>VONZ01000791.1:172500-343006 GCA_012976165.1 Labeo catla | reverse complement strand
TT
Source organism: Labeo catla (assembly GCA_012976165.1). Taxonomy (NCBI): domain Eukaryota; kingdom Metazoa; phylum Chordata; class Actinopteri; order Cypriniformes; family Cyprinidae; genus Labeo; species Labeo catla. The sequence continues at coordinate 343,004 of VONZ01000791.1, read as the reverse complement.
GTACATTTTGGAGGGGAGACACTTTTGAAAGTAGGTTGAAAATACGGTCTGAAAGAATACGCATTCCGGTATAACCTTGCGAGGTAAGAACAAACCTTTCCATATTCACCACTGTTATTAGACATGATGTGAAGTATTCACAAAATAAAACACTTGATGATAGGCCATCATTTGTACATTTTTGAGAGGGGGATACCTTTGAAAGTAGGTTGAAAATATGGTCTGAAAGAATACGTATCCCACTATAATTTTTCCCAGGTAAGAAACGTGTCCATATTCACCACTGTTATTAGACACGATATGAAGTATTCACAAAATAAAACACTTGATGATAGGCTATCATTTGTACATTTTGGAGGGGAGACACTTTTGAAAGTAGGTTGAAAATACGGTCTGAAAGAATACGCATTCCGGTATAACCTTGCGAGGTAAGAACAAACCTTTCCATATTCACCACTGTTATTAGACATGATGTGAAGTATTCACAAAATAAAACACTTGATGATAGGTCATCATTTGTACATTTTGGAGGGGGGACACTTTTTATGGCAGGTCGGAAAAAACGGTCTGAAAACATGCATTTACCTTTGAAAGTAGGTTGAAAATATGGTCTGAAAAACTATGTATCCCACTATAACTTTTGCCTGGTTAGAAGAATCTTGTCCATATTCACCGCTGTTATTAGACATGATGTGAATTATTCACAAAATAAAACACTTGATGATAGGCCATCATTTGTACATTTTTGAGAGGGGGATACCTTTGAAAGTAGGTTGAAAATATGGTCTGAAAGAATACGTATCCCACTATAATTTTTCCCAGGTAAGAAACGTGTCCATATTCACCACTGTTATTAGACATGATGTGAAGTATTCACAAAATAAAACACTTGATAAGCCATCATTTGTACATTTTGGAAGGGGGGATACCTTTGAAAGTAGGTTGAAAATAAGGTCTGGAAAGATACGTATCCAACTATAAGTTTTGCCACGTAGGAAGAAACTTGTCCATATTTACCACTGTTATTAGACATATGAAGTATTCACAAAATAAAACACTTGATGATAGGCCATCATTTGTACATTTTTTAGAGGGGGATACCTTTGAAAGTAGGTTGAAAATATGGTCTGAAAGAATACGTATCCCTAATTATAATTTTTCCAGGTAAGAACGTGTCCATATTCACCACTGTTATTAGACATGATATGAAGTATTCACAAAATAAAACACTTGATAAGCCATCATTTGTACATTTTGGAGGGGGGACACTTTTTATGGCAGGTCGGAAAAAACGGTCTGAAAAGGTACGCATCCAACTATAAGTTTTGCCAGGTAAGAAGAAATTTGTCCATATTCACCACTGTTATTAGACATATGAAGTATTCACAAAATAAAACACTTGATGATAGGCCATCATTTGTACATTTTTGAGAGGGGGGATACCTTTGAAAGTAGGTTGAAAATACGAACTGACAGTAGGTTGAAAATATGGTCTGAAAGAATACGTATCCCACTATAATTTTTCCCAGGTAAGAAACGTGTCCATATTCACCACTGTTATTAGACACGATATGAAGTATTCACAAAATAAAACACTTGATGATAGGCCATCATTTGTACATTTCGGAGGGGGGGATACTTTTGAAAGTAGATTGAAAAAACGGTCTGAAAAGATACGTATCCAACCATAAGTTTTGCTAGGTAAGAAGAAACTTGTCCATATTCACCAGTTACAAACTTTGTTGGGTCAAAAATACAGTCTGAAAAAATGCGTTCTCGTTTATTGAACTGTTGTGCAAAATCATTATCGCATACTCTCAGTTCACCTGTATGCACAAGCAAATACAGGAGTAACAGGCAGTCACAATTGTGATGAGTTGCGAGGCTACTACCTTTAGTAACGGATCTCAGATAAGCGAATACAGTAGTGGCTGATCAAGTGGCAGCTGCCTCTCGCAGTGCAAAGATTTCACTCCCCATCCCAAACAGGTTTGCGTTTCCCAAAAGAATTGTAAGCTTAAGCATTTCGTAGACCCATTGAAAACAATGGAGCTACAGGATCTATTTAGAACGGTGAATGTGATTGAGCCTTAACCAGCTTATTTACATTCAAAATGACTGGAGATATAATTGTCTTACAATTTTAAAAAAATCTTAAAGCTGCTATGTGATAAGTTACCTGCGTCATCGACGGGTGAGCAAACAGGATGCTAAATTACAAACATAATTAGCAGAAAAATATAAAATGTTTAAAAATAACACATTACAATTATAAAAACTGAAATTCAACATTAAACGTATAAAATTTACTAAAATCAAGCCATTTTTGCTTACCTTTTCCTCAGTGTACAGTGGTAGTTGACCATTACGGTTTGAATGATGAGCAGTCGAACAGGTACAACCTCTCCCGTCAGAATTTCAAAATGGAACAAGCGTTTAGAATATGATTGACCAAATGTTTACTCTTACACCATGTCCACAACGGACTACAGTTGCTGTGCCGCATCACAAAACCAAGAGCTAAAGTCTGACCACACAGCGGACGCTACAGTTGCTGCGCCGCATCACAAGACCAAGAGCTAAAGTCTGACCACACCGCGGACGCTACAGTTGCTGCGCCGCATCACAAGACCAAGAGCTAAAGTCTGACCACACAGCGGACGCTACAGTTGCTGCGCCGCATCACAAGACCAAGAGCTAAAGTCTGACCACACCGCGGACGCTACAGTTGCTGCGCCGCATCACAAGACCAAGAGCTAAAGTCTGACCACACCGCGGACGCTACAGTTGCTGCGCCGCATCACAAGAGCAAGAGCTAAAGTCTGTCCACACCACGGACGCTACAGTTACTCACCACCCAAAGCTATTCCACAGCCATCCAAGACATCAATCCCACAAGAAGTTGACTACAGAGTCCATTCCATCACCCACCGATGTGCTTCATCAAGCTCTGTGATAAGAGAAGCTGCGATGCAAAGACTACCAAATCTCTGAGTTTATTATTTGTTATTACTAGCATTTATTGTTATTACTGTCTTTATTCTTATTTACTACTTTTGAAATTAGTTTGAAGATACGGTCTGAAAAAAAAAAAAAAAAAAAAAAATACATATCCCTAAATAAGTTTTGCCAGGTAAGAAGAAACTTGTCCATATTCACCACTGTTATTAGACATGATATGAAGTATTCACAAAATAAAACACTTGATGATAGGTCATGATTTGTACATTTTGGAGGGGGGACACTTTTTATAGCAGGTCAAAAATACGGTCTGAAAAGATACGCATCCAACTATAAGTTTTGCCAGGTAAGAAGAAACTTGTCCATATTCACCACTGTTATTAGACATGATATGAAGTTTTCAAAATATTCAAAAGTATTCAAAATAAAACACTTGATAAGCCATCATTTGTACATTTTGAAGGGGGGACACTTTTTATGGCAGGTCGGAAAAAACGGTCTGAAAACATGTATCCCACTATAATGTTTGCCAGGTAAGAAGAAACTTGTCTATATTCACCCCTGTTATTAGACATATGAAGTATTCACAAAATAAAACACTTGATGATAGGCCATCATTTGTACATTTTTGAGAGGGGGATACCTTTGAAAGTAGGTTGAAAATATGGTCTGAAAGAATACGTATCCCACTATAATTTTTCCCAGGTAAGAAACGTGTCCATATTCACCACTGTTATTAGACACGATATGAAGTATTCACAAAATAAAACACTTGATGATAGGCTATCATTTGTACATTTTGGAGGGGAGACACTTTTGAAAGTAGGTTGAAAATACGGTCTGAAAGAATACGCATTCCGGTATAACCTTGCGAGGTAAGAATAAACCTTTCCATATTCACCACTGTTATTAGACATGATATGAAGTTTTCAAAATATTCAAAAGTATTCAAAATAAAACACTTGATAAGCCATCATTTGTACATTTTGTAGGGGGGATACCTTTGAAAGTAGGTTGAAAATATGGTCTGAAAAACTATGTATCCCACTATAACTTTTGCCTGGTTAGAAGAATCTTGTCCATATTCACCAGTGTAATTAGACATTCAGGTATTCACAAAATAAAACACTTGACAGGCCATCATTTGTACATTTTGGAGGGGGGGATACCTCTGAAAGTAGGTTGAAAATATGGTCTGAAAAGATACGTTTCCAACTATAAGTTTTGCCAGGTAAGAAGAAACGTGTCCAGATTCACCACTGTTCTTGGATATGATGTGAATTATTTACAAAATAAAACACTTGATAAGCCATCATTTGTACATTTTGGAGGGGGGATACCTCTGAAAGTAGGTTGAAAATACGGTCTGAAAAGATACGTTTCCAACTATAAGTTTTGCCAGGTAAGAAGAAACTTGTCCATATTCACCACTGTTATTAGACATGATATGAAGTATTCACAAAATAAAACACTTGATGATAGGTCATGATTTGTACATTTTGGAGGGGGGACACTTTTTATAGCAGGTCAAAAATACGGTCTGAAAAGATACGTATCCAACTATAAGTTTTGCCAGGTAAGAAGAAACTTGTCCATATTCACCACTGTTATTAGACATATGAAGTATTCACAAAATAAAACACTTGATAAGCCATCATTTGTACATTTTTGAGAGGGGGGATACCTTTGAAAGTAGGTTGAAAATACGAACTGAAAGTAGGTTGAAAATATGGTCTGAAAGAATACGTATCCCACTATAATTTTTCCCAGGTAAGAAACGTGTCCATATTCACCACTGTTATTAGACAAGATATGAAGTATTCACAAAATAAAACACTTGATGATAGGCTATCATTTGTACATTTTGGAGGGGAGACACTTTTGAAAGTAGGTTGAAAATACGGTCTGAAAGAATACGCATTCCGGTATAACCTTGCGAGGTAAGAACAAACCTTTCCATATTCACCACTGTTATTAGGCATGATGTGAAGTATTCACAAAATAAAACACTTGATGATAGGCCATCATTTGTACATTTTTGAGAGGGGGATACCTTTGAAAGTAGGTTGAAAATATGGTCGGCAAGAATACGTATCCCACTATAATTTTTCCCAGGTAAGAAGAAACGTGTCCAGATTCACCACTGTTCTTGGATATGATGTGAATTATTTACAAAAAACACTTGATAAGCCATCATTTGTACATTTGTTGTGATACCTTTGAAAGTAGGTTGAAAATAAGGTCTGGAAAAAGATAATGTGATCCAACTATAAGTTTTACACGTAGGGAAGAAACTTTGTCCATATTCACGAATTGTTAATAGACATATGAAGTATTCACAAATAAAACACTGGATGACAGTGGGCCACCATTTGGTACGGCTTTTGAGAGGGGGATACCTTTGAAAGTAGGTTGAAAAATATGTCCGAAAGTGTTACGCGATCCCAATTCATAATTCTTCTTCTCCTATAAGTAAGAAAACGGTCCATATTCACCACCGTTATTGCATTACGATATGAAGTATCTACAACAAAACACTTGATTATTAGTCATGATTTGTAATATTTTGAGGGGGGACACTTTATAGCAGGTCAAAAACACGGTCTGAAAAGATACGTATCCCACTATAATTTTTCCCAGGTAAGAAACGTGTCCATATTCACCACTGTTATTAGACACGATATGAAGTATTCACAAAATAAAACACTTGATGATAGACCATCATTTGTACATTTCGGAGGGGGGGATACTTTTGAAAGTAGATTGAAAAAACGGTCTGAAAAGATACGTATCCAACCATAAGTTTTGCTAGGTAAGAAGAAACTTGTCCATATTCACCAGTTACAAACTTTGTTGGGTCAAAAATACAGTCTGAAAAAATGCGTTCTCGTTTATTGAACTGTTGTGCAAAATCATTATCGCATACTCTCAGTTCACCTGTATGCACAAGCAAATACAGGAGTAACAGGCAGTCACAATTGTGATGAGTTGCGAGGCTACTACCTTTAATAACGGATCTCAGATAAGCGAATACAGTAGTGGCTGAGCAAGTGGCAGCTGCCTCTCGCAGTGCAAAGATTTCACTCCCCATCCCAAACAGGTTTGCGTTTCCCAAAAGAATTGTAAGCTTAAGCATTTCGTAGACCCATTGAAAACAATGGAGCTACAGGATCTATTTAGAACGGTGAATGTGATTGAGCCTTAACCAGCTTATTTACATTCAAAATGACTGGAGATATAATTGTCTTACAATTTTAAAAAAATCTTAAAGCTGCTATGTGATAAGTTACCTGCGTCATCGACGGGTGAGCAAACAGGATGCTAAATTACAAACATAATTAGCAGAAAAATATAAAATGTTTAAAAATAACACATTACAATTATAAAAACTGAAATTCAACATTAAACGTATAAAATTTACTAAAATCAAGCCATTTTTGCTTACCTTTTCCTCAGTGTACAGTGGTAGTTGACCATTACGGTTTGAATGATGAGCAGTCGAACAGGTACAACCTCTCCCGTCAGAATTTCAAAATGGAACAAGCGTTTAGAATATGATTGACCAAATGTTTACTCTTACACCATGTCCACAACGGACTACAGTTGCTGCGCCGCATCACAAGACCAAGAGCTAAAGTCTGACCACACCGCGGACGCTACAGTTGCTGCGCCGCATCACAAGACCAAGAGCTAAAGTCTGACCACACCGCGGACGCTACTGTTGCTGCGCCGCATCACAAGAGCAAGAGCTAAAGTCTGTCCACACCACGGACGCTACAGTTGCTGCGCCGCATCACAAGAGCAAGAGCTAAAGTCTGTCCACACCACGGACGCTACAGTTACTCACCACCCAAAGCTATTCCACAGCCATCCAAGACATCAATCCCACAAGAAGTTGACTACAGAGTCCATTCCATCACCCACCGATGTGCTTCATCAAGCTCTGTGATAAGAGAAGCTGCGATGCAAAGACTACCAAATCTCTGAGTTTATTATTTGTTATTACTAGCATTTATTGTTATTACTGTCTTTATTCTTATTTACTACTTTTGAAATTAGTTTGAAGATACGGTCTGAAAAAAAAAAAAAAAAAAAAAAAAATACGTATCCCACTATAATTTTTCCCAGGTAAGAAACGTGTCCATATTCACCACTGTTATTAGACACGATATGAAGTATTCACAAAATAAAACACTTGATGATAGACCATCATTTGTACATTTCGGAGGGGGGGATACTTTTGAAAGTAGATTGAAAAAACGGTCTGAAAAGATAATGCGATCCAACCATAAGTTTGCTGTGGTAAGAAGAAACTTGTCCATTCACCACTGTTATTAGACATGATATGAAGTTTTCAAATATTCAAAAGTATTCAAAATAAAAACACTTGATAAGCCATCATTTGTATGAGCCTTTGAAGGGGGACACTTTTTATGGTATCGAAAAAACGCGTCTGAAAACATGTATCCCACTCATAATGTTTGCCAGGTAAGAAGAAACTTGTCTATATTCACCCCCGTTATTAGACATATGAAGTATTCACAAAATAAAACACTCTTGGATGATAGGGCCATTTGTACATTTTGAGAGGGGACTACCTTTGGAAAGTGCAGGTGGTTGAAATATGGTCTGAAAGAATACTATCCCACTATAATTTTTCCCAGGTAAGAAACGGTCCATATTCACCACCGTTATTAGACACGCGATATGAAGTATTCACAAAATAAAACACTTGATGATAGGGCTATCATTTGTACACATTTTGGAGGGGAGACACTTTGAAAAGTAGGAACTGAAAAAATACGGGTCTGAAAGAATACGATTCCGCATAACCCTTGCGCGAGGTAAGAACAAACCTTTCCATATTCACCACTGTTATTAGACATGATGTGAAGCATTCACAAAATAAAACACTTGGATGATAGGTCATCATTTGTACATTTTGGAGGGGGACACTTTTATGCAGAAGCCTGAAAAACGGTCTGAAAACATGCATTTACCCTTGAAGTAGGTTAGTTGAAAATATGGTCTGAAAACTATGTATCCACTATAACTTTGCCTGGTTAGAAGAATCTTGTCCATTCACCGCTGTTATTAGACATGATGTGAATTATTCACAAAATAAAACACTTGATGATAGGCCATCATTTGTACATTTTTGAGAGGGGATACCTTTGAAAGTAGGTTTTCGAAAATATGGTCTGAAAGAAATACATATCCCACTCATAATTTTCCCAGGTAAGAAACGGTCCATATACACCACTGTTATTAGACGTGAAGTATTCACAAAATAAAACACTCGATGATAGGCCATCATTTGTACATTTTGGAGGGGAGATACTTTTGAAAGTGGGTTGAAAATACCGTCTGAAAAGATACATGTCCCACTATAACTTTTGCAAGGTAAGAAGAAACTTGTCCATATTTACCATTGTTATTAGATATGATGTGAAGTATTCACAAAATAAACACTTGATGATAGGCCATCATTTGCACATTTTGGAGGGGAGATCCATTTGAAAGTAGGTTGAAAATATGGTCTGAAAAAATATGTATGCCACTATAACACTTGCCTGGTAAGAAGAAACTTGTCCATATTCACCACTGTTATTAGACATGATATGAAGTATTCACAAAATAAAACACTTGATAAGCCATCATTTGTACATTTTGGAGGGGGGACACTTTTTATGGCAGGTCGGAAAAAACGGTCTGAAAAGGTACGCATCCAACTATAAGTTTTGCCAGGTAAGAAGAAATTTGTCCATATTCACCACTGTTATTAGACATATGAAGTATTCACAAAATAAAACACTTGATGATAGGCCATCATTTGTACATTTTTGAGAGGGGGGATACCTTTGAAAGTAGGTTGAAAATACGAACTGACAGTAGGTTGAAAATATGGTCTGAAAGAATACGTATCCCACTATAATTTTTCCCAGGTAAGAAACGTGTCCATATTCACCACTGTTATTAGACACGATATGAAGTATTCACAAAATAAAACACTTGATGATAGACCATCATTTGTACATTTCGGAGGGGGGGATACTTTTGAAAGTAGATTGAAAAAACGGTCTGAAAAGATACGTATCCAACCATAAGTTTTGCTAGGTAAGAAGAAACTTGTCCATATTCACCAGTTACAAACTTTGTTGGGTCAAAAATACAGTCTGAAAAAATGCGTTCTCGTTTATTGAACTGTTGTGCAAAATCATTATCGCATACTCTCAGTTCACCTGTATGCACAAGCAAATACAGGAGTAACAGGCAGTCACAATTGTGATGAGTTGCGAGGCTACTACCTTTAATAACGGATCTCAGATAAGCGAATACAGTAGTGGCTGATCAAGTGGCAGCTGCCTCTCGCAGTGCAAAGATTTCACTCCCCATCCCAAACAGGTTTGCGTTTCCCAAAAGAATTGTAAGCTTAAGCATTTCGTAGACCCATTGAAAACAATGGAGCTACAGGATCTATTTAGAACGGTGAATGTGATTGAGCCTTAACCAGCTTATTTACATTCAAAATGACTGGAGATATAATTGTCTTACAATTTTAAAAAAATCTTAAAGCTGCTATGTGATAAGTTACCTGCGTCATCGACGGGTGAGCAAACAGGATGCTAAATTACAAACATAATTAGCAGAAAAATATAAAATGTTTAAAAATAACACATTACAATTATAAAAACTGAAATTCAACATTAAACGTATAAAATTTACTAAAATCAAGCCATTTTTGCTTACCTTTTCCTCAGTGTACAGTGGTAGTTGACCATTACGGTTTGAATGATGAGCAGTCGAACAGGTACAACCTCTCCCGTCAGAATTTCAAAATGGAACAAGCGTTTAGAATATGATTGACCAAATGTTTACTCTTACACCATGTCCACAACGGACTACAGTTGCTGTGCCGCATCACAAAACCAAGAGCTAAAGTCTGACCACACAGCGGACGCTACAGTTGCTGCGCCGCATCACAAGACCAAGAGCTAAAGTCTGACCACACCGCGGACGCTACAGTTGCTGCGCCGCATCACAAGACCAAGAGCTAAAGTCTGACCACACCGCGGACGCTACTGTTGCTGCGCCGCATCACAAGAGCAAGAGCTAAAGTCTGACCACACCACGGACGCTACAGTTGCTGCGCCGCATCACAAGAGCAAGAGCTAAAGTCTGTCCACACCACGGACGCTAAGACATCAATCCTAATGCGTTGACCAGAGTCCATCCCATCACCCACCCATGTGCTTCATCAAGCTTCCAGGATAAGAGAAGTTACATGCAAAGACTACCAAATCTCTGAGTTTATTATTTGTTATTACTAGCATTTTATTGTTAGTTAATAAGGTTCTATTCCTTTATTTACTACTTTGAAATTAGTTTGAAGATAATGGTCTAAAAAAAAAAAAAAAATACATATCCCCTCAATAAGTTTTGGCTAGGTAAGAAGAAACTTTATCCATATTCACCACTGTTATTAGACATGATATGAAGTATTCACAAAATAAAACACTTGATGATAGGTCAAGGATTTGTTATTTTGAGGGGGACACTTTTTAGTAGCAGGTCAAAAATAATGGGTCTGAAAAGATACCATCCAACTATAAGTTTTGGTTGTGGTAAGAAGCAAAACCGTCCATATTCACCCACTGTTATTGTGACATGATATGAAGTTTTCAAAATATTTCAAAAAGTATTCAAAAATAAAACACCCTTGATAAGCCATCATTTGTACATTTTGAAGGGGGAGAATTTCTTTGTATGGCAGGTCGGAAAAACGGTCTGGAAAAAACATGTATCCCAATTATAATGTTTGCGAGGTAAGAACAAACCTTTCCATATTCACCACTGTTATTAGACATGATGTGAAGTATTCACAAAATAAAACACTTGATGATAGGCCATCATTTGTACATTTTTGAGAGGGGGATACCTTTGAAAGTAGGTTGAAAATATGGTCTGAAAGAATACGTATCCCACTATAATTTTTCCCAGGTAAGAAACGTGTCCATATTCACCACTGTTATTAGACACGATATGAAGTATTCACAAAATAAAACACTTGATGATAGGCTATCATTTGTACATTTTGGAGGGGAGACACTTTTGAAAGTAGGTTGAAAATACGGTCTGAAAGAATACGCATTCCGGTATAACCTTGCGAGGTAAGAACAAACCTTTCCATATTCACCACTGTTATTAGACATGATGTGAAGTATTCACAAAATAAAACACTTGATGATAGGTCATCATTTGTACATTTTGGAGGGGGGACACTTTTTATGGCAGGTCGGAAAAAACGGTCTGAAAACATGCATTTACCTTTGAAAGTAGGTTGAAAATATGGTCTGAAAAACTATGTATCCCACTATAACTTTTGCCTGGTTAGAAGAATCTTGTCCATATTCACCGCTGTTATTAGACATGATGTGAATTATTCACAAAATAAAACACTTGATGATAGGCCATCATTTGTACATTTTTGAGAGGGGGATACCTTTGAAAGTAGGTTGAAAATATGGTCTGAAAGAATACGTATCCCACTATAATTTTTCCCAGGTAAGAAACGTGTCCATATTCACCACTGTTATTAGACATGATGTGAAGTATTCACAAAATAAAACACTTGATAAGCCATCATTTGTACATTTTGGAAGGGGGGATACCTTTGAAAGTAGGTTGAAAATAAGGTCTGGAAAGATACGTATCCAACTATAAGTTTTGCCACGTAGGAAGAAACTTGTCCATATTTACCACTGTTATTAGACATATGAAGTATTCACAAAATAAAACACTTGATGATAGGCCATCATTTGTACATTTTTTAGAGGGGGATACCTTTGAAAGTAGGTTGAAAATATGGTCTGAAAGAATACGTATCCCACTATAATTTTTCCCAGGTAAGAAACGTGTCCATATTCACCACTGTTATTAGACATGATATGAAGTATTCACAAAATAAAACACTTGATGATAGGTCATGATTTGTACATTTTGGAGGGGGGACACTTTTTATAGCAGGTCAAAAATACGGTCTGAAAAGATACGCATCCAACTATAAGTTTTGCCAGGTAAGAAGAAACTTGTCCATATTCACCACTGTTATTAGACATACAAAGTATTCACAAAATAAAACACTTGATAAGCCATCATTTGTACATTTTGAAGGGGGGACACTTTTTATGGCAGGTCGGAAAAAACGGTCTGAAAACATGTATCCCACTATAATGTTTGCCAGGTAAGAAGAAACTTGTCCATATTCACCACTGTTATTAGACATATGAAGTATTCACAAAATAAAACACTTGATGATAGGCCATCATTTGTACATTTTTGAGAGGGGGGATACCTTTGAAAGTAGGTTGAAAATACGAACTGACAGTAGGTTGAAAATATGGTCTGAAAGAATACGTATCCCACTATAATTTTTCCCAGGTAAGAAACGTGTCCATATTCACCACTGTTATTAGACACGATATGAAGTATTCACAAAATAAAACACTTGATGATAGGCCATCATTTGTACATTTCGGAGGGGGGGATACTTTTGAAAGTAGATTGAAAAAACGGTCTGAAAAGATACGTATCCAACCATAAGTTTTGCTAGGTAAGAAGAAACTTGTCCATATTCACCAGTTACAAACTTTGTTGGGTCAAAAATACAGTCTGAAAAAATGCGTTCTCGTTTATTGAACTGTTGTGCAAAATCATTATCGCATACTCTCAGTTCACCTGTATGCACAAGCAAATACAGGAGTAACAGGCAGTCACAATTGTGATGAGTTGCGAGGCTACTACCTTTAGTAACGGATCTCAGATAAGCGAATACAGTAGTGGCTGATCAAGTGGCAGCTGCCTCTCGCAGTGCAAAGATTTCACTCCCCATCCCAAACAGGTTTGCGTTTCCCAAAAGAATTGTAAGCTTAAGCATTTCGTAGACCCATTGAAAACAATGGAGCTACAGGATCTATTTAGAACGGTGAATGTGATTGAGCCTTAACCAGCTTATTTACATTCAAAATGACTGGAGATATAATTGTCTTACAATTTTAAAAAAATCTTAAAGCTGCTATGTGATAAGTTACCTGCGTCATCGATGGGTGAGCAAACAGGATGCTAAATTACAAACATAATTAGCAGAAAAATATAAAATGTTTAAAAATAACACATTACAATTATAAAAACTGAAATTCAACATTAAACGTATAAAATTTACTAAAATCAAGCCATTTTTGCTTACCTTTTCCTCAGTGTACAGTGGTAGTTGACCATTACGGTTTGAATGATGAGCAGTCGAACAGGTACAACCTCTCCCGTCAGAATTTCAAAATGGAACAAGCGTTTAGAATATGATTGACCAAATGTTTACTCTTACACCATGTCCACAACGGACTACAGTTGCTGTGCCGCATCACAAAACCAAGAGCTAAAGTCTGACCACACAGCGGACGCTACAGTTGCTGCGCCGCATCACAAGACCAAGAGCTAAAGTCTGACCACACCGCGGACGCTACAGTTGCTGCGCCGCATCACAAGACCAAGAGCTAAAGTCTGACCACACCGCGGACGCTACAGTTGCTGCGCCGCATCACAAGAGCAAGAGCTAAAGTCTGTCCACACCACGGACGCTACAGTTACTCACCACCCAAAGCTATTCCACAGCCATCCAAGACATCAATCCCACAAGAAGTTGACTACAGAGTCCATTCCATCACCCACCGATGTGCTTCATCAAGCTCTGTGATAAGAGAAGCTGCGATGCAAAGACTACCAAATCTCTGAGTTTATTATTTGTTATTACTAGCATTTATTGTTATTACTGTCTTTATTCTTATTTACTACTTTTGAAATTAGTTTGAAGATACGGTCTGAAAAAAAAAAATATACATATCCCTCAATAAGTTTTGCCAGGTAAGAAGAAACTTGTCCATATTCACCACTGTTATTAGACATGATATGAAGTTTTCAAAATATTCAAAAGTATTCAAAATAAAACACTTGATAAGCCATCATTTGTACATTTTGAAGGGGGGCCACTTTTTATGGCAGGTCGGAAAAAACGGTCTGAAAACATGTATCCCACTATAATGTTTGCCAGGTAAGAAGAAACTTGTCTATATTCACCCCTGTTATTAGACATATGAAGTATTAACAAAATAAAACACTTGATGATAGGCCATCATTTGTACATTTTTGAGAGGGGGATACCTTTGAAAGTAGGTTGAAAATATGGGCTGAAAGAATACGTATCCCACTATAATTTTTCCCAGGTAAGAAACGTGTCCATATTCACCACTGTTATTAGACACGATATGAAGTATTCACAAAATAAAACACTTGATGATAGGCTATCATTTGTACATTTTGGAGGGGAGACACTTTTGAAAGTAAGTTGAAAATACGGTCTGAAAGAATACGCATTCCGGTATAACCTTGCGAGGTAAGAACAAACCTTTCCATATTCACCACTGTTATTAGGCATGATGTGAAGTATTCACAAAATAAAACACTTGATAAGCCATCATTTGTACATTTTGGAAGGGGGGATACCTTTGAAAGTAGGTTGAAAATAAGGTCTGGAAAGATACGTATCCAACTATAAGTTTTGCCACGTAGGAAGAAACCTGTCCATATTCACCACTGTTATTAGACATGATTTGAAGTATTCACAAAATAAAACACTTGATGATAGGTCATCATTTGTACATTTTGGAGGGGGGACACTTTTTATGGCAGGTCGGAAAAAACGGTCTGAAAACATGCATTTACCTTTGAAAGTAGGTTGAAAATATGGTCTGAAAAACTATGTATCCCACTATAACTTTTGCCTGGTTAGAAGAATCTTGTCCATATTCACCGCTGTTATTAGACATGATGTGAATTATTCACAAAATAAAACACTTGATGATAGGCCATCATTTGTACATTTTTGAGAGGGGGATACCTTTGAAAGTAGGTTGAAAATATGGTCTGAAAGAATACGTATCCCACTATAATTTTTCCCAGGTAAGAAACGTGTCCATATTCACCACTGTTATTAGACATGATATGAAGTATTCACAAAATAAAACACTTGATGATAGGTCATGATTTGTACATTTTGGAGGGGGGACACTTTTTATAGCAGGTCAAAATACGGTCTGAAAAGATACGTATCCAACTATAAGTTTTGCCAGGTAAGAAGAAACTTGTCCATATTCACCACTGTTATTAGACATATGAAGTATTCACAAAATAAAACACTTGATGATAGGCCATCATTTGTACATTTTTGAGAGGGGGGATACCTTTGAAAGTAGGTTGAAAATACGAACTGACAGTAGGTTGAAAATATGGTCTGAAAGAATACGTATCCCACTATAATTTTTCCCAGGTAAGAAACGTGTCCATATTCACCACTGTTATTAGACACGATATGAAGTATTCACAAAATAAAACACTTGATGATAGGCCATCATTTGTACATTTCTATAACTATAAAAGATACTGAAAAGATACGTATCCAACTAGAAGTTTTTCCAGGTAAGAAGAAACGTGGCCAGATTCATCACTGTTATTGGATATGATGTGAATTATTCACAAAATAAAACACTTGATAAGCCATCATTTGTACATTTTGGAGGGGGGGATACCTTTGAAAGTAGGCTGAAAATACGGCCTGAAAGTAGGTTGAAAATATGGTATGAAAGAATACGTATTCCAGTATAAGTTTTGCTAGGTAAGAAGAAACGTGTCCATATTCACTGTTATTGAACATGATGTGAAGTATTCACAAAATAAAACACTTGATGACAGGTCATGATTTGTACATTTTGGAGGGGGGACATTTTTTATAGCAGGTCGGAAAAAACGGTCAGAACACATGTATCCCACTTAAAGTAGAATCTTAAAGGAGAAACTTCTCCATATTCACCACTGTTGTTGGACATGATGTGAATTATTCACAAAATGAAACACTTGATGATAGGCTATCATTTGCACATTTTGAAGTTTTGCCAGGTAAGAAGAAACTTGTCCATATTCACCTCTGTTATTAGACATGATGTGAATTATTTAGAAAATAAAACACTTGGTCATGATTTGTACATTTTGGAGGGGGAACACTTTTGAAAGTAGGTTGAAAATACGGTCTGAAAGAATACGCATTCCGGTATAACCTTGCGAGGTAAGAACAAACCTTTCCATATTCACCACTGTTATTAGACATGATGTGAAGTATTCACAAAATAAAACACTTGATGATAGGTCATGATTTGTACATTTTGGAGGGATACCTTTGAAAGTAGGCTTTGAAAGTAGGTTGAAAATATGGTCTGAAAGAATACGTATTCCAGTATAACTTTGCGAGGTAAGAAACAACCTTTCCATACTCACCACTGTTATTACAGATGATGTGAATTATTCGCAAAATAAAACACTTGATGATAGGCCATCATTTGTACATTTTGGATTGGGGATACCTTTGAAAATAGGCTGAAAATATGGTCTGAAAAACTATGTAGCCCACCATAACTTTTGCCTGGTAAGAAGAAACTTGTCTGTATTCACCACGGTTATTAGAAATGATGTGAAGTATTCACACTAAATATCTGATGATAGGTCATCATTTGTACATTCTAGAGGGGGGACATTTTTTATAGCAGGTCTAAAATATGGTCTGAAAAGATAGCATCCAGCTATAATTTTGGCCAGGTAAGAAGAAACTTGTCCATATTCACCACTGTTATTAGAAATGATTTGAAGTATTTACAAAATAAAATATTTGATGATAGGTCATCATTTGTACATTTTGGAGGGGGGACACTTTTTACAGCAGCTCGAAAAAACGGTCTGAAAACATGTATCCCACTATAACTTTTGCCAGGTAACAGGAAACTTATCCATATTCACCACTGTTATTAGACACGATGTGAATTATTTAGAAAATAAAACACTTGGTCATGATTTGTATATTTTGGAGGGGGGATACAAATTTTGGTAGGTCAAAAATACAGTCTGAAAAAATATGTTCTAGTTTGTTGAACTGTTGTGCAAAATCATTATTGCATACTCTCAGTTCACCTGCATGCACAAGCAAATACAGGAGTAACAGGCAGTCACAATTGTGATGAGTTGCGAGGCTACTACCTTTAATAACGGATCTCTAGATAAGCAAATACAGTGGTGGCTGATCAACGGCAGTTGCCTCTCGCAGTGCAAAGATTTCACTCCCCATCCCAAACAGGTTTGCGTTTCCCAAAAGCATTGTAAGCTTAAGCATTTCGTAGACCCATTGAAAACAATGGAGCTACAGGATCTATTTAGAACGGTGAATGTGATCGAGCCTTAACCAGCTTATTTACATTCAAAATGACTGGAGATATAATTGTCTTACAGTTAAAAAAAAATAAAAAATCGTAGTTATTGTGTGATAAGTTAGTTGTGCTCAAGTTGCTATTTTAAAGAACTAAGTAAAACAACTTAACTACAACTAGTATGAACTAAAGTTCAACATGCTAAGTTACAAACATATTAAGCAAAAAAGTATTAAATTTTTACAAATACAACATTACAGCCATAAAAACTTAAATTCAACATTAAATATTGTAAAAACTACCATTTTACAATATTTAATATTGTAAAATGTATTGTATTCTAATATAAGCCATTTTTGCTTACCTTTTCCTTAGTGTACAATGGTGTGACAGTTCCACATAAAAATTATTGTGGTTTTTCCTGTAAAGGATAACAAATATTCACCTCAGAAAGGAAAGTATGTGCAACATTTTCTAGGAGCCATGTGTAATTGACTGAATTTTGATTTTGTCCCTTTTAAAATGTTCATCAAACGTTGATGAACTGACTATTTTTTAATGAGTAAAAACACTTGTATTTTGATGAAATACATAGAGTGGTACTGCAAGTTATTCAAAGTGACTCACCAGGCAGGTTCAGACAAAGCCAGACACACAGGAAGGACAGTGGAGTGGCCTGGTGTGTAATTCCTATATAAAACTACAAAAAAATTGTTTAGATGTGGCTCTATTAAAAAGTTTATCCCTAAAAGAAAGGCATCAAGATCATAGTGAAATTGTATTTCCACAATGGCTCATTTCATCTTTTAAACCATCTTGTCAATATTGCTACAAAAAAAGTAGTTGCTAATTATATATGTAGCCATGTACTCTCAATGAATTGAGAGCAGGAGCCTAAAGAAAAACTATAAATTAATAACCTAGTAAATGAATGTAATGAAATTTTACCTGTGTCATCGATGTGCGCGTAAATAGGACACCAAGTTACAAACACATTAAGCAGAAAAGTATTAAATGTTTTAAACACACTACAGCCATAAAAACTGAAATCCAACATTAAATATGTAAAAACTATTAAATCAAGCCATTTTTACTTACCTTTTCCTCAGTGTACAGTGGTAGTTGACCGTTACGGTTTGAATGATTAGCATTCAATCAGCTCCAACCTCTCCCGTCAGAATTATAAAATGGAATAAGTGTTATGAATATGATTTTGACCAAATGTTTACCCTTAGACCATGTCCACAATGGACGCTACAGTTGCTGCGCCACATTGCAAGAGCAAGAGCTAAAGTCTGTCCACACCATGGATGCTACAAGATGTAAAGTGTGTGGTATTCACTTCTATGAAGGATGGATCATCTTCTGTACCCTGACTGGTAGTTATTGCATTTTATTTTATCGGTTATTTGCAAATATATTATTCTTATTTTTGTAGTCAACAATCTTGTGAGAAGCTGTCTTTGACACCATCCGTCACCCACCAAGCGATGCCTCACTATTGATCTGTCACTGTCAGTGCAAGATATAAAGCAGCGTCTCGCTATGGTAAGAGTGCTTCAGGTGAGCGATGGGTCAGTGAGCGTGTCACACCACCTGACGCCGTGGGTCATTCCCATAGATATGGTGTGATGGGACAACACTCACCACCCAACGCTATCCACAGCCATCCAAGACAGCAATCCCACAAGAAGTTGACTACAGAGCTTCATCAAACTCTGTGATTAGAGAAGCTGCGATGCAAAGACTACCAAATCTCTGAGTTTATTATTTGTTATTACTAGCATTTATTATTATTTTCTATATTCATTATATTGTGGGTTTTTACACCGGATGAAACAGTTGCCGCATCGCAAGAGCAAGAGGTAAAGTCTGACCACACCGCGAACACTACAGTTGCTGCGCGAAAGCAAGAGCGTCTGACCAAGAGCGCTACAGTTGCTGCTCGCAAGAGCAAGAGCTAAAAGTCTGAGCCTAAAGTCACCACACCGCAACGCTACAGTTGCTGCGCCACATCACAAGAGCAAGAGCTAAAGTCTGAGCAAGAGCTAAAGTCTGACTAAGGTTGCTGCGCCGCATCACAAGAGCAAGAGCAAGAGCAAAGTCTGAGCAAGAGCTCTGACCATACCTGAGTTGCTCGCATCACAAGAGTAAAGAGAGGCGAGCAAAAGTCTGAGCAAGAGCTAAAGTCTGACCACACACGCTACAGTTGCTGGCCCGCATCACAAGAGCAAAGCAAAGCTAAAGCAGTCTGAGCAAGAGCTAAAAGTCTGACCACACTGCTGGCTACAGTTGCTGCGCCGCATCACAAGAGCAAAGCCAAAGTCTGCACACCGGACGCTACAGTTAGCCCATCACAAAACAAGAGCTAAAGTCTGACCACACCGCTGGGCGCTCAGTTGCTGCGCGCATCCACAAGACAAGAGCTAAAGTCTATGGACGCTACAGTTGCTTTCGCCGCATCACAAGAGCAAGAGCTAAAGTCTGTTCAAACAGTTGCTGCGCTATCACAAGAGCAAGTGCTAAAGTCTATTCACACCGCTGGACGCTACAGTTGCTGGGCGCTCGCATCACACAAGAGCAAGAGCTAAAGTCTACTACAGCGGGCGCGCAGTTGCTGCGCCGCATCACAAGAGCAAGAGCTAAAGTCTATTCACACAAGGACGCTACAGTTGCTGGGCGCCGCACGAGCAAGAGCTAAAGTATTCACATCGCTGACGCGTTGCTGCGCATCACAAGAGCAAAGCTAAAGTCTGACCACACCGGGGCGTTGCTGCGCCCGATCACAAGCAGAGCTAAAGTACACCGTGCTAAAGTCTGTTGACACCGCGGACGCTAAGTTGCTTTCGCCGCATCACAAAGAGCAAGAGCTAAAGTCTGTCCACACCGTGCTAAAGTCTGTTCACACCGCGAATGCTACAGTTGCTGCGCCGCATTACAAGAGCAACAGCTAAAGTCTGTCCACACCGTGCTAAAGTCTGTTCACACCACGGACACAACAGCTGCTGTTGCTGCATCACAAGAGCAAGAGCTAAAGTGTGTGGTATTCAATTCTTCTGTACCCTGATTGGTAGTCATCGCATCGCTTAGCTGCTTATTTGCAAATATATTCTTATTATTTTTGTAGTCAACAATCTTGTGAGAAGCTGTCTTTGACACCATCCGTCACCCACCGAGCGATGCCTCACTATTGATCTGTCACTGTCAGTGCAAGATATAAAGCAGCGTCTCGCTATGGTAAGAGTGCTTCAGGTAAAAACAGCCATCCAAGACAGCAATCCCACAAGAAGTTGACTACAGAGTCCATTCCATCACCCACCGAGTTTATTTTTTGTTATTATTTTCTTAATTCATTTTATTGTGGGTTTTTCTGATTATTTTGTTAATTTATACTGTATTTATTGTATAATATTATAAATTACTAATTATTATCATGTTAACATCATATATTCCATTATAATTATTTGTCATTTTATATAACATTGTTATTACTTAATGGATCACCTTAACTAGTTATTTTATTGTGTATTTGACAACTATGAAGTACAATTAACACAATATTTATTAGTCTTTTTTGTAATTGTGTTGTATTTAGACCTAACAACTTGAGTCATATCTCCATGATGACATGAGACTTTCACAGGTTGGTAATGAACTGAATTTGTGTCATTGTCTGTAAGGAGGGCCATGGCAACATCTCCAACCTCATCAGACTTGTCCTAAATAAATAAATGAAAAAAAAAAAAAAAAAAAATCACAAACATATACATGGTGTCCAAAAATAGTAGTGTACAATTTAATTATTTTTTTCAATTTAAAACAGTTTTTGACAAATCTCACAAAGACGAAGCTAAAGTAAACTAAAGTTCACACAAAAATGAGAATTCAGTCATTACTTACTCTTATGACATATGGCCTTTCTTTTTGATACCACAAAAGAGGGAATTAAAAAATAGTGAAGAAAAATAAATTTGATTTTTTTTATTTGGCAAAAATTCTGTTGGTCTGGTGTGGAGGACTGCGTTTATGAGAATATATTTGTTTAACATTTCACTCCGGCTCACCCAGGAAAGATCAGGATTGTAAAAAAGTTTCAAGGTTTAAAACACTACACAAAACATGACTGTCTGAAAACTCAAAAGTATTACTCATGTATCGTCTTTTATGAGGCAAAGGTCTGCAGACAAGAACAAATCAAGAACTTGCTTTGACAGCCAGAAAACAACATATATTCATCTCAGAAAGAAAAGTATGTACAAAATTTTCTAGGAGCCATGTGTTGCATGTGTGTAATTGACTGAATTTAGATTTTTGGGTGAGCTGTCCCTTTCAAAAAAAAAAATTGGTTTGAAAAAACCGAGACAGATATGGAAACACAAATGTAGTAAAACTAATCAAACTTCGATGAACTGATGAACAGCAGTAAACGCTGTTGTATTTTGATGAAATACATACAATGGTACTGTCAGTTATTCAAGAAGACCTACCGTGCGGGTTCTGAAAAAGCCAAACACACAGAAAGGACAGTGGAATGGGCCAGTGTGTAATACCTATAAAACAAAATAAAAATAAATAAACACAAAGGAAGTGTATACAGTTGACTGTGATGTTACCAGAACAAACATGATTTTAAATATTCCAATTAGACATATACACAAATAACATGTTCACAGGAACACTCCACTTTTTTTGAAAATAGGCTCATTTTTCAACTCCCCTTAAAGCCCTTAGAGTTAAACTGTTGATTTTTACCTTTTCTGAATCCATTCAGCCAATCTCACTTTTAGCATAGCTTAGCATAGATCATTGAATCCGATTAGACCGTTAGCATCTCGCTTAAAAATGACCAAAGAGTTTTGATATTTCTCCCATTTAAAACTTGACTCTTCTGTAATTACAGAAGAGTACAAAGACTGACGAAAAATGAAAAGTTGCGATTTTCTAGGTCAATATGGCTAGGAACTATACTCTCATTTGGCGTAATAATCAAGGAACTTTCCTGTCATACCATGGGTGCAGCAGGCGCAATGATATTACGCAGCCGTCAACTCTGCATCTACACAACCTTAGTGCCGGTAAAACTCAGCTCAACTGTTTAACTCTGGGGGAGTTGGAGAATGTTCCTTTAATGCAACCAGCAGGGCTCAACGCTAAGGATTTTTTCTACTGGCCCGGTCCGGCCAATGGTTCAAATTGGCCCTGCCACAAATTTTTTTTAAATAGGTGTTCTCCTCATTGTTTTTGACTTATCTTTTATTTTAATAAATAAGCTTATGAGACACCAAAATTTACATACCAATTACACTGTGCAATTCTCAATTCCAATTTTGATACCACGGCAAAACCTACTAGCCTAACAAATTTAAAGTTTTAAAATATTTTGTTTGTTCAAAAATTATTTTGTAATTATTAATATTTTATTACAAATTAAAAGATGCTTTAAGAAAAAAACAGACGGATTGAAAGAATGTAAATTCAGTCTCTGCTAACAGGTGGCGCTTACAGAACGACAGTGATACTACGTTTCCTTGATTACCGCTGTAAACAAAGCAGCACCTTGCTTATGAATGCTACTTTAAAGGGCACCAATTATGCCCCTTTTTACAAGATGTAATACTAATCTTATGGCTCTCCTGAAAGCGCCTGTGAAGTTTTAAATCCAAATACAATACAGATTGCTTATTATAATGTGTTGAAAAGTGTCATTTTTGGGGCAGGTCTAAAAAGTGCTGTTTAAGGGGTGTGTTCCCTTACATGAAAATGAGCTGCAACTTCCTGCCCATCTTCAGACGGGGCAGAGCCTAGACATCTCTGTTTTGCGTATGGCATTAAACAGTGAGGAGAGGCAACACGAGCGAGCATGAGAGGACCGGTATTTTTACTGTATTTAATGGAACAAATACACAATTTCTTACCAAGAGTCGCTAAACAATGAATCAAAGCGTGCAATCTGTGATCACATGCAGCTGCTGACGATCGCAAAAGCGATTAAATTTAATTAATTAATTAAAAAAAAAAGCATGTAATTTAATTTAACCATTAAAAAGGAGTTGAGAAAAATTAAAACAGAAAAAAAAACAGAATCCAGAAAATTTAAATGGAAAAAAAACTGAATTTGGGAAAAAAAAAAAAAATAAAATGGAATTTGGGAAAAACAGATTTCATAGGGCCCTAAGGCTGGTACCTGATCCTTTAATAATAAACGATACCATTTACCTCAGTTTTTAACCTGTGTCATCGACGGGTGCGCAAATTCCAGGGCAGAATTAGGCAGATTCCCATTGATCACTAATATACAAAAAAGATCCCTCAAACTCTGGATGCATCAAAAATTACTATGTTCCTCCACATATATTCTAAGCTTTGGCAATATTGTATTTTCAACAGTCATGCCAATAAAGCAATTTTGAATTATAACATAAAAACAGCCCTCCAGATATTTAAATCCAATAAAATACATTCACTACTTTTTTTTGCTACAACAGGTGTGAACATACACATTTGAATTAAAAATAAGGAACACAATATACAATGTTACCAAAAAAACATACTATTACAGAAAATAAAAAAATACATTGAAGTTTATGACCCTGAAATACATTTTGAAATCTATTTTGCTTCATGAAGGATGAAGTTAAATCTATTTTAAGTAAAGTCTCAAGTCTCAATTTATTTATAGAGCAAAATTAAAAACAACTACAGTTGACCAATGTTCTAAAAGACTTATACAAACATACAGACCACACGAACAACAGACAACAAACAACATCACAAGTCATAAGCTATGTTGAACATATGTTTTTAACTTTGATTTAAAAATATGCAATGTCGGTACAGTTCTTATATGGATCAGTAACGTGTTCCAAAATTTAGATGTGGCTTTAGCAAAAGCTTGATCACCCCTAGATTTTAATTTTGACTTTGGAACAGTTAACAAACTCTGGTTGGCTGCTTGAACAGTTAACAAACCCTGGTTGGCAGACCTAAGAGTTCTTTACGGATGATATTAACGCAACAAGTCAGAAAGTTAGGAGGGAGCGAGACCATTTGAACATTTAAAAACAAGCAGAAGCACTTTAAAATCAATTCTAAAGCATACTGGGAGCCAATGTAAAGACATTAACACAGGAGTCATATGTTTGTATTTACGAACACCTGTTAAAAGACTTTAATGAACTGTTAATGTTTGACAATAGTAAATTTTAGAAGAAATAAAAGCATGAATAGCAGTTTCGAAGTGCTTAAAAAAAAAATAAATAAAATAAAATAAAATAAAATAAAAATAGAAAGGTCTTCACTTTAGCCAGTGCTCTTAATTAGTAAAAACTTGATTTGATAACTAAATTTATTTGCCTGTCAAATTTAAGTGCACTATCAAATAAGATGCCCAAGTTTTTACACATGATTTAACTGAAGATAAAACTATAGAATTTACATGAGGAATGTTTGGGACAGCAGAAGAGCCAAACACAATGATCTCTGTTTTACTCTCATTAAGATTTAAAAAATTCAAAGACATCCAGGCTTTGACATCAGAAATACAGGCACAGAGGGAGTCTACACCATTTTTGTGCTTCAAGGGGGAATAAAGTTTCGTCAGCAAAGCAGTGATAGTACAGACCATGCTTTTTAAAAAAAAAGAGGCTAAAGGAAGCATATATAAAGAAAACAATAAAGGGGCCAAAATAGAGCCTTGGGGGACCCCACAAGTCAGGGGGACACCCCTGAATAGTATTGCCCAATACTGATTGAGAAGCTTCTATTTTTAAGATATGATTGAAACCAACTTAATGCAGTTCCTCTGACACCCACACTTTGCTCTAGCTGAGCAAGCAAGACCTCATGATCAACTGTATCAAATGCTGCACTTAAATCTAATAGTACCAATACAACAGAGTCACCTGAGTCAGTGGCTATTAAAAAAACATTTAAAACTTTTATAAGTTCTGTCTCTGTAGAGTGAAACTTTCTAAAACCTGATTGGAAAACATCACAAATATTATTGTCATTCAGAAATCTCTGCAGCTGGTGAAAAAACACTTTCTGCAAAATTTCATTAAAATAATATATATATATTAGAGATAGGCCTGAAATTAGATAAGACTGTTGGATCCAGACTTTTTATAAGAGGTTTAACAGTTGCATGCTTCAAACAATCAGGTACGGTTCCTGATTCCAGGCACTTATTAATAAAAACTAGAAAAACAGGCCCAACCACATCAAAAACGTCTTTAAAAAGACAGGGAGATATAACATCACTAGGAGACCCAGACAGCTTTAGTTGATTAACAATCTCAGGTAGAATATAAATGGAAACAAAGCTAAACTGGCTAAAGATAGCACTAGGATTTAAAAAAACAGCAGGATAAGCAGAAGGCTAATATTCTGCCTAACTCCTTATCTTCTCTTCAAAAGACTTCTTTCACACATCTCAACTGTTTCGAAAGGTAATTGCAACCGCATTTATAGTAGTCACAATTCACAACAGCATTTATAGTATTGAAGAGCATTCTTGGTCTATGAAAATTCTTATCAATGAGCTCAGATAAATACATAGACTTAGCCAATCTTACAGCTTTCTGATATTGAGAAAGAACACTTTAAGATTTCATAAGATTTCATATTCTTCCACCTTCTTTCAGCTATTCTGCAAGTCTAAGAGCACGTGTAGCATTGTTTAACCAAGGTACAGACTTTGGTTTAGATTTTTTTAAACTGCAGAGGAGTTACAGAGTCCAAAATATTAGTGAAGACATTAAAAGAATCTATAAGCTCTTCTGCACTGTGATCAGATGGAAAGGAGACTAAAGACTGAGAAAACTCTTTGAACGTTAATAAAAAAAATAAATAAAATAAAAAAAAAAGTATCACTAGTGGAGGAAGATATTATTTGAGTTATACAGGCAGGTTTACATTATTTAAAGGAGAAGTCCACTTCCAAAACAAAGATTCACATATAATGTACTCACCCCCTTGTCATCCAAGATATTCAATGTTTTTTGAGGGAAACATTTCAGCATTTTTCTCCATATAATGGACTGATCTGATGCAAAATGATTGTTTGGCTAGATAAGACCCTTCTTTTTCAACTGGGACCATTTACAACCGCATTTGGGATCGTTTGAAGCCTCATTTAAACTGCATTTTGGAAATTCAAAATCGGGGGAAGTTCAAAATTTTCTCCATTATATGGAGAAAAACGCAGAAATGTTTTCCTCAAAAACAATTTCTTTACAACTGAAGAAAGAAAGACATGAACATCTTGGATGACAAGGAGGCAAGTACATTATATGTGAACCTTTGTTTTGGAAGTGGACTTCTCCTTTAACAACAGGAGATGACAAAGGACCTGTAAACAAAATAGGTTTATGATCTGAGAAACTATAATCACCTAATCCAATGACCAACACTGAAAACCACGGGACAGCACAAGGTCAAGTGTATGTTAATGTGAATGAGTGGGACCTTTTACCAGTTGAACTAGATCAAATGAGTCTATAAGGCTAAGTCCTTAGCCAACAGATTAGAGGGACAGCACACATGAACATTAAAATCTCCAAGGATTAAAAACCTATCAAAATTAGGAATAATACCACTTAAAAACGCAGAAAAAACAGCAAGAAAGCATTTAAAGCAGTTAAATTTTTATTTTCTATATTCACACATAGTGTGTTTTTGTGTTCATTTATACTGTATTTTTTGTATTATATTTTAATTATAGTTATGTTCACGTTATTATATACTCTATTGTTATTCTTTGTTATTTTATATTACATTATTGTTATTTTTTTAATGGATCACCTTAACTGATTATTTTATTGTGTATTTGTTATTTTACTATACATTTAATATTAAGCAACTGCATTACTGATATTATTTTAAACTCAGATCTTTTTTTTTTTTTCTGTATTATTGTTGTTGTGTTATTTTCAATTCATTCATTGTTATCATAAATATTCTATTATTATTTGCTATGTTATCACCAGGATTACAGACAAGTCATAAAAAAAAAAAATCATAGATTGTTTTAATGGGATGACCAGACGTCCCCGTTTCAGGGTACCCTGTATAACAAGGTATGACAAGGTTGCGGGATTGTTTTGCACACAATAGGCCTATTAAACATTGATGAAACTTCACCGATATAAATAATATAAAAAATAATAAACTAATCAATTACACCATGTCCTAACTACACACGACACTCGCTCAAATATCTCAGCTATTCAGAAGTGAACCGCACTCCCAACAAAATTGACAAGTTTATAATCTAATTCATGAATATTAAACCTTTTTGACATAATTTTAAAAAAAAAAAAAAACATTTTTGTCATGGAAAACAGACTGAGTGAGTTCACCGCTTTAACATACATGTTTGCCTAAATTTATTTTCAAGATCTGAGGTAAATGATCTATTGTTGCTTTCAGTATACGGCTATAAATGTCAAGCAATATGATATTCAAACTCACATTAAACACTAAATAAATAAGTACACTCGCTCAATTACATCTGCAGAAAGCACACACTTTGTGGTCAAAATGAGCCTAAAATGCTGAAAATAAGCCTGATTAGGGATTCAAAATATCTATTTCCAAAAGCATGAACTTAAAATTTGAAAAGTTATAATTATTGTACTTACAGTTGTGAAAATATTAAATACAGTTTGAAAATAACATTTGTTAAATAAAGTTGTATTTACCATATGTTCTCATATTTATTGTTTTATTTTAATGTGTTTAAAACCATAATTTTGTTATAATACTACTGTTTTATGTTTGCTATTTGCAATACTATTGACTACTGTATTTAAAAAAAATAACTACAGTAAGTCTGCTCCTCAAACATCACTGTATTTATCAATTATGATATTAATATAGGGAACCCACAACAATTAAAAAAACAAAAACATATTGTCGCCGTTTTTTAATTCGTAGATAATCACAAGTGAGATTTTAGTGATATTTTGACCACTGAACTAGGAAATG
Organism: Labeo catla; assembly: GCA_012976165.1. Lineage (NCBI taxonomy): Eukaryota > Metazoa > Chordata > Actinopteri > Cypriniformes > Cyprinidae > Labeo > Labeo catla. The sequence continues at coordinate 314,757 of VONZ01000791.1, read as the reverse complement.
TCACCGGTTTTCATTTTTAAAAAAATCTGGTCAACTTAATTTTAACTGAAAGAAACTTGCACTGGCATATCTTAAAAACTGTATCAAGATGTAACGTTTTTTCTGAGGCATATTTATTAAAAAAAAATATATGCCTAATTGAGGTATGATCTAATCTTGGCTCAACCTGAAGGCCTAAATTGCTGCTACCACTACTATTATACTGTTGTTGTTGTTTTAAATGCTTTATTAATAATAAATAGCATGTACAATGCCATATCTCACTGTATAACAAACATGGCACATGCCTCAGAATAAAGGAACAAGGAACAAGAAGAAGAAAACAAAAATAAAAATAAAAAACGAGAGGGTACATAACACTGATCAATAATAGAGAACTGGATTGCTCATGACGTCATAGAAGTGAAGCCACTGCGCCGCCATATTGCTATTCCCTAGTTTTCGCAAACATTCTATTGAATTAATAGGAAATTATACACTTTTAATGAGAAAACATCACCTAACAAGTCAGCGTTTTCATATCAGACGTCTCACTGTACATTCTAACACCGCACACGTCCTAAGCATGTAAACCGTTATTTGTTTAATGTCCGGAATTCCCTCTGCTTATTAAAAAGTTACGTTCATATACATTACAGGATAGAACAGCAGATGATTTCATTCAGGAATGAAACAAGTGACTTTTTACGAATGTGTAATTGAATCAATGAGATTTGTTCATAAACGGAACAATAGAGGCGCGGTTCAGATGTGACTTTGTGTCAGACTATTTTCATTGACGAAATTGAGCAAAATCAGGTGTTACGGATACGGATTTAAATACATTTATTTTCAAGACTGGAATTTCAATACAGCATAGAGCAATATAGTAACAGAGGCTTGTATTGTATTATTTACTATATATTCGAATTTACTATATATTCGGCAAATACGCAGCTGACACACCCACCTGAACGATTTCAAAACATCACTTATTCTGCCCGAAAAGACGATAAACATTGCAGATAACGTTTTAAGTAAAATTTATTTACATACACATATCCTAAAAACTACTCCTGTGTGACTGATACGCCTAAAACCGAGTGATTTTAGGTTAGCGGTTTAGCTGTGAATCAACGGTGATCTCTGTCGGTAAGGAATAGTAAGATGGCGGATCGAACACTTCCGGTTGCTTCACTGACTGACGGCAGTTTAGAACGCAACGCGCAATCCAGTCATTACATATAGATCAGTGGTACATAAGCAGTTCACCGACAAATATATCTTACACATTTACATTCCACATGATATTACAATGAAATGTTAATACAGAAATATACTTTGCAGATTAGCACCATTAAATAACTTTATTTTAGATGAAAATGTTAAAGGATGAGCATATTAATCGTTTTAACCACTTTACTATTTTTAGATTTTGACATCACATCTATATACATTTTAATCTCTTTTTTCAAGGACTCAAAAAAAAAAGGGGTTTGCACTTTGTAAACTTGCATTTATGAATGTGAAATTTACATAAAAATAAAATAAAATTTATAATAAAACAAACATCCTTTAAAGACCGATTAATAAAATAACCCAAAATCACATGTCTATAAGATAAGGAAAATGTTTTTAAAGTATTACCAGCAATGAAAACTTTCACATTATTTAAAAAAAAAGCATTCACAAAAAGAGCACTTTAAATCAGTATCAATTTTAAATTTTTGCAGAAATTCTTTTGTAGGATAAACTCTATGGATTAATTTATGAGATTTTCTTAGCCTTATTTGAAAGGAGAAATTTTTGAGGTAATGACCAAACTTGAGACCAAGTTACATTATTAAAGATACTGTTCCAGTAGAAAATTACAGAAGGTGAAGAAATACTCTTATTTAAAAACAGGAATCTAATCTTATAGTTATTAGGTTTAAACCCAGAGAAACAGATAGAGCCAACTGAGGTATGTTCAGGTCCAGGAGGACCGACATAAAGTGCTTTTAAAAATCATATGTACACCTGCAGGTATGGTCCTAGTAAGCACCTTGAATTCTTTTAATGTAACAGATATATTGTATATTGAGATAAAGTCTTCAAACATAAGTAAAGTCCCTTCATTATTAAATAACCGACTTACCAATAACAACCCGTTACATTATTGCAAATGAGAAAACTTTGAGGGGAAAAATTGTGTTTATAAATAAAACTCCAGGTAGCAAGTACTTGCTGGTAAAATTGAGAAAGTTTAATTGGAAGTGTTTCTATTTTATAATTACACATTAAAAGAAATCCTAACCAACTCAAATGAGAGAAAATAAACCGAGGAATTATATTCCAGACAGACGAAGGATTTTGAAGATATTGCCTTAGCCAATTTATTTTCAAGTTACTGTTTAGAGAGATAAAATCAATAAAATTCAGACCACCTTTATCATATGAATTCAGAATTACGGATTTCTTAATATAATTAATTTTATTTTTCCACATACTGTTGTTGTTTCTGGTTTCCCACTCACCACACGACAGGAGCGTTGGGCCTTCTTCCATCATATCCGCAACTCCGAATCCGTCAGTTGCTGAGTTCAAGTATGTACTCATACTGGTTCACGGTATCAAACTGTATCGCGGCACATCGCTTTCTGTAACGTTACTCATTGTAGCAGCCGCAGCGCTTAATCGCTCGTTTGTAGCATTGAATCTGGCGTCTTTCTTCTTTTCTTTATAATCTTCCATTCGGAAAGCAAGCACGTGCGAGAAGTTTGGCGTTTCACTCTGTTCAGAAGTTCAAGTTTGCTGACCCGGAAATTCGCATCACGTGAAACCGTTTGACCAACAGCAAATCGATACGTCACAGCGTGACGTCGTAGCTGAATTAAGCATTTTAAAACGACGCTGTATAGCATGAGGCCATCAAGTTGTGAATGAAAAATAAACATTTTACATTTTTGGAGTGTGTTTCACAAGAAAGTACTATTTCAGTTTTTCTACTTAACTTCATGTTTAATTCTGAGAAAATTGTTTCTATAACACATATTTTCCACTACGAGTTGCGAACAACATTTAAAGCTGATATAAAGCCATGTTTTATGCAAATCTCTGGTCAGCAGGCGAACAGAGATCTGTGCTGTGGGCCTTAATAAACGAAAACCCATAGATTGACTGTTCATCTTTCGAGGAAAAAAAACACACACATTAAAACTACATTAAATACATTAATCTACATGAGTGCCATCTTGTGGCAGATAAAATTTACAGCAGTCATAAAGTTGTTAATGGATAATGTATTGACAGTAACAAGGTCACACGCCAGTTACACGTGGAGAAATCATCGTAAATGAACTGCACACAGAAGATTTATAACATATAGCCTAGTTAAACAACATGACACGACCAAGAGAGTGCAGTTTTTTCTTCTGATTCTTCTGATTCTGATTTTTGTAGAAATGCTTTCATGGTATATTTTAGCTTCATTAAACGTGTAAATGCATCTAAATGCCACTTCAGCTGCTTCTGTTTCTTCTGCAGTGGAAAGATCGGTTTTGTTAACACCGATTTTATTTGATTGTTAACAGCTCTACAGTGTCTTTTTAGATTAAGTGAAATTATTTTATATTTTTGTGACTTAAACTGCACACACACACAGAATACACAACCTCTTTAAGGCTGTTCAAACCCAAGCTCTAATCATGAACTTTCCCAAATCATCCAGATATGAAGTACTTTTTTTTCTACATCTAAGAGTTAAATGGCTCAAAGTTCACCAGTAAATTACTGAACAATTAAGGTTAAGAGTTCAAATTACATGAAATACACTTCCACACAAGTGAAATAAAACTGCTATAGTCTATGTACTAACCATTTTATATTTAAATCAGCAAATGTAAATATGCTGTATATATGGAAAACAATTGTCTATATTTGATGTTGAGATGTCAAATGTAGTGCAACCAATCAATCTCTGTGGTATTTTGACACATATTCATCTATCACAAGATGCCAACATGGGCAGTTTGTGTTAAATGGACATGATTTGTGCAGGCCACAATGTGTTTTAACAATTATGTTCATGTTATGATCATTTTTTCATCTTTTTTTTTTTCATTTCTTCCTGCATTTATATATGACACCTTCAGTCCCAAATGCCCAAATCAGCACTGACAGAATCGCTGATTTAAATGGTTCACTGGCATCAGATTTAGGTTCACAAAATGATTAGAAACACAGTTCTGTCACATTTTTGATGTTTTCACACCTTAATACCAAAAGTGACTTCCAGTTTGTTGTCCAGACTAAGGTGTGTGACAGAGCAGGATTTGTATTTCACTGCACTGATCTCCAGACTTTTCCTCATCTGGTATGTCCCGTCAGCCTATAGACTAATGTAGTCTTGATAATCACAGAGAATTTTGAGAATATACACTTTTCACAATGACGTTAGCTAATTTCCGCTTCTCTGCTGCTGCTTTATTATAGGGTTTTTTTATTAATTAAAAAAATCTAAATGTGTGTTACAAAAGAAACTTTTACTTAACATGACTTTTTAAAAGTCCGACTCACAGCCATTAATAAATTTAACCATAACCAAAACTTAATAATTGTGTGTTTGACAGATCGCAGATCATTTTGTAATATGAGCAAACGCATAATCACTTATGGTAAGCCTGCGCCACCTATAGGTATGGAGCGGAGGCAGTGTTGCCAGATTGGGTGGTTTTCAACTTGATTGTGGTGGACAAAATTTGTGCTGGTTTGGGGTCAGTTTGGTGGATTTCAAACATCTAAATTGTATAGGCTAATTTGGTTAACAAACAGACCCAAGTGTGCATGTACTGCATCTGATCAGTCATCATGAAGTTACTAAAAACACACACACACACACACACACACTGTGTTGTTTACCAGAACAGATAACACATCTTTTTAGTTTTGCTGCCTCACAAAATACTTTATGATAACAACAGTTACTATGCAACCAGGAAATTATGCAGCCAAATATACAGATTAACTCTTGAGGCAACAATTTTATGAAAAAGAAACATGCATAATTTTATTCTTTCTGCGGGTCTTTAAAAAAATTGTATTTAATTTGTCCGTCCCCAAATTAAGGCTTTAAAAAAGTCATACATCAGAGCAGAAAGTCTTAAATTCATGCCATTAAATATCATATGAATTGCAAAATAAATAAATAAATAAATAAATCTCAATAAATCTAAAAAATAAGTGTTCCACAGTACTTTTTTCTTGTTTTCCAAAGAGCCTACTGGCAGATATTTGCTCTTATTTTAATCATAAAATCAAACAAGACATCTGATAATATGTCATGATTCTTCTCAAGTAAATGAATCTTGACTTAAAAGTAGACATATTCCCCATGAATCAAGACAAAAATACTGTGGAAGAGTAAATTTAGGTCTAAGTACTGTGTGTGTGTATGTGTGTGTGTGCATATATATAGATATATATATATAGATATACTTATGAAAAGGTGGTTAAATACTTTTAACTCACTCAATCACATGCTTAGATATAACACCTAATATGAAAAATGTTCATATTGCTGACATACCTACTCTATTTCAGTCAGCACTCACTGGCAAATGATCAAGACTGAAAATAACTATTAGTCTTGTTCCTCAATTTGGAATAGTTAGTAATTGTTCACTGCTTTTTAGCTAATAATATTTTGCTAAAGCAAAAGAAGTAGCTTTAGAGAATTGACAGACTTCATGATACTGTGTCCACTCTTTCTTCAGATGCTGGAAAAGAATTGATATACCTATAAATTCAATCATTTTGTTAACCTAGTATTGTGAATTACATAAGTTTTACTGTAAATAAAAATAATGAAAATTTTGCCTTTTAGGCAGTAACTACTGGTCAAAAGACATTAGCAAGTACAAATAAAACATTTAATATAGTCTACTCACTAGAAGCAGAAGAATAATCACTCTTTAAGGAACCTATAGCATGAAAGAATATAAAAAAATAGAATCATTAATGCCAATTAAACATTTTAATATAAATTAAACTATCACTGGATGATTCACTTCAGTTCTTGTACTACCTCCTTGTCTCCTTCTGCATTTATATATGACGATTCCAGTTCCAAACACCAAGACCAGAGCTAAAACTGTCAGCACTAAAGAAATCACTGATTTAAATGGTTCACCTGGATCAAATTCTGATAATCTGTACTTTCTCAAATAATTTGAGCTCATAAAAGCTGTCTGCATGGCAATACTTAAAAAAAAAAATGCTACTTTAGGGATTCATGTAGGGTGCTTCTCAATCTTTAGTCTATGATTAGCTTACCTCACCTCTTATCTGACAAGTTTTCGGGTTTGAGGCGTTCGTTCATCACGTGACAGCCCCATAAGATGAACGAACGACTCGAAAACCCCGAAGACAGGTGAACTAACCTGAAACAGGTGAACTAATTCCAGTACAGAACCTAATAGGATGTTTCGTATGTGCGACTGAACGAATCACTCCCCGAGATGACTTGTTGTTCCCGAGTCACATTAAAGATCCTTTCAAAATGAACGAATCATTCAAGAATGCGCATTCCAGAGCCTGTGCTACGCGAGCTTTTGTCCTTAAAAAGTATACAAATTTTTATTTTTTGAAAAAAATGTCAGATTGTTTCGCTAGATAAAACGCTTCTTCCTCATCTGGAATCATTTAGAGCCTGTTGAAGCTGCATTTAAGCTACATTTTGGAAGTTCAAAATCGGGAGCACAAGTGAAGTCCATTATTTGAAAAAAAATCCTGAAATGTTTACCTCAAAAAACATAATTTCTTTACGACTGAAGACAGAAAGACATGAACATCTTGGATGACAAGGGGGTGAGTAAATATTTCTAAATTGTTGTTCTGGAAGTGGAGTTCTCCTTTAATGCTACTAGGTGCATCCCAGTTTGTGTACTTATGCACTATTATGCCATTTTGTTGTATAAATAGTGTGAGTATAGTGTGTTCACACAGAATTTCCAAAAAAGAAAATGTACACGGATGATACTCTCAATAACCGAAAAAACAAAGTGTGTAATGTTGGACACTTCATGCACTTCATGCAAAAAAAATGTGTTTTAGGGGTTCATAATCCTTTAATTATGTAGCAGAGGGGGTTATCAGACTGATGTTGAATGACAAAACAACCTTAAATAATTCAAATACAATATGGTTCAGTGCATAGAGTACACAGTATGTATAAGAGCATAGTGCACTGTCTCCTTATGATTAATTTCTTGTTATATACATCTTTGTTGATCCTGGAACAGCAATCCAATCATCCAGTCAGAATGGAGGGGTAAGTTAACAGGAAATGTCTATTTTACAACTGCGGTTAGGTGCTTTTACTCACTTGTTATTCAAATATAATTTCCCTCTGATTTCTTCAGTAAATTACAGTTAGTGTTAGATTTAGGGGTAGGGGCAGGTTTTGGACAGAAATGTTTTTGGACAGAAATGTATGTTTATCTGCTGGGTTACTGCTGGGCAAAGCATGGACAGCATACTCATTAATATTTTTGTATGATAATTCTTAAGTGTGCATAAACTAAAATGTAGGCTGGTATGGATTTCTTCATTTTCTGTTATGTACTTCCTCACTATTTCCAGGGTTTTTCTAACACACACTAAGATCAAAGCAGGATTTTCAGACTGATTAACAGGCTAAAACACCAAAGTTTTAAATGTCTCTCCGATTCCCTTTACTCTCATGTGAATGAGAGAGAGAATGAGTGTTGACATCTCTGTTTCATTGTCAAGTCAATTTAGATTTTTTTGCATAGCAAATTTACAATACTCTTTAATGACCTAGTTACTTTAAAGGTGCTGACCTCTGCTATGCTTATTAGGGGTAGGTGAAAGTGTTGTGTAGTAGAAAAGAAGGTTTCTATCAAGCTTTTCCTATTGCAACTCTCACTCCTGGATACCTCAGTAAACCCACAGGCATAATGCAAGAAGAGGTAAAAGGTCAGATGGGCACCTGCCACAGCTTTCATATACCACTTTGTCCCCTTATTATTAATTGCTTGTTATGGTACTATTCCTGTTTTGTATGTCACAAGATAAAATCATCAGCAAAATGAATACATTCAAAAATACTCTTAAGCCAGACAGTTCTGAGAAAGGTTATTTATTAAGTTTATTGTGCTATACTAACAATTTTTCAGTTTCTACAAAAAAAGGCAATTTACTGTGCATAAAACATTCAATTTACCATAGACGTTTTACCTGAATCCACTACACGCATTTAACTTAAACCCCCAGAAAACTTTGAAATCTAGAGTAATGCCTATAGAAAGTTAAACTATTAGCTTTCTGGATCTCACTGAAATGAAAGAACATGCTTAAAATGGTCCCATGACATGTCCGTTTCTATATATTCACACCTACTGACAGAGGGAAAAAGCTAATTTATGACCATTTCTTATTAAAAACTTAATCAAAAACTCTTTGGGAAGTATAATTTCAAAAGGAATTTAAATTATGGATTATGCTTTTAAAATGCTGTATGAGAGCACATAAAGAATGTGACACTTAATTTGCATTAGATTTTTTGTTTTGGCTAGACATGTCTTGAATTTAGTGTCCATTCAATAATTTTTCAAATCATTGCCAAGAGATTATTACCTAAGTGGTGCCTCTTTGTAAATCAGCACCACTGTAGTACTACACTATAGTAAGCCAAAAGTAGCCTACCACTGAAAAAAAGATAAATGATATAATAATAGTCTGTAAATAACTGTTTACCTTCACTTAAGACATAACACTTTATGTGGATACTCATCGAGGCAAAAAAAAAAAAAAGAGGAAGAAGAAAGAAAGAAAAAATCTAAAAAATTACAGTTTTAGGGAGGCTGAGATGAGAGTCAGTGGGTTAAAACCCTGGATTTACATTATTTTTTTATTTGTAAGATCACAAATTGTCACTGATGAGTTATTTTTCCAATCCTTAAATGAGAACCCAGGGTGGAGGGGCGCAGTGAATTTGGTCTGGATTTTGTGCAGGAGGGTCATTTTATCAGAGACATTGTAGAAGGACACAGTTCCTGCTTCTTGATCGAAAAACACTCCAATTTTAGAGACCACAGGAATATTAGTGTTTTGATTACTGTGCCTTACACAAATGTTAGAATCTGAAAAATCACATTTCCAGGATCTATTGTTAGAGCCAAAGATAAAATTGTCTCCTCCTTTACTAAAAGTATCATATGAGAATGCAATAGAGCAACCTGTCCCTACCCACTGAACTTCAAAATAACAACGTCCAGATAGACTCTCATTACACAACACCTGGTAAGTACTGCTCACACGTTTCTGAATCACATAGTTGTATTGGCATTTAACTATGGCGGCATCAGAGCTTTGTTGAACATCACGCCTTGACACAGACATGCGGTTTACATAGAGCTGACTGCAGGCTGAAGATGGGTTCAGATGCAGATTAGTGGAATCTGTTAAACAGAAAAATAAATTAATCATGAATGCATGCATTGACTATATTTCACAACCCCAACTTGGATGTCTTACACCAGGGGTGCCCAACCCTGTTTCTGTAAATCTAGCTGGAGACTTCAGTTCCAATCTTGCTCCAACACAGCTGTCAGTAAATATCAAGGGCACTGATTTATGACCACTCAAGCGGTGCATCTCTTTCCTCGATGATGCAGTAATGACCGCAGGGGAAAAATGTTTGTCTGTCCATCCAGTGAAATCCATGAATATGTAACTGTATCCACGGTATAGCAAAATCCATGGCACAACATAATACCGGTAGTCACATTAATACCGGTATAGTGCCTGCATGGTCCAAAAGGGTTCTACCTGTTCTCTAAAGGAGTAGTTCACTTCCAGAACAAAAAATTACAGATAATGTACTTACCCCATTGTCATCCAAGATGTTTATGCCTTTCTTTCTTCAGTCAGAGAGAAATTATGTTTTTTGAGGAAAACATTTTAGGAATTATCTTCATATAGTGGACTTCAGTGGTGCCCCTGAGTTTAAATGTCCAAAATGCGGTTTCAGTATAGCTTCAAAGGGCTCTAAACGATCCCAGCCAAGAAAAAAGGGTCTTATCTAATGATGTCATTTTCTAAAAAAAAAAATTCTATACTTTTTAACCTCAAATGCTCATCTTGGATAGCTCTGTGAAACAATCACAGTCTTATTTCCTATTCCCTTTAACCTTCTGAGACCCAGGAAAAAATTTTAGTAAAAAATGAGTATTTTTTCATGTCATTACATTGTTTAGACTAGAGCATTATTTAAATGTAAAAAAAAATTGAAATGATATTTCATTCAGTTCAACCAATTCATAAGTTATGCTTTTTTACAAAAAATAAAAAGACATGAATGATAATGCAGAGGCAAAACAATAGATTTTTTTTTAAAATCACCAATATATTTTTAGTTTTTTTTAGGATTTTTTTGTATAAAGATGAGTCTCAACTATGTTATAACAGAATGATTTTATTTACCATTTTCTTTTTGCAAAATGTGTCCTGTTTCGTAACAGAAAATCATATTTTGATTTGAAACCCCATAACATTTTACTGAGATGTTGATATATAACAAAGACTGTTTAAAAATTAGTCAAATTTAAATGATAATTACAAAATATTATAATATTTTCATACGAGTGTCACTAAATTAATATTAGACAGTTTTGAAGACCAAGGAAGAGGGAGTGGTCATGGTGAAACGTCCAAACATTTAGTATCTCTGAAAAGACCTGAACGTGCTCTGTACAGGACATCCAGGACTTTAAACTGTGGCATGTCTCAGAGAAATTCACTAAAATATAATGTCCTCATATGAGGATGCAGGGTCTCAGGAGGTTAAGAGCCAGTTGCACTTGCACCATGCCAGATTCGCTATTTACATGGTGGAATTTGTAAGAGCAAAGACTGAACGATTCTACAGAGAGGAAAAGGATTCAAAAAGCATGTGCGTGTGTAATGCAGAATGTATGCATTGTGTACCCACCTATTGACGCATATTATTTACACGCCTTTTAAATAAATAAAAAGAAAATACTGTGGCATTGACTTTAGACTAGGTTTTAGTTGATGAATGTCGCAGTCATTTTCAGTTGCCTCAAAATAGCAACACGCCAACAATGCGCCTGAACACACCTCATTTTCAGACCAGTACGCCCATGGGTGAACATATGGGTACATATGGGTAAGTGCATTTGCTATTTAAGCTCCAGGTGTTTGATAGGGCCACAAGTGTTACTGAAGATCTTATTTAGCTGGTTTAGATGTGTTTAGATGTAGTCAGGGTTGGTGCTGAACTTTGCAGGACGGTAGATCTCCAAGAGCAGGATTGGGCACCTTGTCTTAAACCTTTTATTCTGCCTTTGTGTGTATTGTTGTTTAATAAAATCTTCTCTATGGTGTGTATTCTCTAACCCCATTCTGTATGCCTTTTTTATTTTGCAACATGTCAAAATATATGTGACAAACAATGCAAAGACACAGAGCACAACTCACATACAAGGAACTCTTCTCTGGACATGGGTCGAGATGGCAAATCTAAGCAAAAGAAAAACAGTACATAAAGTATGTAAGTGTGTGTATCTGAGTGTTTTGGGAAAAATATGAAAAAAAAAACATGCTGACTTACACTTTGTGATCTTCTCATTGTTCGCCATTATATGGAAAGTGGGAACTATAAAAACAAAGAACATTAGTATTGTTTACCATGATTATGACAGAATACACTGTGATTTATTTACTGGCAGAGATTCTAAACACTGATAAAATTAAAGTGTGGGTATGAATTTCAGCTTTAACATTATTAACAATAAAAAAAAAACTTTTTTTCAAGATTTTGTAAAGTTGATTTACTTTGTAAAATTAAAGACGAATTAGAGATAGTGGTTTGACAAATCAAACAAGCAAAAAGTTCTCAGTCTAAATAATAACAATTTATTAATTTAGTATTATTTTCACATTAAATATACCTATTTTATAGTAGATTAGAGTTAAAGTTCTTACACTACTAGTGGAGCAACTTCACAATAATGTTACTACTACAATTGCTGCTACTTTTATTACTTTTATTAACATTTATCAGCGCTTTCTTAAGTATTATTATAATAATTGCTTATGTTTTGCTCTAAACTCATGCCACACAGTTTAAGATATAAAGATGAGACCAGAAATCATGCAACTTAGGTACAGTGCTCTATAGTATATGTGAAAATATTGTATAAATTCATAATCTCAACCAACACAATTAACTGTATAAACTATGGCATCTCACCTTTCTCTGATATCCTCACAAGGCCTTGTTCACAGATATCATCCAGTTGGCTTTTCAGCTGACAGACGACTGTTTCAATATTCTTAAGAGTCTCATCTTTGTTGATAGTTATTTTGCACAAGTCTGAAAGTTTGTTTTGGGAAAGAGTGGAGAAATTCTGCAAATAGAAAACATTTTACTCTAGATATTTTGTTGCATAGATAAAAAATGAAATAAAAATGCATATAAAACATTATGAAACGTATGGTAACACTTTACAATAAGTTTCCATTAGTTAATGTTAGTTAATGTATTAATCAGCATGAACAAACAATGAAAAATACCTTTATTACGGTATTTGATAATCTTTGTTAATGTTAGTTAAAGAAAATACAATCTTTCATTGTTAGCTGATGTTAACTCACAGAGCATTAACTAATGTTAACAAGCACAACTTTTGCTTTTAATAATGCATTACTAAATACTGAAATGACCATTAACTAAGGTTAATAAATACTGTAGATGTATTGTTTATTCTTAGTTTATGTTAACTAACTAACTATGTACTAACCTTATTGTACAGTGTTACCAAACTTATTATGCATTATCACTAGATGTTGCATTAGATCACTTTTTTTATTAACATATGAGTACATTTTTTAAATTCTATACGGATGTATCTGAGCACTTGGATCATGCATGCACATACAGTGAAGTAGGAAGTGGCAGAATGGCAGAATGGTCAGTTCTGTTACCTGAATGACATAGATGTCATCCTTTATCTGTGAAAGCTGCCCCAGTTCATCATGTCTCTTCCTTAGGTCACTGATCTCCTGCTTTAGTGTAAGCATGAGCTCTTCAACTTTGCTTACTTCTGCTTTCTCCTGAGCTCTGGTCACCTCTGTTATCTCAGCTTGTCTTTTCTGCATGGAGATGATCAGCTCAGTAAAGATCTTCTCACTGTTCTTTACTGCTGCCTGCGAAGAGTGTTGTAAGATGACAGGAAGAAATAACTGTTAAGTAGCACATAGATTTAGAAATCCACTCCTTTACTGTATCTATCAGCAGACAGTAACATAAAGGGACTTACCTTAAAATAGTCCTCAGCTTTTTTTAACTCCTGCACCTTCAGTGCTCGCTTCTGCATTTCTTTCACTAGGTCATTCTGATTTGACGTCATTTGTCTCTGTGAGAATATGTATGATAGTTTAGTATGATGTTTCTGTAAGAATTATTTGATTATTATGGAAACTGTTACCAAACAATAAACAGTCTGGCAAGCTCTAATTTGAATGGATGGAACTACACAACATCCTGGAGTTGGGATGAACATGTTTTTTTTTGTTTTTTTTATCATCATGTCTAAATAGAAATCTGAAACCTATTTAACTATTTAGTCACTTTACAGTACATGGCTGTGGGCAGTTTTTGATCATAACATTCTAAAAAGCAGATTTTATATAAACATTCAAACGTCTGGTTTTTGACCAACTCTGAATGTATTTTGATTGGACATAATGTTTTGGACACCCATCACACATACATTCAGCACTGTTTAATGATCAGATCACTTGAAAAATAATAGCAAACACAAGCTAAAGTTGAAGCCCTGAATGGGTTAGCTTCTCAGTACTTACAGTAAATGAGCGCTGCATGTCACCAACAAGAACAGAAGTGCAAAAAATTCAAATATATATTTGACTGCCAATTTTTTTTCATATACAAAATATTACATAAACAAAACAGTTCCCTTGCCTGTATTTCTTCTCTTTTTAATGCAGGTGAAGTCATACGGTGGTTCTGGTGGGTGATCAAAGCACACTGCACACATATCAACTTCTGATCCTGGGAACAGTACAGCTCCAGAGGTTTATGATGTTGAGAGCAGATCTGGTCCGTTAAATGTGGTGAGGTATCAACCAGTTTGTGCCACTTCAGTGCAGGAGATCCATAATGAGTTTTGATGTGTGATTCACAGTAAGAGGCCAAACATGTTAGACAGGACTTAATGGCTTTTATTTTGGTCTCTGTGCATATATCACACACCACATCCCCAGAAGCAGCAAATGTCGGTACAGAAGAGGCTGTTTCTGCTTCTGGTGCTTCTCTCTTCATTCTCTCTACAACTTCAGATAACACAGTGCTTCTGCTCAGAGCTGGTCTTGGGCTGAAAGTCTGCCTGCACTGGGGACAGCTGTAAACGCCCTTCTGATTGTCCCGATCCCAGCACTCATTAAGACAGTTAATACAGAAACTGTGACCACAAGCTGTAGTTACTGGGCTCTTCAGAAGATGAAGACAGATCGGACAGTTAAAAGGATTTTGGTCATCAGAAGATTCTTCCATTTTGCAGCTTTGACTCTCAGACATTTATATTGTTGTGGACAGTATTTTGAATGTAGGTAGGTGAATTCTTGTGATAGCGTGACAGGGATCTGTCCAACTCTGTAAATCCTGAATGCTCACAGCAAATGGTAGCATCCAATATACATCAACAGTGATCCAATTCGATTGGATATTAAACAGCTGTGAGCATGAGATATACTAAAACTGGTCTTTCTGAAATACACAGAATAAAAATATAAATCAGTGTATGTCTGATACATTTAAGTTACATAAATGAAAACAACGAATTGCTACTGGCAATTCACTACATGCAGAGTAGCATTTACTGTGAATCGAAACTCAAAAGTTGTGTATTCTGAGCGAGTTATGTCGTTGTACGGGAAACGCACCCCTGATGAGTTCCAAATGTGTTAAGTAAAAAATCCTAAAGAATAACAGCAAATATCACAAAACGAATAACTTCCGAATAACGGAAGAAAAAAAACAGTACAATAAAAAGTCAGCAAAGTGCAAGTAGCCGACATTTATATATAGCTGTCACAAAAGATTAACAAGTGTTAGCAACACAAAACAAGATTCCAGAGACGCTATGAATACATGAAGAAATATTAAACACCCTCCTCTTTGCATACTCACCATCTTTTGCATGAAATTGTAATGGCAAAGAGAGAGAGAGATCAGTACCGTACACTATATTGAATGAGAAGGAGGGGCTTTCTTAAGGGCAGGTTTCACATTAAACCTGTAGTTTAAGTTTCGTTTCTTCTCATTACTTTTTGTAAACGTTTTTATCCTTTTGTGATCAAGATAGATCAGTAAGCAGTGTGCATACTTACATTATGTCAAATAAAAATATAATAAAAACAAAACTAAGCAATCTAAACTTAATAAGACTTATAAATGTTATCAGTTAACCCTTAAATACAACAGTTAACGAGCGCCCCTAAAGAAATTTTTACAACAGTTTAAACTGTAAACACTATTTATATCTTCATTTTTTACATTTATATGTTTGTAGAGAATATACGTGCATTTGATTTATTATTATTATTATTATTAATTTGATATAATGTAACTTTTACTTTCAGTCCTGAGTCAAGGTTTCGCCCTTCATAGTAAAAACCAGAACAACGTTTTTTGTTATTGTTTTTTTTTTTTTGTTGTCGTTGTTGTTTTTTGTTGTTACTTGCCTTTAGTAAAAACAAAATAGGCCTACTATTTGTTGCAGTTTACAAATATCACAGGCCTATAAATTCAATTACACTTAAAAATATCATAAACAGCACATTTGCAAAACTTAAGCAAACAAATGATGTAGATAGATATGCTGCGAATAATTACAGAAGTATTAAATACACTTTTGGTACTTGATACACGATACACCATCCTTGCACACAGTTTTAATAGCAGAGATCAGTTTCTCTTTCGTTCTCTGAGAGGAGGGAAGAGTGGAACACTCGAGCAGTTTTTTTGACACTGGGATACTGGAATACAATATTATTAAAATATTACTTATAACATTTTAAATTAATAATATTTAACACATTTATCATATATGTATATTTTATTGATAATATTCAATGTATCGACAGTCATAATTTCTGTTAATAAAAAGTTTGAAAACTGTTTTACAGTACACGCTGCACAACACTGCCCTCTTGTGTCCGTTTCTTTGTACAAAAAGTAACCTAGATATATATGCTGTATATAAAGAGTTCATTTGCAAAACAATAAAAACATAACATAATAAAAAACATTATTTTTGAAAAAGTTAAAAAAGGAAGTTACCTGTTTTTCTAAATAAACTCTTCATATAGTCTAGATATTCTAGACTTAGAGGTGACTTAGAGATTGGTTTGCCCTTTCCTCCTTTTTTGTCTACAGAAACTATTATCTGTGTATTGGTGTAGAATACGGATATTCACTATTAGATGCATTCCTAAACAGCCTGACAAAAAAAAAATCCCCTCATTAGCAAAACCAATCAATAATCCCTCTCTCAGCTCATTTTCTCACCTTTCTCACGATCTCGGGATATCCTGTCTCTCTCACTTTCTTTAACAGATTAGCTCACAATCTCTCCCATCAGGCCCCATCACAGATCAGCACCGTTTTCTCATGTGTGATAGTGAAAGGTCAAAGTAATAGGTTCCAGAGCGATGAAAAAGAGCTAATGAGAATGGCAGAAGTGCAAAGCGGTGAGTTGACCGTGTTCATTTCACTCAGGGTCTGTGTGGATATTGATCAAAGCTTCAGACAGATTTCCTCCCACAGGACACAGAACCATCATATACCATTAGGATCAAAGACTGAATACCTAAATAGAGAAACTAGCAGCGTAGTTTCTGTATCCAACATGTAAAACAAAAGAGAATATGTAAGAAAAAAGTTGTTGACAGAGCTCCATTCCTCTCCGAGCTTTTACTAGCCTTGAAGGCTAGCAAATACCCCACCATCACATCCAGTAAATACAGATGACCTTAAGAACTTCAACTCCCAGCAGCCCTTGCCCTGCAGAAATGAGAGTGAGTTAACTTCTAGGGTCTCATCTAGTGGGATTGTACAATTACTACTGCTCATGTTTCTATGCCAACCAAAACATAACAGCCTTGAGCTCATGAACCTAAAAACAGATGCTCAACTCTTTCATTGCCTTATTTCCCAGAAAGCTTTACCCACTGGCAGTGAAGATAGCCTGTCTTAGGTCATAATGTCGAAGGACTCAGACAAACAGCAGACAGATTATAACCAGCAGACAAAAAGAATACAAATATACACTGATAATGCTGAAAAATAAAGACAGAAGACGTAATGCATAAAGATAATTATTTTATTGTCCGTAAATACTGTTTAAGTTTGATGGAATACTACTTTGAGTCTGTTTTATTGTCACTATTACTGTCTCAAGACCAAACCAACTGACTGCAAATGACACTGACTCTAATGGTCAACTAAGCAATATCTGATTAAATTTTAAGACCAAGATAAACCTGTCCATTTTTAAATCCTGATGAATCAAATACTGAAGATGATTTTTATTATACATGCCATAATTTACCAAAACATGAACAAGTATTTACCTTTATCGAATGTGGGCTGATGGTTTGGTTTTGCTTCAGTAATATCTGTTGTGTGTGGCATGACTGACAAAAGAAACCCTTCAAATACTTTGCTAACAGAAGGAAAAAATATTTTACTCATATCTTTTGGTCTGGGAGAGAACAAACTATAAATAAAGTAAAATGTTCTCAAAAAGCACTTTCTTTCCCATACTGAGAATTCAGATATAAGTAGTACAATTAAAACACTGTTTTTGTCCTCAATAACAAACAAATACTAAACTATGTTATTTCTCTGACATCAGTCCATTTCAAAACAATCCAACACTGTAAACATTTTTCTTTGAAAAACAATATATATATAGATTGCATTTTGTAAAGATTTATCTGGAATGAATTTTTCAAGTATTTTTCAAGGTTTGATCTCCATGTTTCCATAGTAAATCCGAAAAACAGCAAACAGCAGCAAACATCAAAAATAATTATATTCTAATCAAAGTACCATTTAAATACTATATTGAAATAAAAAAAAAACTTAACTTAACTAGCCCAAATGGAAAATCCACCTGACCAGTATGTAATTCAATAATAATAATAATAAAAAAGGCACTAGAAAACCAGCCAAGCAGCGGAGCAAAATTTAACACTGTTACTAGTCAGATTTTACACCTGTAACTCTAACTCTAATTGAATACTAAGCATATAAAGCTACATCTGGTTTAAAGAATAACACTTTGGCTCTAAAAATCATCATTACTATTTTCCAGACCTGTATACTGCAATATTTAAAGGCACGTGTACATGCACACATTTGTCCGCACACAAGCCTGAGCCTCATGTGGGCTAATCGCTTTAGATGTGCAAGATCGTATGTCATCATTAGTCTAAAACACACAGTAATGCAGTTAGCTAGCAGGCTTACACACTCCAGAGAGAGAATCATCATTCTCAATCACCACACACACATCCATTTACTCTCATACTTCTGTTGGTGTGCTGTGAGTTTAAATGGTTTTTAAGTTACTTAGCACATATAAGCTAAGAACACGCACGCACCTATGGAAAAGCAAGAATGTGGAATCTTTGTTCTTGTTTAGCGGTAATTGTCCATCCTTTGTAGTGTAGATTTCTCATCCTGCAAACATAAGCATGGACACTAGAGGTAATGAGATGGAGGTTGCATATGTGTGTTTTGGGGTCAGAATAAGCAGCAGGGTTAGAATAAGTGTTAGTGTGTCCTCTCCACTGGTGCTCCCATAGGCACTCTGGATTCAGAAGCCATCATCATCATCTACTTCACAGCCGTAATCTGTAGACAGGAAAGAAGAGGAATGCAGAAGGGTTAGGACAAAACTTAACACTCTTTTCTGAACTACATAACTAAATTGTTAAATAAAGTCATTATTTATTTTCTTTGCAGACTAAAAGTATCTTGTAACTTCATAAAATTACAATCGAACCACTCATGTCACATGGACTGTTTTAATGATGTCTTTACTACCTTTCTGTGTCTTGAACATTTCAGTTGTGTTGCTGTCTATGCAGAGTCAGAAATCTCTTGGATTTCATCAAAATATCTTAATTTGTGCTCCGAAGATGAACGAAGGTCTTACAGGTTTGGAACAACATGAGGGTGAGTAATTAATGACAGAATTTTAATTTTTGGGTGCATTTTCCCTTTAACTAAAACTATTTTTGTTAAAAATAATATTTGATAACCTTTAACATATAAATATATATATATATAGCTGCTAACAGCGATAACCGAGGTTCAAGCGCTTTAAGGCATTTAAGCATATTAAAAGACATTATTTAACAAGTCTGTAATCACCTTATTAAAAAAATATATATATAAAAATATAAATAAAATATATAAAATAAAAAAAAAAAAATTATTAAAAAAAATGTTTTTGGCAAATCCACATAATGTACCATAGATACACATAATGTAACATTTATGACTGTTATAGCACCAGCTGTGGTCTGATCTCCCCTTAAAACTTTGCATGCTTGTTTAGAATCACCTGTCGCATGTGCTTAGCAGATTTCTTTTAGTTTTGAGTTTTCCTTTAGACTTTATAGGATTTTGGGTAAATTTGGACAGGCCCTTTTTCTAAACGACCCTTTTATAGCTTCCCAAAGGTTACATTTCAACATTTTTTTATTATTATTTCCCTAGAAAGTCCAGAGAATTGTGTTTTTTCCAGATTGAGCAAAAAACCTGGGACTAGTTCACAGAAAAAAAAAGTAGCTTTTTTACGTTTGCAATCATTTAACAAACATTTTATTGACAGCAGTGGTTCTAGAGGCAAAGTCGTCCGGAATGAAGAGTTCTATCATATGATATGAATATCATGTATGTGCGAAAAACCACGCAATATACAATCATTTATGCTCTTGAAAAATGCGATATTGCCCGCAAGTGGCCCATTTCTTTCAAATTTCTCACAGACCTGTAGGCCCATGAGTGAAATAGGCCCACCGAGTTTCGTTCCGAATGACCTCCATTAACCTTGTCTAACAGGTGCTCAAATTCATTGGCCGATGACAGCCATGTGTTTTTGAGATATACGCAAATGTCCTTAAAGACACTTGTGGCACTTTGAACCACGACTGTGCACAGCGATTTTCATGTTGATAGGGCAAATGGTTACATAAGTAGTTTAAGTTATTTCCCTCTCATAGCGCCACCAAGTGGCCGGGCTCTGTGATTTTTGTCCTGTGACATCAGACTCAGCTCTTACATAAATGTTCTGAGTTTAGTAAAGATATCTCATTACATTCAGAAGTTATAGGCATTTTACTAAAAGTGGCCCTGCCCCTTTCGAACGTTTTGGCGCCCCTCTGTGACAGTGAGTCGAAGGTTCAACTTTTTTATGATAATCATTGATACTCACTCTCCAGAGAATCAATCTGCACTGGTTTGGTTCTGATCGGACGAAAAACCTAGGACTAATTCGCAAAAGTAGGTTTTTCAAAAAAGCCAAAATACCCGAAAATTTCACCAGGCTCACGTCATCATTTTGAGCAAAGGATTCCAATGACATAAGACACTTGAGTCTGCAACTGAGGGTTTAGGAGTTATTAGCGATTTTGCACTTTTGATTGCTGTAACACCCCTGTCAGGACGACTGGGGTGAGCTTTGCTGATGTTGTCAGTGGTGTGAGTATTACCATTCTTCCAAGTTTCAAGTATCTACGACTCACAGTTTGGTCTGCCTGATCAGTTTTACATGGAGATTGCTGATCCTTTACCATTCTAACAATTACAACAGGGTTTCAGCGCTATGTGTTTAAACCCCTAATAAAAAAAATGTTGTGCTGCCAACTAACTGAAATGAAATAAGCTTAAGGACTAAAATGACTAAAATTGAAATTAAAATAAGGCTAAATAGAAATATTTTAAATACAAATAACAAAAGCACATAAATACTTAAGTTAAAATGACTAAATTAAACGAAAAATGAGAACATAGAAATCCCACTTGAAAATATTAATAAATATGACACTAGTGTATAATAACATAATAAATAACACTAAAATACCACTGGCCTAAAAGATATATGTCTTTATAAATTGATCCTAAAAGTGAAGGGCAGACTTCATTGCATCACATACCAGTGCCGCCCATTAACTCCATGGCACTGACACAGTGTTCGTCCTCCTCCTCCTCCTCTTCTTCATCAGCAGGGTCTTCGTACGCCACTGGTCCGCTCTCCACAACAATACCATTCTGGGTTGGAGCAGCAGGAGTGGCCACTGGGGCGCCAACCCCGTTCTGAAGGTACAGAAGAGAATGTCAACATTAAATGACATTCCCAGCTCATCTTGTGACCACCAGCATGTTTCCAAGTGAAACAGGATATTCTGTGTGAGGTAAAAATGTAGAGTGGAATTGACTGATTGGATAGTGAAAAGCAGTTGGCTGGGAAGGGGCTGAAAAATAAGAATTTGTGAAGTCAAATGAAAATCTTTTCAGAAGCAGAGCAACTATAAAGTAATTTCTTACTGAGGCTGTTTATTATTGTGAGCACTAAACTAAGTTCTCTTTCATGTCTTATTGCGCTTCAACTGTCAAATACACACAATTTATGTTAAAAGCACACAGGAGTTACAAAAACAGTCGGTTATGTCTGTGAAGGCAAACAGCTGGGAAAGAAATTGCATGTTTATATTAGATCTGTGTGGCAGCAGTGTAATATACAGTATATAAATTAATAAACCCACTGCTCTCTTGTCTCCTCCAAGGCTAGGAGTCTAAATAGTGTTCTGTGCTCGTCTGTGCAGCCAACAACAAATCAGTTAGCATGCTTTGCTTGAACTTTTTCCATTGGGCGGTAATATTATAAGATTCCTTTTACCACATCACCGGGGGAGCAAAATCTGACGCGCTTGTTTTTCATATGCTTAGAGAAAATAGCTTACTATGTTGTCTTTTTTCACATTTTCTGGGTTGGTATATGCATTGGGGACCCAATTATAAGACAAACATGGAAAATGTCAGATTTTTATGATATGTCACCTTTAAGAGCAAGATATTTAAGTGATTAAACAATTATGAATACGTTTCCCTTTTTGAATAACGAGCATCAACGAACTGCACAATAAGATAAAAGATGGGTATTAATAAAGTCACTAGGGTCAACTTGGATTTGGTGGCTTCAAAATACTTACAAAACATCCTTTACTAACTCTGACTGTGTGCTCCTATTACCATGCTCCTGCAAATGAGGGTAACACTTCTCATCACAAGTTAGCTTCAGATTTAGCAACAGTTAACCTTGTTAGTGAATTTATAAGTGGTTTATTTTCCTGAGGGACAAAGGGAATACCGTCAATCACAAAGCTTCATTTTCCGTTGCCAAGTGATGGCAAGAGGTTGCCTAGTTACCCGAGTATTGACCCCTGGAGGTAGTAGTTTTGCCCTGGGTTCAAAAGAGCGTTAATTATGTATTTTCTCACACACACACACACACACACACACAGAAGTTTAGAAGTAGTAGAAGAAAAACCAGAGACCAAGATAAGACAGACAGAATGACTTAGAGAAAAACAAGACAGAGGAGAAAAGATCAAGGACTCTGACATACAGAAAGATGAAGCATCATGGAAGACACAGCCGGAGGGAGTGACAGAGCCACTGAAGAGCTCCAGCAGTCTATGGGCCAGAACACCGTCAAGGGATCAGCAGGAGTCAAGAGAAAAGAGCATGTGTCATCAAGGCCTCCTCAGAGTCCAGACATCAGCGCCCCACTTTCCCTTGCAGTCTGAGGCGGTACATTAGCTTACGATATGCAAACTCAAACTGCCGTTTTTGAGTATCAACTCAGAGTTAGACTGATCTAGGAGCAGTTCAGTGGATCAAAATGATTCTCTTAATTTAGACATGAAAAGGAAGGACCCATTTCTAGGTCAACTTAATGCAGTTTTCCTGCGCTGGAGACAAGCTAAGTGAAGCTCTGGGCCAAAGGGGCATTTGAGGGTTAAGGAAAAGTGGTTTAATATATCCAGAGACCTGCCAAGGATGCGCTAGTAGGAAGGACGGTGATTTAAATTCACTCACCTGATCGAGGGCCAGCTTCTTAGAGGGCTGCGCACACACAAGGGGCTGTAACCTTGGAGACAGCAAAAAAGAAAGAGAGAGAGAGGGAAAAAGACATATAGACAAGATCATTAAGAGAACATGGCTTATTTTTTAAAAGCTGCTCAGTTTTTTTAAAAAATCTGAATCTCAAAAGTTGACAGAAACACAAGGTCAAAAAAAATAAAAAATCTTACCATCCAGTAAGTAAACTCAATATTTACCTCAGCTCTGTTCTTTTCATTTCACTGCTTAAGTCACTGACTTATTATAATGCAAATCTTGACACATTATTTAAATTAATTCCCTAAATGTCTGTAATTTAAATTCTATCAACCCAGAAAAGCATGAGACCCACTGAGACTCTAACGACCCCCTGTTTCACAATGAAATGTCACTCTGTATATTTAGTTAAAATGTATTCACTGTATTTTTCAGAGCCAAAATGCATGAAGAACAACATTTGTGAATCTAGCGCATGGTGGTAGACATGGACAAGTCCTGTCTTGAATTACAGTCAACCTCAAATCTCTCACTGTAAAATTCCCAGTAGAATAAACATGGCAGCTCGAGTGACAACAGGAGGGGGAGATCGAGAGACAGACAGAGAAAGAGGGGGCAGGACAAGCACAGAAGAATCCAGAGACGCAGTTACGATCTCAGTATTTGCAAGTCAACGTGCTGTGGCACATTTCGAATAATGAGTTTACTCATTATTCCAGCAAATGTAAGATATGTTAATGAGGTATGGATATGATGCACTAAACCCACAGCATAAATAAACGCTAATCAGAATCATATGATTCTCCTGATAATACATCTGAATATGCAGAAGAGTTTCAGCTCTCATGGGAGCAGTTCTCTTTATATAACCACAAGCCGTCCCAAATCTACTCAAACGCACATATTAAACTCCACTCAAACATCTCTCTCACAGACAGTAGGTTAGATAAATGAAAAGAAAAAAAATGATAGAAACATTGATGTAATGAATGAATGACAGAAAGATAGGAAGAATGACAAAAAAAGGATAGAAAGGTGGATAAAAAGACAAAAAGGATAGAAAGATGGATAGAACAATAGAAAAGATAGAAAGATGAACAGAAGATGAATAGAATGATAGAAATTATATACTGAATTAGAACAGCTATAAAGGATTAAAAGACAGATAGAACAATAGAAAGAAGGAAATAAATGGATAGAACAAAAGGAATGACGAAGGAAAGAAGGACAGAATGATAGAAAAATGGATTGAAAGAAAGAATGACAGAAAGAAAGAAAGAATGACAGAAAGACAGATAGAACAATAGAAAGAAGGGTAGAATGAAACAAGATGGCAGAACAATAGAAAGAATAACAAAAGATGGACAAAACCATAGAAGGATACAACGAAAAGATAGAAAGTTGAATAGATCAATAGATGGAATCATAGAAAGGAGGATATAACAAAAGATGGGTAAAATGATTATAGAAAGAAGGATGGATATAATGAAAGGGTAGTATGACAGAAAGAAGGATGGAAAGATGGATAGAATGAAAGACAGGATGATAGAAGGATCGAACAACGAAAAGAGAAAGATAACAGAGAAAAATATATAAATTGAGACAAAGTTTGAACATTAAACAAGAATAAACAGAATAGAATGATTGATAAAATGAAGAAACGAAGGAACAATCAAAAGAACGAATGAACGCTAGATAGACAGATAGATAGATAGATAGGTAGATAGGTGGATAGGTAGACAGATAGATAGAACAACAGAATGACAGAACAATAGATATATGATAGAACGATAGACGAAAACGATATAGATAGGTGATAGATAGATAGATAGATAGATAGATAGATAGACAGATAGATAGACAGATAGAACAACAGAATGACAGACAGAACGATAGACAGAACGATAGACAGAACAATAGAACGATAGAACGATAGAACGATAGATAGATAGATAGACAGATAGATAGACAGAACAACAGAACGATAGACAGAACGATAGACAGACGATAGACAGAACGATAGAACGATAGACGATAGAAGCGATAGACAGATAGATAGACAGAACAACAGAATGACAGACAGACAGACAGAGCGATAGACAGAACGATAGACAGAACGATAGAACGATAGAACGATAGATAGATAGATAGATAGATAGATAGATTCCTTCAGATTCTCAGTCAGTAACACAGCCATGCATGGCTGACAGTCCTTCACAACCCAGCATGTGAGTGTCCTATTGATGCTACAGTGCATTCTGGGATGGGGAGTGGTGCGGTACTTGGCATGAAAACAAGCAGTCAGAGCCAAAACACAGCGACAACATTCTAATCCTGAGAAACAGTCTGTTCCACAAACACACAGATTCACATGTGCGTCAAGGGCCGATAAACTGTTCACACCACTGAGTGGGTCAATTATTCAAAACACAGAGCACAACAATAATGATTAGGGGTGGGAATCAGGGACCTGCTGATGCGCTATATTGATATCTGGGTCACAATACAATAATATTGTGATTCTCTGTGACAGTTATTCAAAACATTGATATATTGTGATGAGCTACTCTATTTTCTTTCATCTGAATTGAACCTTGCTCCTTTTTAAAATCATACTTTTGATTTTAGGTAGTAGCTATTTCATATACTTTTTTTTTCTCTCACAATTAGTAATGACGTGCGTATGACCTCATTCCAGAGAGTCTTTGGTTTGTGGTTGTGATGACTCCATTGCTTTCTCACAGAACATTATAAACCATTCAGCTTTCACTCTGACCTTCTACATCACGCTGCTCTCAGTCTGTGACTAAATGGCTGATGTCAACAGGGGCATTTATTTTATTAAGCTGAAGGTGCATGACGCCATTACCGCTGAGTGCATAAAATGAGCAAACACTGTCTAAGAAGTAGGTATCTTCATCTCAGAAGCATTCTTTTGTTCTAGGCAAAAATAACAGTCGCTCTTTTCCTCAAGGATGACGAAAACTTCCTCTCATTTTTGGGTCAATTCAGCCTTGAGAAAAACCCAACTTTCTTTGATCTTGCAGACAGCAGACAGCTCACCTCTCCCTCTCCGTCTCTCTCTCTCTCTCTCCAGAGATGCAGGTTTTCTGCAAGTAAGCTGATTAAGAAAGAAACTTCGAGCCGACAGCATAAAGATCCTCGGAGGAAGCAAGAGAAAGGAAAGAAAAAAAAAAAAAAAATGGAAAGAGA
This sequence comes from Labeo catla, assembly GCA_012976165.1. Classification (NCBI taxonomy): domain Eukaryota; kingdom Metazoa; phylum Chordata; class Actinopteri; order Cypriniformes; family Cyprinidae; genus Labeo; species Labeo catla. The sequence goes on along the minus strand of VONZ01000791.1, from coordinate 288,320 downwards.
GAGTCTATAACAGCTGTCTGAGAGAGCAAGACGGGGAGACTGTTTAATTACCAGATGTGTGATGGTGTGAGATGGCGATTTCTGGCACTCCAGGTGTGAATGTCTAACTTGAGATGGTCTCATGTATGGATACAGAGAAAGTGTTAGAAGAACAAAGGAACAGGGGACTGCAAAAATGAGGGTAATCCATCTCAGGTTCTCTAATGAAAACCTTTTCATTTCAGCAAAAAATGAACACTGTCTCACACAAACGCTCACACTTTTTTTGTAATCTCAATGGCTCTGTATAAATGCTGAGCTGTGGGTATTTGGGAGGACAGGAAAATGACCAGAAAAGGTGGGAGGAGAGCAAGGGAGAGGGGGTTAAAACAGCAGGGGGCAATTATACAGGCTATTTCTGGACAACAGTGAGAGAAAGTGAGAGACTTATTAAATTTAAGGTTCAGAAGCATGGAGGGACAAACAGACCAGCAGATGGGTAGATGTTCAGGTAATTGCGGGATGCCGGGAATATGCTGTAAAAAAGAAAAACAGCAGAGAGGCAGAAAAGAGAGGTTGCGTGTCTATGTGTGTGTGTCCGTGTGTAACAGTACACAATACCTCAGTGTGTCACAGAGGGTGGACTGAACGGAATACAATGGCTTTACTGTCAGCAGAACATCATACACACACACACTGAACTACACTAATTTGAGTTTCTGTGATAAATTCAGGTTCAGCTGAAATAAGACAGGAAAACCCTTAAGAGAGCCTGAAAAAAAGTTAGGTTTGGGCAATATATTGAATATTCACATTGTATTTACAATGATTTTAATTGCGATTTAAAATTAAGCAAGATCGTGAATATGCATTAATTTGATTATTTGACCATTAGGTTTCTACACAAGTTAGAATTCAGTAATTCATTAAAATGATTTGTTTTTCAAAAAAAATGTTCATTAAAGTCTCTGCATAACATTTTATGCATTAAAGTTTTTGCAAACCGTAATACTGTTATATTTTGTCAGTGTAACTATTGCTGTTTACTATTTGTCTACTGTTACATTGGTTCATAAAATTTTATAAAATAAAATGTTTATAAAATATTTTTTGTGTGCATTCATTTGGTGAAAACTGAGGAAAATGTGTATTATATTAATCTATATTTTCACTGTGATTTTTCTTGTTTTAAGCATGTTGAATCCAATGGCTACAATGGTGGTTTGGTCAAATAGATGGATGGTACATCTGATTGGGAAAAAAAAATTAGGAGCACGTAAAAAAACACACACATATACATATATATATATATATATATATATACATATATATATATATATATATATATATATATATATATATATATATATATACATATATATATATATATATATATATATACACACACACACACTGCTAATGCTTTTAAAAGTTAAAAGAAGATTCTTATGCTCATCAAGGCTGCATTTATTTGATCAAAAATACAGAAAACATTGTAATATTGTGAAATTTTATTGCAATTTAAAATAATGGTTTTCTATTTTAATATACTATAAAATATAATTTATTTCTGTGATGCAAAGCTGAATTTTCTTAAGTCTTAAGTGTCACATAATCCTTCAGTTGTGCTGCTTAATATTTTTTGGAACATGTGAAACTTTTTTCAGGATTCTTTTAAGGAAAAAAAAACATTTATTTAAAACAGATCTCTAAAAAAAATAATATACACTATATACACAATATTTATTTATTTATTTATTTATTTTTTATATACATTACCAGTCAAAATTTATAATGTTTTTTGTTTTTTTTTAAGTCTCTTCTACTCACCATGCCTGCATTTATTTGATCCAAAGTACAGCAAAAACAGTAATATTGTTAAATATTTAAATATTTAAAATAACTGTTTTCTATTTGCATACATTTTAAAATGTAATTTATTCCTGTGATGAAAGCACAGACTTCAGTGTCACATGATCCTTCAGAAGTAATTCTAATATGCTGATTTGCTGTTCATGTAACATTTTTATTATTATTATTATTATTATTGTCAATATTTAAAACAGCTAAATACGCTTTTTTCAGATTTCTTTGATGAACAGAAAGATCCAAAGATTAGCATTTATCTGAAGTAAAAACCTTTTGAAACATTATATACTATACCATTCAAAAGCTTGAAGTCAGTATATTGTTTTTTCTTGGAAAAAAATCATAGAAATTAATACTTTTGTTTAGCAAGGATGCTTTAAATTGATCAAAAGTGATGATAAATACATGATAATATAATAATATTTCTATTTCAGATTAATGCTGTTCTTCTGAACTTTCTATTCAAACAAACCTGAAAAAAATTATACTCAGCTGTTTTCAACATAATAATAACAACAATACATGTTTTTTGAGCAGCAATGTCACTGGAGTAATGATGCTAAAAATTCAGCTTTGAAATAACAGGAATAAATTACATTTTAAAATATATTCAAATAGAAAACAGTTATTTTAAATAGTAAAAGTATTTCAAAATTGTACTGTTTTTGCTATACTTTGGATCAAATAAATGCAGACTGGGTAAGCAGAAGAGACTTCTTTAAAAAAAAAAAAAAAAAACATTAAAAATCTTTCAGTGTAAATTAATACTTTGATTCAGCAAGGGTGTGTTAAACTGATAAAGAAAGTGAGACTTATATTGTTAGAAAAGATGTCTTTTTAAAATAAATGCTGTACTTTTAAACTTTTTATTCATCAAAGAATCCTGAAAAAGTATCACAGGTTGCAAAAAAAATTAAGCAGCACAACACCAACACTGATAATAAATCAGCATATTAGAGTGATTTCTGAAGGATCATGTGACACTAAAGACTGGAGTAATGATGCTGGAGTATCAAATTTTGTATCAAATTCAGTTTTGCATATATTTTAAAGCATATTAAAATCCAAAACCGTTATTTTAAATTGTAATAATATTTTAAAATATTACTGTTTTTTTGTATTTTCAATCAAATAAATGCAGCATTGATGAGCAGAAGAGATTCCTTTAAAAAAAAAAATCTTATCTTATAGCCTTTTTTAGAGCTATATTGCTAAGCCCTAGAAAAAGTCTAGAAGTGAATGAATAAACAATGAAAAAGGAACGAAAGTTCATCTTTGAGCTGTAAAAGACAGGCCACTGAATAATACAGACACTCCCGTCCAGGTTGACTCCATTCAGTAAACAGACTGTAGGCTTTTATGAGTGAGAAAAAGAGAAAAAAAACTGAGAAAGAGAGAGCGGGATTGGCATGGTAACAGTGTAATGGCTTCTAAAAGGATGCTCAGATTGCTCACCTTTCCATTCAGAAAACAACAAAACATAAAAGCTACTTTCAGAATGAATGATTCAACAGAACTATCCTGTTCATTCATCAAGAAAAACACTACACGCAGATAAAACTGGCCACTCAAAGAGAGAGACAGAGAAAAAAAGAGAGAGAATTGCTTATTGTTCCATGATATTGGCCTCACTATGTCAGAGACAAACTGAAGGTGGAGCACATTTTCTATGCAGGGCCACCATGAGCCTCTCCTAAAAGAGAGAATATATCCATGACTAATGACAACCTAGAAGAGCCTTCAGCCAAAGACTAACAGCATGAATGGAAATGAGTACACAGTAGTAGTACAACACACACACACATACACTCTCTAAAAAGGAGGGTACCAGGGAGTGGGCCACAGTGGGGCCTCACTTTAAATATGTGCTCTAAACTTTAATGTGTTCCATACCGGCATTTAACAACTAAATATAGAGCAGAACGGGGCTATTCTGACTGACCATATGCATGGGACTTTCTCTCTCTCTCTCTCACACACAAACACACACCCACGGCTAATTTAGCCCAGACTGGGCTATTCTTAACAGACCTGCCCTGTACTCAAGGGCAGGAAAGGGTAAAGGACATAAAATAGAGAGAGAAACAAACATAAGAACCTTTCACACATGCAGCCCAACCCACAAAGCTCTAGGGATTTTCCATTTGAGGGTCATGAGTGAGATCCTAATTACCTTTTCTCTGCATAACGAATTGGCACATACGGGAATTTACAGTTTCAATAAGAATTTTTCTTATCTACATGCCACATTATCAGTCTCACAAGCAAAATTATCCTTTTTGAGGACCTAAAACATATACTATGATATTATTTGTATATAACAAGATGCTATATTAGTGACAGAAACCAGCATCAACAAGACAGAATCACCAGTATAACCACAAAAACATGTGATCTGCATGACTAATGCAGCATGGAAAATGTCAAAGCAGAAAGCATTATGGCATAATAGGCTAATTTTATTAGACTGCTTGCTGTTACTACGCTGAAGTAAAGCATTATCAAAATGATTATTTCAATGATTTATAAACAGAAGGCAGATTCTGCGTAGCAGATGGACCTTGTTTAAACATTGTAAAATGGTAAAAAAAAAAAGTTTTAATTTGAAAAAACAAAGAATAAGTACAGTTACAGTCTTGTACCCTGCCATTGTGTGTCCTTAGGTCTATAGTTAGCATAGAGAAGAAAAAGAGCCTAGTTGGTTACAGGAAAGAGTCCAAAAAAGGGGTGTGGGCAGACGAATAAAAATCAGGGCGTATCAACAGTAGTAGATCTGTTTTTAGACTGTCCAATTCAGCATTCGAACGACATTCACAACAGTTTTTTGCATTAAAATTATTTTCTCATCCTAAGCAATCTCAAAATGTTGTACAGTGTATCAAAATGTTGTACACTATCACAGCCAATCAGAACATTTTTGAGGTTTAATTTGTAGCAATGCAGATTTTTTGGACCAATAAGATTTCTCTGTGGGCGGGGCAACCTGGGTTGACACGAAAAAGTACTAGAAACCAACACAACCAACAAAATGTCTAGTCACTTATCGCAGTTTTTTTTAGAGGGAGGAGATTTTTTTGCATTATTCTTGGATAGGATGTGGGGTTAGACTGTGATGGTGTGAATTTTGTAGGACAGATGGCGAGTTATGCTGTATAAAGGATTTTTTAGGACAAAAAGTGTTATTGAAGGTGTGTGGGCAAAAAGCAGAGAGTGCGAGAAAAACAGAAATAAATCGAGACAGAAGAAACCTTTCTCCTACAGTTCCATACCTCTTGCCAAAGCTGCTGATAGTTTTGCCAATCTTGGGTGAAGTCAGTTGGGGTTTCCGTTGGCGGGCCGCGGGGGTTCTTTTGGCTCCGGCAGAAGCTTCTTCAGTCTGGCGAGTGGGACTTTTTGGGCTGGATTTGTTCAAGTCTTTCAGAACGTCGTAGTTTATTTTAGTGGAGATGCGTTTCTGCTCCAACATCTTTTCGATGGCTTCGTCTGCAGTGCTGGCATTGATGGGCTCACGCCTCCGTGCCTTCTTTTTAGGCTTTGAGACGACACAAAAACAAGAAGGTAAACACACACATCTGTGACCCTGAAAACTGCATCTGCATTTATGTAGTGGCTTATTACCTTCCGCTCTTTATATGTACCCTCCTCCTTTTCCTTTGCTATTCTTTCCTCCTTTTCTAAAAGAAAAAACACTTGGCTTTAACAAAAGTGTTTGGAAATCATTTTAAATGAATCTGTCAAGGGTAAAATAAACAAATTGGACATTTCAATCCCATTCCACCTTTCTGTTCTTTGAGGTAGTCTGCATTTTGAAGCATCCATAGTTCAGTCTTCACCTTAACTTCCTTTTCATTAAGGATGTACTAAGAGAAAAAACAGAGAAACACAATATATAATCCCTCACGTCATGGTGAACAAGCTGAAGAGACAATTGAGTAAATTGCAACATATCTCAAGCCACTCTACTCTAATGCAATCCTATTATACATTTTTGGATGTGAAATCCCCATCTCAGATTTCAGCTTCATAGTACCGCAATGATACTGAATCTCTCAAAGGACAAGACTTCAAACATGAGCTTATGTAACTCTCTATTTGCTTTTAAAGCAAATTACCATGTCGTTACCATAGTGAGGTCAAAACTCACCCGATCGATTTCATCCTCGTCGATACCGCTCAGGTCTAGCTCACCATTTTCTGCCTCCACATCTGAGGAAGAAAAACAAAGACTGTTCCTAAATATTTAAAATTTAGGTGTAGACATAACACAAGTCTAAATAAATCTGTGCACAGATGCTTTCTTGTTTAATTATCATATGATCATAACATAATTATTTAGTTTTTTTTCCACAAATTATTACCAGAAAGCACTTAAAATAAGTGTTCAAAATAACACAAAAAATACATTAAATAAAATAAAAAAAATGTAAATCTCATTTAGACTGCTTTGGCAAAGAAAGAGTCTCTTCTTGTGTTTTCTCTGGATAATTAAAGCGTATTCAATGTTTCACTTTCCTAATGAGAAACACATGCTGATTATGCGTAATGAAAGATTCGGCATTTACATTTATGCTGCCATTCATCAGAAAACAGTTTTGATTTAGGTTAGTGGATATATACAGAAAAACCCACTGCAGTCCAACCTTAAAACCTTCACATAAAATGTCCCTCAGCAAAATCACGTGGCAAAATAAACTCAAATGCATGTGTGTGTTTCTCTGTGGTTTCTGCCCCGTAGCAAATCTTACTGGAAAGTCCACTGGGGCTGCTGGGATCATTATAACAGTGGCTCTACAGTAGCAACTTCCAGGGTTATTCTCCCTCTGCCTTCTGTTTTTTCCTCCTTTCCAGGTCCAGTTCCTCCCTTCCCCCAACTTTACTCTTTTCTTTCCGCCTGGAGATTTTGGCAATGGTTCAGAAGTTTGCTTTATAGAGCATCCCTCTCTCATGTGTTGTAATGGGGATGGAGTTAGGTGGAAAAACATGGGGCCCTCAATGCCAGCAGATCCCCTAAGTCACGAAACCTGACCTTCTGAACACGCACAGACAAAACACACAGGGTTCTCCAACACCACACATCAAATGCCATGAGTCACATGTGTGTGATGTGGTGAGAGCGTGTATAGCAGAGATTAGTTACAACAGGCGATATAAACCACAACAGAGAGAGACTACCAGGTGCAGCTGGATTCAAGAAAAGAGTAGATGAATAAAGAGAAAAAGAGAAGCCAAAATGTAATAAAACCAGCAGTGCAGTCTCTGTCTTTCCCATTAGGCCTAACTTTGTGTTCATGTTCAAATGTTATTTTTCATACCGTCTGTTTTCATTTACTTAGGACATAACCAATGGCGTGTATCTTGCCAGCAAAGGCAATTTGACTAAAAATAGAATTTAAAACATTCACATGCGCAGCCGCACTACCTGAAGACATATGCATATGCATGAGTGTTTGACAGCAGCTGCTTGTCAGTCAGACAGCACTTAGGGACTTATACTGTTAAATATACCTGTAGCAAATCTGGTAGTGTTACTTTCGTTCAGTATCGACTTGGTAATGAGTGCTCCCACTTAAAGGGATAGTCCACCCAAAAATGAAAATTCTGTCACCATTTACTCACCCTAATGTTAATCCAAAACAGTTTTGTGTTTTGTGTTTTGTGTTTTTTTTTTGCTTGCAACTATAATAAACGGGGACTGAAGGATTCAAACTTCAAAAAGAATCCAAAAGCACCTTATATTTAGTCTATGCAACACATGCACTATATTTCAATTCTTCACGTGACATGATAATATTAACATAGTATGATGCTGAATCTCAATTCGGCAACGTTGAGCAGGACATTGTTATTGTAATGCACATCTGAGTGAAATGGCTTCTCGAATGAGAAACGAAAAAAGCAGGGTAGGACTTGATTTTGTCCATCTGAAACTGACTGGGTTGGTGGATTGTTGTTTGTTAATTTTGAGGGCACATGAATTTTACAAAAGCTAAAAATAATGATACACTAACATTTTTTATGGATAAACACTGCAAAATTCTATAAAAACATAAAACTGCCCATTTCGATATATGACCGCATTCAACATTAATTCTAGAACTGGATCAATCTAATTTGTGAATGAATCATTCAGATTGTTTTTGTGAATAAGATCAATTGATTCAATGGAAAGATCTGAAATAAATATATTGACACACTGGACATCACTAAGGCAGAGAGTGGGGTTTTTTAATGAATATTGACTAATTTCAGTCTGTTCTTTGCACAAAGTTATCACGTGACTACAGAAGACTTAAAATATAGTTGCATTGGTTGCTTTTATGGTGCTTTTCCAAACTGTCATTAAAGCTTTTTTCACTGCATAATAAAATAAAATAAAATAAAATAAAATAAAATAAAATAAAATAAAATAAAATAAAATAAAATAAAATAAAATAAAATAAAATAAAGCTGCAAGCAGCGATTACCAGGGTTCAAGCAATTTAAAACATTTAAGAACATATGAAAAAAGCTAACATATTATTTAGCAAGTCTGTAACCACCTAAATTTTGACCAGTCCTGGTAAGTCACCTTAGAAATATGATATTTTTTAACTTTTATGACTGTTATAACGCCAACTGTGGTCCGATCTCCCTGAAACTTTGCATGCTTGTTTAAAATGTGCTCACCGAGTTTTGAGTTTTTGTTTAGGCTTATAGGCTTCTGCGCATATTTGGACAGGTCCCGTTGTACCAACGTTTACAACCTAAAAAAATGAAATATCACCTCCCAATGGGCAACGTCTTTCAAATTTCTCACAGACATTTAGAGCCGTGACCCAAAGAGGCCCACCAAGTTTCGTTCTGATCAACCTCTTGCTTGTCTAACAGTTCGTCAGAGTTTGTCAGCCTATGGTGGCCATGTTTTTGAGATACGCAAATGTTCTTATAGACACTTGTGGCACCTTGGACCAAGACCGTGCCTGCCGATTTTCAGTTGTGTAGTTATTGCCGTTTTTATTTTTTTTCCTCTTATATCACCACCAAGTGGCCAAGCTCTGCAGCTTCTTTCATGTGACCTCAGACTCAGCTCTTACATACGAATTGTGAGTTTGGTAAAGATACCTCATTCAGTTCAAAAGTTATAGCCATTTTAGTAAAGGACAGCCCTACCCCTTTCATCTGTTTTGGCGTCCCTTTGTGACAGAGAGTCAAAAGTTTAACTTTTTTTTGAGAATTATTGATATTCACTCTCCCGAGAGTCCTGCACTGGTTTGGTTCCGATTAGGCGAAAAACCTGTGATTAGTTTGCAAAAGTAAGGTTTTTCAAAAAAACAAAATAGCCTAAGAGTAAAGACACTTGAGCCTTCAATGAACCATTTAGGAGTTATGAGTGACTTTGTACTTTTGATCGCTGTAGCGCCCCCGTCAGGCCGATTGGGCGCTACAGCGACCATACCTTAAAGTTTCAAGTCTCTACGACTTACGGTTTGGTCTGCCCAATCAGTTTTAAGTGGAGATTGCTGATCCTTGGCCATTCTAACGATTACAATAGTGTTTCAGCGCTACACGCTAAATATTTAAGTTGTGAATCTCATTCAGACTGCTTTGGCAAAAGAAAGAGAAAAAGAGTCTGACAGTATTCAACATTAACTCTGGAACTGGATCAATCCTATTTGTAATCGTTTAGACTGTTTTAGTGAACCAGATCAATAGATTCAATGAAAAGACCTGATAAAAAAAGAACAATATATTGACAAACTTGACATCTAGGACAGAGAACTGATGCTTTTTTAAGCTGTTTTTAAAGGTTTTTCAGGTTTTTTATAACCTCACCTGAAAATCAGAGGCAAAAACCCCCTGAGAAGAAGAAAAAAGGAGCCAAGTTCGACAAAATTACAGAGAAGAGAAATAACAAATGACAGAGTCCACCTAACACTAATCATTCTCCCTCTTCATCTATTCCCCTGTTCTTCAGATCTAAAACCATTTCGGTCCTGAGGCTAAATTTCTGAATGATGTTGTCCACCTTGACATTAGCGTTTCCGTGTGCGTTCAGAAAGAGTTCAAAGGCCCCCCTCATCTCCAGAGGTTTCACTGACACCAACACCTGTTCAGCGTCAACCAAGGTGTCTGACTAAAGACGTACTGATATTTCAAGATACCACCAGACGGACACCTCCTTTCTTTCTCTCCCTGGACAATTCTCACTCTTCAACACAAGCTGAAGCTCACCAAATGTAATCATCTGATAACGTCACTCAAACTGACTGGCGGGTCAGAAGAACAAGCACTGAAGCCCAGGGAAAGAAAAAGATGCACAATGGAGATGCAGAGATACGGAATGAGAAAGGAAGAGGGGGGTTTCTTTCGGAGGCGAAGAGGGCAGACAGGCCCATTAAAAACTGACCCCTTCTTACCCCTGTGACTTCCCCAGGGAAACCCCTCGCCCACTCACACACCTGCTACAACTGTCTATATCGCCCAGAGGCTGGAAAGAGAGAGAAAATGTCAAGAGAAAATATATGCATGTGCTTTTTCACACTCTACTGTACATCCACAGAGCAAAAATGGGGGAGGGTTAGACATATTTTCATACAATAAAATGTAAATGTAAATCTAACAGCAGAGAGAAGAGAGAAAAAGATTTGAACAGACTTTATTCATGAGATTTCTCATTCTCGCACACGTTCAGTTGCCCGTCAGGTGTTAAATCTAGACAGGAAAACAGCCTCACGGGGGTCCGCACACAGATTTTTCTGTCAGTGCATGTTAACGGAACAGTGAACGTGTCTATCACATGGAACGGGCCTCCCACAGTCATTTGTTTTTTTTTCCCTCTCCACACGTCTGTCAGTCAGTCAGTCACATGTTTATGATGTCATATTTCACACAGATAGCAGTGTCCCTGTCGGATGACATCACATCACATCACTGTCAGTGCTTCACAGTGCACTTCATTAGGAGAAAACAACGCAACAAATGAGCGACAAGGATTAAAATGATAAAGAGAACAAATCAAACAGCAGGAAAAAGGGAATGTAAACACTGTAAATCATAAATGTGTCATGTTGAAAACTTGACACAATGTTGCTATGACAACAGTCTCAGCTTTAAAAAATAGTTTTTAAAATTGGACTTCAGTTTAAAGAGACTATGGCTTGGCGATATATTTAATATGATATATTCATGTAGATTTTGCTGGAGAAGTCAAATTAAGTTACAATATTGCACAGATTTTAATGTGCTTTTGATGAGAGAATTACATTTTTTATTTATATGACTATATGAATACCATTTAAGAAACACTTTTAATTAACAGTTATGCTGCTTAACATTTTTGTGAAAACCTTTTACATAACAGATCACTTCTGAATCTTTGATAAATAGAAACTTTAAAATAGAATTTAATACAATTTTTTTTTATTTAAAGGGGTCATGGCATGGATTTTTTTTTATTATTTTAGTATTTTCCTTTAGGTTTACTTATGTTTGCACAAAAAAAAAAACATAAATGTGTGGAAAAATAATAATTTCAACCCTCATTCTGGCCCTCTGTCTGAAAAGACCTGTTTTAAGGGGCGTGTCCTTTAAGGCTTCCCAGTAATCAGCCACTGTTATGATTGGCTAACATCACTGCATAGGAAACAGTATCAATGCCCCCTTGCCATTGCATGAGTGTTTTGACAACGTGATTAAAAAAAATGGTAATTTCCAGACAAAGCATTATGAAACCATTTACTTACAGTTTGTGATGCAGCTGCAATCAGCTCTAGTACCACTTCATCTTTCAACAGATGTTTCTTTGTGAACTCTCCATGACACTGTGCCTCATTTACAAAACAACATGAACCAAAGTCTGAACAATCCCCCAGCACAATCTGGGATGCCATTAAAAAATAAACTATCCAATTGTTCTTTATGCTGGGATCCTTCTGATATCTGTAAAAAGACGCAAATGAGCTGCTTAAACCAAACGTGTCAAAGCGTTTAGCTCTTTTACTTAATTTGTCATAATGATGACAGACTCAAGTGCATGGACTGTCAGAAGGCGAATGCACATCTGTATACTGTATCCAGTGTAGATAGTGATTGTAATTTCTATTTGCTTTTGACACAACGTGACACTTTAATTTAGCATATTCAATTAATCAGCTGTTAAGCTACTGAATACTAGTGGGCGGGGCCTATGGTGAGAAGATGACTATTCGTCAATGCCTTGCTGGAGGCAGTATTTATGCAAATGTTTGTGCTCAGGTGACGTCACCTTGCACCTCAGATCCAAACAAGCCATTTTTGGAGCTTGATTAAATAAATGCTTTGTTTATAATGAGGAGGACGTTTTAAGCTATGAAACTTGCAGGATGTTGTAATGGTACAAAGACCTCTTATGTGCCAAAAGATCAATGTCATGACCCCTTTAAAAGAGAAAATCTTTTGTAATATTATAAGAGTATAATATATAGTGTCTTTACGGTCAAACGTATAAAAAAAACTAAAAGTATATATAACTTTTGAAAGGTGCACCTCAAAACCATGTGATATGTGAAGTGATTCTAAACATTGTGTTTATGAACATCATTACAAAGACTAACAAAGGCACATCTGTGTGCGTACAAAGGCCTTATGAATGTAAATTACCGTCACTTTTGGCCCATCTGTCCTTTAAAAACCTCTAACAGCTGTCCTGAGGATGTGTTCAAAGCAAGCAAGAAGAATAAATGTCACTCACACACTTACTCTGTCTTTCATTCTCTTTTAAAAGGCACCTCTCCCTCCCCTCCTCTCTCCATCTATCTCCTCCCACTTATCCCTCTTTCCTAGTGTAAATGAACAACTCTTCTCTCCTCCTGCTCGGAAGGTCCAGGGAGATTCTGACAGATGAGAAGAGGAGGGCAGGATCCATCCACTTTTTTATGTTACAGCCAAACAGTGAACAGAAATTAGATGAAAATAAACTTAACAGATTGACTGGTCAAAAGGAAAAAGGAAGCACAGTAAAACAAAGGATTCTGGCATATCCTACTGTGTGGTCAGCAAGGGGGCCAGAGAGGACAGTGAGTGACCATCTGGAGACTCACACTCACTGCGGCATTGTTAAGATCACAGGTCCTCCGCCCCCTCAGAGAATTACACTGCATTACACAGCAGCACCGGATTTCTCCTTCTCTACACACACACACACACACACACACACACACACACACACACAAAGGGGAAACCCTTCTGACATCCTCACAGAAGAGATCTGACCTTAGAAAAAAAGAAGAACTTAAAAAGAAAAGGTACAAAAAAGAAAAACAGGATGAGCAGAGGATAGAGACCTTCAAACACCAGTTTATAACTTTCTCTCACACAATTTCAACTGAGTATCCTTTATTGGCATGGCAAAAACTGTATATTGCCATCACAATCACATCTTGCAGACATACGTGTCGTATCTGGTGTAAAAATGTAAAAGGAGTACAGTAAAACATTTAAAACACAGCTTCTGAGGAAATAAATTAACCGTGTGGAGTAATGTAGACAGTAAGAACTGATGAATTAAAAAAAAATAGAATAAATTAAAGATATGAATGTAATATGAATTACTGTGATGGTTCACCAAAAAAATGAAAATTCTGTGATCATTTATTCACCTTATGTCTGTACAAACCTGTATCTTGTGTAGAACACAAAAAGATATTTTGAAAAATGTCTCAGTGTTTTTTGTTTTGCACAACAGAAACCGATGGTCACCAAAAGGATTCGGTTATCAACACAAAATATACCTTTTTTTTGCGTTGTGAAAATGACAGAAAATCAAACAGGTTTGGAACAACATGAGAGTTAGTAAATGATGAGAATTTTCATTAATCTCTTTAAAAGGGTCATCGGATGCCCATTTTCCACAAGTTGATATGATTCTTTAGGATCTTAATGAAAAGTCTATAATATGCTTTGTTTAAACATTCTCAATGGTTGTGTAAAACAACACCCTTTTTACCCTGTCAAAATGGGCTCTGCAAAAATCATCCCATTCTGAGGGGATTGCTCCTTTAAATGCAAATAAGCTCTGCTCACCCCGCCCCTCTCTTCTCTCTGTGGAGTGATGAGCCGGTTTACTTTAGCCGCATTTAGCCGCGTTTACCCGCTAAACTTGCTACCTAGCACATTATTAGGAAAGGCGAAGATTCATAAAAAAAAAAAAAACCTTATACTCACGTCTGCTGTAAGTGAAGCTGGATCATGAATGATTTGCGCGAACATAGACGGATATATGTAGATCGGGAGGCACATTCCCTTCACAAACAAACGCAATCCACTGCACCTTCAGATGTCGGGAGTAAATGACGGCCACTATGTTCATTATTACATCCAGCAACACAACACCACAATCGCTCAATCTGAGATATTCTTGTCTAACTTACATCCCTGCTCTGGCTTCGAAACAATGGAGGTCAGACTGAGACTGCTGATCTGAGGCAAGACGCTCATGTCAATCAACTATCATGGGAGCGGCCTCTATCGGTGTGACGCCACACCAACAGGCATCTGAGAATGGCTCGATTTGAAAAAGGGGATATTATTTTTACAGATTAATTAAAAAACACTGCATGGATTTTTATCATTATAGGGTAGATTTGTACATACACTGCCAACACACATTAACGTTTAAACAACATGAAAAAGTGTACATAGCATCCGATGACCCCTTTAAGGTAAATTATGAAGAACAAGACTAATGGTGCCAATAATGGTGATAAAGTTCTCTCTCTCTTTCTCTCTGATGCAACAAACACTTCACTTCACATCACACAAACATTTTTGCATTTTTAAATAAGAAAATCCTGCTCACTCTCATTCTCACATAGAAGAACTAGCACACTCTAACAAGCATCTTATTGTCTGGAATGGAACAATGAGTCTACCTAAAAATAAACAGCTGAAGGAGACAGAACCAAGACAGAAGTGCACACACACACACACAGACAGCCATACTGTCAGTGCCCATATCAAATCACTGAGATAAAATAAAAGCAAAATGAGGGAAATAAATTACATATTACTGCAGATCTACAAGGCATCCACTTGAGTTTACATAGACACTGGGAAAAACAAAAGCACTAAAAATACCTCTTCTCTGAGTCATGATTTTTCCTGAGCCCCACTCAAAAACCAAACCAAAATATACACACGCACTGTTCGAGCGTGTCTCGCGAGCAATCAAACTCGCACACAGCAACCCGTAGTGGGTGGATGAAAGACAGTGTGCTAATGACAAGGTGCTGTGTTCAATTAGTGCTTCAAAGCATGGAGGGGGGCTTCCTATTCCTCCGCCCCATACAAATCATCCACAATCACCACAACCAATCGAAAACATGACAACCTGCTCGCACAACCAATCATACAATCTGACAACCTGCCAGCACTCTATCCCCTGGAGTTTACCAGCTGCAGCTTTTCTGCCTGTGATCAACAAAGTCTTGTTCTTTCTCTCAAATGCTTTCACATAGTGTAAACGCAACAACCACAAAAAATAACGCAATCATTTCAGATAAATAAGTCACTCTTAAGTTCTGTTATCCAGACTCTGGGTAACATTTGTTACAGTGTACATGTGGTATAGACTAAATTTTTAGAAAATAAGTCACTCAAGTTTCACTACTCTTCTTCTATTTATGCCACCATAGCACAAATTTGTGAATGAAGAATGAATCTAGAATGAAAATAGATTAATATAAATGCTTTAGAAAAGAAGACATTCCAGTTGCAGTCTTTCTTCTCTATTTATGGCATAACAGCACAAATGTGTGAATGAAGGGTAAACTTAGAATGAAAGTGAATTAAAAATATATTAATGTGAATGCCTAGAAAAGGAGTCACTCCAGTTCTACTCCACATCATATATTTACGGTATAACAGCACAAATGTGTGAATGAAGAGTAAATCTAGAATGAAAGTAAATTAAAAATATATTAATGTGAATGCCTAGAAAAGGAGTCACTCCAGTTCTACTCCTCTTCATTTATTTATGGCATAACAGCACAATGTGTGAATAAAGGGTGAATCTAGAATGAAAGTGAATTAAAAATGAATTATTGTGAATGTCTAGAAAAGGAGTCACTCCAGTTCTACTCCATATAATATATTTATGGCATAACAATGTGGGAATGAAGGTTGAATTTGGAATTAAAGTGGATTAATGTGAGTTTAGAACAGGAATCACTCCATTTACACTCTTTTACACATCATAGTATCTTAAATGCACAGCTGAACTATGACTGCATAATGGAAGCAGATTAAATCAAAGTGGATTGATTTATAAAAGGAGTCACTCTAGTGCTATTCTTTCTGTACACATGTTGTAAAAGCACAAATAAGTGGTTGAACAATGATCATAAAATAAAAGTGGATTAAATGAAAGTGCATTCATGCATGTGTTTAAAAAGGACTCACTCCAGTTCCACTCCTCTTCTTAAACTCATTACAAAACATAAAAAATGTGTGAAGAGCAAATGTGAAATGAAAAAGGATGGAAAGAAAGTTGATTAACGTTAATGTTTCACAAAATTGTCATTCCAGTGCCACTCCTTATCTTCTGTTTGTACCTTGTCAATGCTATCACAGCAAAAATAAGTGATAGCAATAACTGTGAATTTAAAGCAGATTAATTGTTTTACAGTTTGGAAATAAAATCATGCTCCTACCATTCTCCTTTTCCTCTCTCATTTTAGTGATGGACTCGGGCAGGCCCAAACTGGCCGCAGTGGGCAGCGCTCCAAGCAATAAAGCTAACGATGGTCGTTTGGTTGGAGAGACTTTCTCTCCATCTTGCTCCTGTTCATTTTCACCTCCATCCTCTTCATACACAGAATTGCACAGGTGAGATGCTGCTGCCCTCAGCTCATCATCCTCTCCTTCCTCATCACCAGCAAGGATACCAGATGATGCCAAGGAAATCACATCATCTGAAAAAAGCAAGTGTGAAAATATTAACACATGAGAAATGAATCATTGCAGGAACAACAAACATAGGTATAATGAAGAAAGAAATTGCTGTATGAAGGCAAATAAAGTGAATTTATTTTTGTAATTAAATTGCTTTGCTAATTAAAACATGAAGCTGCCCTTTGATTTTGAACTTCGCTATGATCCAGCTGACATGGGGATAAAGTAATTATATAAACACACACATTGACTGCAGTAACACACATGCATGAACACAAACTACCGTAAAGTGAACACACATGCATGAAAAGAGACACTCAGACACGCACGCCAACACTCCCACGCTTGTGGTCTTAATTAGTTCCCTCCTGTAATCACTACATTAGAGAGAGAGAGATAACACGCATGGGGAAGCACTGGATCTCTGATTGTGGGTGCTGCTGAACAAGGAGCTAATTGGACAGCAACACAAACAGAATTTCTGCACAAGGGAAGTAACACTCTATTTCCGGAAGAAAGTGTTGTGAGAGCAGCTGCTTTCACCAAGCAAAGAAAAATTCTGACAGCAAGATAATTATTTGTTTTAAACACAAACATTTTGGGTGCCACTCACCAATTATTTTGGTTCTCATGAAGCACTTCATACATGCATGCATACTTGTTCTTATCCATATTGTAATACTGATAAAGCTGTAATATTCTAAATGAAGGATTGCGTGCCTGTAATGCAGTCACCTAATCCTGTAAAACTGAAGACTGGAGTAATGACTGCAGAAATTCAGCTTTATTGTATTTTTTTCTAGCTTTATGATTTCACTGCATTTTTGATCACATAAAGCAGCTTTGGTGAGCAAAAGAGACTTTCAAAAACATTAAAAAAAGTCTTAATGGACCACAAACTTTGGAATGCTACTGTATGTGTGTGAGCACTGTACCATCTTTGGAATAGGATGCATAAATCCCTTTGGCTCTGGGCCTACAGCTCTCCAGCTCGACTTCAATCTCATCCTGATATCCACAGATTTCACCTGCAGAGGACATACACGTGTGTACACACAGAGGAACACGTCAACGACACAACATGTTAGGTTTATTCAAACACCCATGATATAAATTAAAGCATAAATGTTTCTAGGTACCTTCAATATCATCAACTTTCTTTGCAAGCTCTTGTTCAATCTGTGGAAGGATTTGGAAAGAGTCAAAAAAAACAGGATGGATGCATAATGTGCATACAATATAAAGTAAAATATAAAGTCGTAAGTATCACAGGTATACTTGTAGCAATAGCCAAAAATACATTGTATGAGTCAAAAATTATTTTCTTTTATGCCAAAAATCATTAGGATATTAAAATAAAGATCATGTTCCCTGAAGATATTTTGTACATTTACCTGCTGTAAATATATCAAAACTTAATTTTTGATTAGTAACATGCATTTCAAAGAACTTTATTTGGACAACATTAAAGGAAATTTTCCCAATATTTAGATTTTTTTTCACACCCTCAGATTCCACATTTGGCTATCTAAGCCAAATATTATCCTATCCTAACAAACCACACATCAAGGGAAAGCTTACTTATCCAGCTTTTAGATTTCAAAAAATTGACCCTTATGACTGGTTTTGTGGTCCATATTTGCAAGAATGGCTGATTTAATGTTAAAATTTGCTATGTAACCTGTTTTAGCTTTTGCTTCCTGAGTCCAGCCGTGTAAGAGGGAGGGTCGCACTCCTGCTCCAGATCCACCCGCATAAACTCTTCAATTGTCAGCTCACTGGTGGGCGTGTCCTCAAATTCATTCAGCCTGTCAATCAAACACACCGGGGGTCAAGACATACAAGTGAACAGCAAAATGGACCCTAAATTCAAAGCCTTAGAAACACAATATACAAAAACACCAAATATGCAACACCAAAACACAAAAATGACACCAATTATGTAATATTAATAATTGCTACAAATGACTATTTTAAGACAAAACACACCTTTTTCTCAGTGTGGCTTCACAGACTTTAACCACACTGATAACTTCCTTAATTGTGCGGCGGAACTCGTGCATACGGGCAGCAACCAAGAGCGCTACAGGGAACACAAATACACAAACTGTAGGTACAACATTCACACTTTCAGCCAATGGCAGGAGAAAAAGACAGGATGAGAGAGAAGAAAAGGAGAGTGGCGCATAGTCAAATATGAAACATTTATAGGGCTTCAGAAAAGTGCGTCTGCTGTACCTGCCCCCCTACTGACTCACCTCAGGCAGAACAAACAGACATTAAATGCACCTGCAATACTGCAGAACCCCTGATGCCTGTTTCACTCTGATTCATTAAAGAAACATGAAGAGCCAGATGCGCTTCTGAACTACCTGACAAACTGAAGAATGTCCAACACCACAAAGCATACAAGCATGTAAAAGATACTGATAAGATTTTTAGAGTTTTAAATGATTCCTCAAAGAGTAACTAATTAGAAACATGGCATTATGGTTCATTGTCATTTTCCAAAATTACTTTACCAGCTGCCAACAACAGCTTAATCTGACACATAATTTTAATAGATAAAAGGGTAAGGTGTGGCACTTTTAATTTAGGTTGTCCTATAAATACTAGGTAAGGATCACTTCCAGAGTAAAATTTCCTGATAACATACTCACCCCCATGTCATCCAAGATGTTTATGTCTTTCTGTCTTCACATTTTTGAGGAAAATATTTAACGATTTTTTTCCATATAGTGGCCAAAAGGTTGAAGGTACAAATTGCAGTTTCAGTGCAGCTTCAAAGGGCTCTACACGATCCCAGCCAAGGAATAAGTGTCTTATCTAGCTAAATCTGTAATTTTCTAATAAAAATACAAATTTAAATAGTAGCTCGACCTCACACATTACACAATCACGCATGCATGATGTAGGTGCAAGTACCGACCCAATGTTTGCAAAGTGTACCACGTAAGGTAAAAAAACGACCTTGGACAACTTTGAAGTTGGAGGAGAAATGAGATGGAGTATTTCACCCTACTCTACCTTTGGAAATTTTTTTCATTTTTTAAAGGGGTCATCGGATGCCCATTCCACAAGTTGATATGATTCTTTAGGGTCTTAATGAAAAGTCTATAATATACTTTGGTTAAAAATTCTCAATGGTTGTATAAAACAACACCCTTTTTACTTTGCCAAAATCAGCTCTGCAAAAATCATCTCATTCTGGTCGAGGCTGCTTTAAATACAAATGAGCTCTGCTCGCCCCGCCCCTCTCTTCTCTCTGTGGAGTGACAAGCCTGTTTACTTTAGCAGCATTTAGCCGCGTTTAGCTGCTAAACTTGCTAACTAGCACATTATTAGGACAGGCGATCGCAAAGATTCATAAAAAAAAACCCTTATACTCACTTCTGCTGTAAGTGAAGCTGGATCATAAATGATTTGCGCAAACATAGACGGATATATGTAGATCGGGGGGCGCATTCCCTTTACAAACAAACATAATCTACTGCATCTTCAGCGGCTCAGATGTCAGGAGTAAATGACGGCCACTATGTTCATTATTACATCCAGCAACACAACACCTCAATGGCTCAATCGGAGATATTCTTGTCTAACTTACATCCCTGCTCCAGCATCAAAACAAAGAGGGCGGACTGTTACAGCTGATCTGAGGTAAAACGCTCATGTCAATCAACTATCGTGGGAGCGGCCTCTGTCGGTGTGACGCCACAATGACAGGCATCTGAGAACGGCTCGATTTGAAAAAGGGGATATTATTTTTACAGATTAATTAAAAACCACTGCATGGATTTTTATCATCATAGGGTAGATTTGTACATACACTCCCAACACACATTAATGTTCAAACAACATGTCAAAATGAACTTAACATCCGATGACCCCTTTAAGAAAATGACCGAACTTTTTACTATACAAGACCCTTATTTCTTGGCTGGGAGCTCTTTGAAGCTGCATTGAAAATGCAAATTAGACCTTTAACCCGTTGGGAACTACAGAAGTTCACTATATGAAGAAAAATCCTGGAATGTTTTCCTCAAAAAAAACATCATTTCTTTTTGACTGAAGAAAGAAAGACATGAACATCATGGATAACATGGGGGTGAGGAAATTATCAGGAAATTTTTATTTTGGAAGTGAACTAATCCTTTAATCTCTCCAAAAAGTGTTAAAGTGAAACACCATTTATTTCATAAACTCAAGGATCATGTGGTACTGAAGATGTCTTGCTGACAATTCAGCTTTTCCATCACAGGAATAAATTACATTTTAAAAGATGTTAAAACTGATGATATCACTCTATTAAGTGTATTTTGGATCGAGTATGTGCATCTTTGGTGAAGGCTTCTTTCAAAAAAAAAAAAAAAAGTTTTTAAATCTTACCAACCCCAAACATTTGATCAATAGTTTTTAAATCTATATAGACCCTTCAATTAAATAAAAATCTAAATACATGATCTTGTAACATTAAAGCAGTGGCACATTTTACCCCGTTCTCCCCTACATGTCCACAGGTTTCAGCTATAGCTAACCGAGCGCTATTCTGTGCTCAGGTTCATGTGGTGTAATAAAAAAAACAGCCGTTTCTTCCTCTGCTGTTAACCCTGCAGGATATCAAACCAATCTGTGTTCCAGCTACCACATGAGGACTATTCAACAAGCTTTAGGCCTTCATCACACTCAGCGGCTCTCCCTGCCTCTCAGTTTGTCTTCATTCTGGCTCTTTCTCACATTCTTTCATTCTCTCCGTCGGCCTGCCTTTCTTTCTCAAGTCTCTGATCTCTCGCTGTGAAACAAACTCTTTTAGGCTCATGCTTCCTCTTTTCTCAGCGCTGCTTCTAAAAGATTAATGGGAGATTAATTATTCAGGTTATGCAGTGGTGGGGGGGGGCAGAGAAACTCAAACTGAGAGTCAGGAGGAGTCAGTTATTCTAAAAACTTAATTACTGGAACTCAGTCTTAACAGACTGTGTCAAGTTTACACAAGACTGTGAGAAAGTAAAACCGATATTGATGAAAATGCATTAGAAATTAGCTGCACTAGATCTCTGGGGCAATTCACAGTGCCAAGAAAGGCAGTGTGAGAAAACTAACACTTTCAGGAACAGCTCTCTTTCATCAAGACTGATTAGCAATTCAGGAACAGCTTCAAATGCATGAGCTGATCTAATTACACATTATGACAAACTGTATCTTAAAATGTTTCCTGACACAAAACTAAGTTCTGGAAGGGGTTTCTATAGCGTGCGCTCCAACTGTGGATGCTTCAGCGATGGTGTATGTGCTTTTGCGCATGTAACAAAGCAACCCTTCACTAGCTCACATCATTAAAGAGGTCGCACCGTTAGGGGAGGGTTGCCATGGTTACCTGCTCCGCAGAGGCCTGAAGGTCTTCGTCCCGTGTGCATCCAGTCTCTCTTCATCCTCTGCAGGAGACGCAGTGCCGTCATCGAAACCTCATGGCTCTTCTCTCCAAATTCCAGCATTTGCGCAAAGCGCGGGATATAAAGACACGGATCTGTATGAAACAAAACTCTTGGAATTACAAAGCTAGACAGAGTATTTAGACCTTCTCAAACACACTGTTGCATTTTCAGTCCAATAATGTTCAGCTGATCAGTGTCAAATCTAAAGTTTAAAGCTGCTAATGAGTGTGAGGGTTTGTGGAAGGCCAATAATATTTCCCAATAATATTTTCAAAAGATGATGGCACTGTGTGAGAAACTCAAAAGTCTTTCTGCTCAACAAAGCATCAGCAAATCTTCCATTTAAACCAATGATTCCCAATCAGGGATATGTGAAGCAAAGTGGGTACTTAATCAGGCTCCACGTGGGTGATTTTGAGTTGTTTAATACGATAAAATAGAAATGATGACATCAAAATTATTAAGGCTGTAAAGTTTTTTTTTTATATAAATGTATAAATAAATAATTTTCGATGTTCATTGTAATTAGACCCTGGAGAGAGAGAAATTTTTCTCAACTTTCATACTTCTCCATAAAAATCCAGCGTTTTTTTTTTTTTCTTTTTTTTTTCCAAGATTGTTCCCATCAAATTCATCAGCCAGTCATTCAAACCAATATCAATTTAAATGCATTTTTTTTTTCTTTTTTAAGAAAAAAGGAGACACATTTTCTTAGATTGATATTATGCCAATGGGAATTGGATATACATTTTTAGATGTAGCTCAGAAGTCCAGATATCAGATATATATCTGATTTAAACTGGCTCAAAACCAATGTGAAAAAAAATTAATTTCATGTGTACTTTTTTGTGTTTATACACTGCTGTTAAAAAGTTCGAGATCAGTAAGATTTGAAATGTTTTTAAAGAAGTCTCTTCTGCACATCAAAGCTGCATTTATTTGATCAAAAATACAGAAAAAAATATAATATTGTGAAATATTATTGGAATTTAACATAATGGTTTTCTATTTTAATATACTTAAAAATATAATTTATTTCTGTGATACAAGGCTGAATTTTCAGCATCATTACTCCATCTTTATTGTCATATGATCCTTCAGAAATTATTCTAACATACTGATTTATTATCAGTGTTGGAAACAGTTGTGATGCGTTTTTTGGAACCTGTGATACTTTCTTCAGGATTCTTTGATGAATAAAAGTTAAAAAGAACAGCAAACAGAAATATTTTGTAACAATGTACAGATACACTGTTCAAAACTTTGGGGTCAAGTATTGCAGGTTACAAAAAAATATGAAGCTTCACAACTGTTTCCAACACTGATAATAAACCATGCCTATTAGAACGATTTATGAAGGATCATGTGACACTGAAGACTGGAGTAATGATGCTGAATGAGAAATGAGAAATTCAGCTTTTCATTACAGTAATAAATTATATTTTTAAGTATATTAAAATAGAAAAGCAGCATATTAAACTGCAATATTTTTGTATTTTTGATCAAATAAATGCAGGCTTTATTTAAAAAAAAAAAAAAAAAAAAACATTAAAAATTTCACTGATCCCAAACTTTCAAAGGGCAGTGTACATGTGCAACAATGTCTGATTTGCAAAAGCAGCTCAATTTAATAAACTGCTTCAGTTTATTTCACTTCTGAAAAAAAAAAAAAAAACATCTCAAAAGGTTTTTCTGGGAAAGAACCTTTCAATTATTCAACCCTTTTTATTTAAATACATTTAAATAAAACATTTAAATTTTTTTGTTTTCCACTTTTTTTGCTGTGGAACTTTATGGAAGTTAAGTAGTCTTATGAAACCATACATGTCAAGAAGAAATCTTTTTTAAAGAGTCTATTTGTCTGAACATATTTTTTTTACCAACAATATTAAATATTTGAAACTGAATAACTGTAGAAGCAGCAGTACAGTTTTTAATGCCATGTAAGCAACTGAGTTATAAAATATACACGTGCTGCATAAATACAGCAAAATATTAACTAAACAAAGAAAAACACGGTAGTTAAGTGAATAATCGTATTAATGGCCATAATGTTAAATATGCATCCAGCATATTCAGCACAACATAATGAATGCATTTTGGTTTAATGTTGATGAAGGGGTCCTGGAGCCCTACTGATGGGACTGTGGGGGTACATAAAACAAGAAAGGTTAGGAAACACTGATCTAATCCCCGCTACATATGTTCACTATAAGCCGCTTAGATCTGTCTGTGCTGTCTGTGGGAAAAAGAAGAGATCGGGGGAGAGAGAGAGAGAAGCATCACGCTGCGCTAGGACTTTACTGGGAAAACGGAGAGCAGTCGTGCGCACTACAGTATTTTCACAAGTCCAGCCCTCGTCCGGTTTCAGACTCCATCACGACTAACCGTGAACCGGAGCAATAAAACTTTTGACATCGCTTTGAATCGAGCGCACCGTCTCAGCCGTGTGATGACAACAAACGCACGCATAAAATACAGAATTTAAGGTAAGAACACGCACGATGTTTTCTCTTAAGAGTTACAGTGTGACGTAAACGTTACATTTACTGAACGCAAGCTGGTTTGTAACAATCTGCAGCGTGCGGGTTGAAATGTATCGATGGTGATGTCTGGTGTACGCGAAATATTGCACTAATTGCTTTAAATAGAAACCTTTGCGTGATATAGTATACAAATAATAGCTATGCATTTAGTATTTGAATTAAGTTACATCGTGAGTGTTTAAGGAGAAACATACTGAAGAACGGAGACAAACGACGTGTACGGACGAACTTAGTATTTAACGCGCAAAAATCATCCAGCAAATATCTTTTATTTGATTCGGAACATTACAGGAGACGTTTATAGTATAAACTTATAAACATGCAGTTGTATATATGAAAAATTTAAAATCCTCATCACTGCATATAGTCCACAGAGAGATTCTATTTTCGCAGGGTTGCCAGATCCCGCGTAAAAAACAAACACTCTGGTTCGTGGCAATGGATAAGTACGATAAATATATTCAATATATAAGAAAAATGTATATATTGTGTATGTATATCCATATATTCACATATACATTCTGTGAATAATCCCCCAAACAACACATAATGCTGTGAGAATCCAAGCAAAGTGTTGCTTATAACAACCAGACATGGCAACACAGAATTATAGGCGGGATAGAGAGCTCTGGGAGAGACAACCCTCCACTTCTGACGTCAGACGAAAGAGAGAGAGCTCAAAATAAACTCAAACTTCATCATTCCGTGTGGCGACAGCAGAGGAAAGACCTGCTTGGCCGTTATAAGACTACATACTCTATTTGTTGTGAGGTTTTTGAGTGATTTCAACCCGATTTGGATCGGAGTTTTCGGTATAAGAGGTTGTGAGGGAAAAAAAGAGGATGGCATGTCTATGAATTCTTCTCCGAAATATGAATATTTACGTGACCGTTTAATGACAGCGAAGCTGTTTTTGTTTCCACGGACACCACGCAATATTATTTAGGAATACCACGGTTGTAGCTGACACTTATTTTTTCTACACGCATTTTGGCAAACTTTTTTGTTCTGATGCCCACTGCGCCGGAATGCAAGCTGTCCCATCATGGCCGGATCATGAAATGTGTTACTTTTTTACTTCTGCTCCCCGAAACGTTAAAGAAGTTGAAGCGGACAAACAAGCACCCCGGCAGGCTGTCTCTGTGCTATAACATCTTAACTCTTTCCCTTAAGAAAAGGATGGCAGCGGAACTGTGCCCGGTGAACGATCACGCCACAGTGCAGAAGAACGGGACTGTGATGCTGAGCCTGCCAGAGAAAAAGAGGAGCGTGGAGCCGGTTGCGCAGACCACCGCGTCCATCGCCACCACACCGACCACAGAGCAAAACATCAACAACAACAACGTGGAAATTCCCAGCTGGAACTCCGCGCACCCGACATTACGCGAAAGGCAAGACATTAAATCAAGATTAATGAGAGATTCCAGAGAGATTCATAAAGCTTCTATTTAGATGTTTAATATATTTAATATGTAATTTTATCTTATATAGAATTATCATATCTAAACATTTATTAAATAATATAATTTAAAATTGGACTAAATTTATTTATTTATGTTTACTTTATGCAGAAATGCACTAATGTTCAATAATGAACACATGGCAGATGTTCATTTCATTGTTGGTCCACCCGGTGAATCAGAAAGGGTCCCGGCACATAAGGTGAGCCCACACACCTTTTTTTTTTTTGTCACCAAAACTGAACCATCAGCTGAACAGAAATAGGTGTCAAAAAATGAAGAAATCCAGGAAATGCTTTGAAACTACATAAAACACTGACGGTTTGTCTCTTTCCCCCTCTCTCAGTATGTGCTGGCAGTGGGGAGCTCTGTTTTCTGTGCCATGTTTTACGGGGATCTCGCGGAAGGGGACTCTGATATCCATATTCCAGATGTGGAACCCACTGCTTTTCTCATCCTGCTCAAGTAAGACTCACTCACTAATCACATCCGGGCATTAATAACAGGGCGACTCGGCTTTCATGCCAGGCAGCACAGATGGGTTCACAGAGGCCCCGACAGTGATGTCTTGGTTTAGGAGTCGCCCTCTTATTTCAGAGCTATTAGAGATCGTTTATTGGATTGCGAATGCGAATGATGTACTTTTTCCCTGGGAAGTCACTATTTAAAGCAGTAGTGATGCAATAAAAAAAGAGCATGTTAAACAGATCAGCGTTTTATGCTTTAAACTTAAAGAGTTAGTTCAGGCAAAAATGAAAATTCTGTCATTAATTACTCACTTTCATGTTGTTCCAAGTCTGGAACATGAACATCTTGGATGACAAGGGGTTAAAGACATTATCTGTAAATTGTTGTTCTGGAAGTGGACTTCTCTAATTTGTGCTCCAAAAATGAACGAAAGTCTTACGGATTTGGAACGGCATGATTGTGGGCAATTAATGACAGAATTTTCATTTTTGGGTGAACTATCCCGTTTAAAATGTACCCTAACCTCTCTATCTCCCTCTTCTTTATCAGATACATGTACAGTGATGAGATAGAATTGGCGGCCGACACAGTACTGGCTACGCTTTACGCTGCCAAGAAATACCTGGTGTCTGCTCTGGCTCGCGCATGTGTGGGTTTCCTCGAGACGAGCCTGGAGGCACGAAACGCATGCGTGCTGCTATCTCAAAGTCGGCTGTTTGAGGAGCCGGAGCTCACTCAGAGGTGTTGGGAAGTGATTGACGCCCAGGCGGAGCTTGCACTGCGCTCGGAAGGCTTCACCGAGATCGACCTGCCCACACTGGAACACATCCTACAGAGGGAAACCCTAAATGTGAAAGAAGCGGTGGTCTTCCAAGCCGTTCTGGGATGGGCCGATGCAGAGTGTCGGAGACAAGGTCTGACCCCCACGCCACAGAACCAGCGCTCCATGCTGGGAAAGGCATTGCACCTTGTGCGTCTGCCTTCTATGACACTGCAGGAATATGCAGACGGAGCTGCGCAGTCGAACATTTTAACCCTTGAGGAAACACACAGCATCTTTCTCTGGTACACGGCTGCTACGAAACCTGCACTGGGATTCCCGGTTGCGCCCAGAAAGGGGCTGACGCCGCAACGCTGTCACCGGTTCCAATCTTCTGCGTACCGAAGCAACCAGTGGCGCTACCGCGGACGCTGCGACAGCATCCAGTTCGCTGTGGACAAGCGCGTGTTTATCGCCGGACTCGGTCTGTATGGTTCCAGCGGAGGGAAGGCGGAATATAGTGTCAGAATTGAACTGAAAAGACAGGGAGTGCTTCTGGCACAAAACTTGACCAAATTTGTGTCAGACGGTTCTAGCTCAACGTTCCCCGTGTGGTTTGAGCACCCAGTACAAGTGGAGCAAGACGCGTTCTACACGGTTAGCGCCGTTCTTGACGGGAGCGAGCTAAGTTATTTTGGACAGGAAGGAATGACAGAAGTGCAGTGTGGGAAAGTCACCTTTCAGTTTCAGTGTTCCTCTGACAGTACTAACGGGACAGGGGTGCAGGGGGGACAGATTCCGGAGCTGATATTTTATGCATGAAAACTTGGACTGATCCATTAATGAAGAGACAGCAGGGGGGGTTTCCCCTCTCGAATAAATGCCTTTACTCACAATATAGCTGCAAGACACTACTAGAAGAGGAGACGATCCCCTCTCATTCATTTTTTTACGTCTCACATATAATGGAATGCTGCCCGAACTTATTTATTTCTTTAAACATATTGTTTTAAAACATGTACTTTAATTTAAGCACATTTTATTTCTAATTATTCAATATTCTGCCTGTGTATAGTGAAACATGGGCTTGCACTTGAAACTAGGCAGCTTTTCCTCTGTCTTGTTATTTAATGGTTATTTGTTGACAGCTTGATGCTGAGTGACCTAAAAAGGGTTTCAAGAGCCTGCAAAATCATAAAATATTTGTTTTTATTCATCAAACAGTTTTTTGTTCTCTTTTGTCTAATGCACAGTTATAAGACTTGGCTTTACGGTTTCACTCTGGGTAAAGTTTGACCTTTCAAAACTTCAAAACTGAGAAGTGTCATTTTCTTATCTAAACTTCAATGACTGACTGACTGACTTCTTAAAACACAATCAAATGTTCAGTTCAGGTTAAACATTTACATTGCAAGAAAAGCTTAATTTACAGTTGCACGGCACCCTCTGGGCATTAACAGCAGCACTACACAGTACCAGTCAATGTGGATGAATAGCATCATGGGAAACTACAATGTCACTTATGTGATGCTTACCAATAGCTGGTGCGTTGATACATAGCTCTCTGGCTAAAACAAGGAAGGTCTTTCCCAAAACATACACATTCACCTGGGGAATGAAAGAAAGAAAGAGTGAGAAATAGACACAAATTTGTGGTTAAGGAAAAAAATGACTACAAATACAGAAAGAGAGGGAGATATAAGATAAAGGAAGATAGCGCTGTATTTTAACAGATGCTGAAGGTTGCAGAGTTCATAGCTCTGGGGTTTGGATCTGTACCAGCATCACCACAGAGTCTTCACTTTCTCACAAACTCTATATCTGTGTCTTATCCTTAGAGGATGAACTACAATAACAAAAATATTTCATAAAACATCATATAACTCAGCGCTTATCACAATGGACCACCTTAATATTATTAAAAAAATAAGATATCCATGAAAAACGACGCACATGCATAAGCACAAACACCCTGTTTCTTCCATCTGGGCCCTGTGGCAGTAAAGAGGAATCTTTTTTGGTTGATGTCAGAGGTCGTGAGCACTGAAAAGTAGGATGGCCCTCACACACTCCTGACCTGAGAGGGGCGGCGACAGCCTTATGCCTCAAAAGAGCTCCTCTGTCTGGGGGAGAGCAAAGGAATTTATGGGTCCTTTCTCTGGCAAAATCCCCTAATGACTCAAATACCGCAGTGGATAGGATCTGCGTGTTAGCGTGTGGGACAGGGAGGGAGTTTAATAGGACAGCTGGGAGGGTAAAAATATAAAACGGACACACCAGCTGGAGGAAAATGGCTTTCGCACACTAACTGGGTTCAAACGTCTGGGATGGTAGTGAAAGTGCATTTATTTTGCATTACGTTACTGTTTAATGCATATTCATTCTAAATTATACTAGCACAAGTCAAGAGTGAAAAGCTGTAATTAAAAATGTACATAAACTTTAGAATGTTTTAGCATTTTGTTTGGCTCCCTTTCACATGAATGATGTCACAAATGTACTTTTATTTGACCTAAAACAGTGCATAACCTTTTATTTTAAAAATATTACAAATTTCCAAAATGTATTACTAGGTTTAAAGAAAAATTATATATATATATATATATATATATATAAAATGTATACAATATTTGGCTGAAATACAACTAATCGAAAATCTGGAATCTGAGGGTTCAAAAAAAAATAAAAAATAAATCAAAATTTTGAGAAAATTGCCTTTAAAGTTGTCAAAATAAAGTTCTTAGCAATGCATATTACTACTAAAAAATTTACTTTTGATATATTTACAGTAGGACATTTACAAAATATCTTCAAGGAACATGAGCTTTACTTAATATCCTAATGATTTTTGGCATAAAAGAAAAATGTATCATTTTGACCAATACAATGTATTGTTGGCTACTGTTACAAATATTCCCGTTTTGTGGTCCAGGGTCAAATATATATATATATATGATAGATAGATATGCTGGACTTACTTGCAGGAGGTCACTCAAGTCCAGCAGCATGTCTGAGAAAGTGCATTAAAGAAATGGTACAGGAACTAATTTTATCCATAGCTATCCATAGTATTTTCTTGGCATCAAACCCATGACCTTTACTCTTTAGTCTAATACTCTAGGTATTGTGCAATAATGACCAAACGCAAACATGTACAGAGACACTTGAAGAAGAGATAGACAGGCAAGAAGAAGAAAGGGATTTTGGTCAGATTTGGTCACTTTGCTTGACATTTTCCCTCTTTGAGCAAAGCTCCACTGAACCACCAACCCGTGAACCCTGGAATTCCCCGTCTCCCAGCAACCGAGTACTCTGTGTCCATGGAGACCAATACACCTGTCCAATCAAGACAAAGTGTATTAAAACATCCCATTAAAAACGTCATTGTGGGATTTTCAGTCACCCTGGCAACAATAAGAGATAATTCAAATTGCAGGATTATGGATGACCTGGTTAAATCCATGCTCATTTTTTAGGATTTAACCTTTCCAGGGAGACATCTCACATATGGCAAAATTAGCTAAAGGCCATTAATGTGTTCTCTAATCACTTTACAGACGACATTTTAAAGAATTTACAGTGTTCAAGTGTCAAAGTATTAAAAAAACAGTCAAATATAAAGTGGGAATACAGCTACAGTAGTCCACAATTTCAGCCGGAGTGGTGTTTTAGAACTATCCTGAGAGCAAAAAACCATTGTAGGCTGACATTTGGAAAATAATTCTAGTTGTTTGGCTAAATTTACCCTTTCCAGTGAAGATTGAGACCAACAATGCTTCGCTCTCCCTCTCCCTCTCTCTCTCTCTCTCTCTCTCTCTCTCCCCCACTCACACACACACACACAGCCTTCATCCTCCTGTGCAGAAAGTGAAAGCTCTCTCATGAGTTCTTATGTAACCCTACCAGACGTCTGACTGAACACGTACATTACGTAATCTCAGAGAGACGGAAAGATACACGCTGTTAGCTTCTGTTCCCTCTATTTATGCATTTTTTTGGACAAGTGAAAGCGAGCAGCATCATCCATGAAAATCCAAATGCACACATATGTGAATAACATTTTTAGGCTGTAGAAAGCAGATGAAAGCTGAATAAAATCACCTCGTACTTGAGCGTTTTCACACGCAGCATTTCTATAACAATAAACTGGTGCAATTACACATCCATCCATCCATCCATCCATCCATCCATCCATAAATGTGTCAAAGTTATCGATTGCACCTCATGCTGGTGGAGAGAACGTTTTGAGTTGGTTACCATTAGAAAGACGACACATTCATACCCACTTTACATTACATGTAAAATGAATCTATAAAGCATTTATTTTAGTGTTGTCAAACGATTAATCGTGATTAATTGCATCCAAAATAAAAGTTTTTGCTTACATAATATATGTGTTTATACTGTGTATATTAGAGCTGTAATCGGGCCTTAAAAGTTAGGCCCGACAAGTACTTTTTGATTGACAGCTTTTTAAAAGCACGAACCGGTTTACAGCCCGACATTATTCAAATGTGCGCAAGCACACAGCTCTTTTGCCTTTTGTCAAGAATGAGTCATTTATACATGTTTTAACAAAATTTATTAATGACTAACGTAGGCTACAGGCCACTTGGAAGTTAGAACAAAGAAATATAAGTCCTCTGTAACATCGTAACATCTTAGCACTCTAAATAGGTGTACACTTAGCCTACAAATATGCCAACGCGCCAATAAAAAAAGACTCTTTCTTAACAAATTAAATTAAGATAAGTTCTAAATTAAGATGGGTTTTTGGAAATAACGAAATTAAGATAGTTTCAGCGCGCTCCTGCGCTCACGGATGGTGCGTCAAGCAGCACTGAACACCCTTTTACTGCTGCTGCGACTGGCTGGGATGCATAGTACTGATCTGGCTAATTTTGCCAAAACGTTTGCCTCCGTTTCACCTCCTCAGCATCCATTTTCGCATCTTTCTCACGCTAATCGAAACGCATCACATGACCGCTAATTTACCGGGCAAGCCGGAGCGCAAGCCCGAACCCGGCCCGAGCCCGTGTAAAATTATATAAATCAAGCCCGAGCCCGACCAAACCCGTCGGGTTTCATCGGGTTCGGGCAAAGATCTTCAGCTCTAGTGTATATTTATTAGGGGGTCAAGCACATAGAGCTGAAACCCTACTGCAATTGTTAGCGCAGCCAAGGATCAGCGATCTCCACATAAAAATGACCGGGCAGACCAAACCGTAAGTTGTAGAGACATAAAATTTGGAGTGAAGGTAGTACTCATTACTCATAGTAGTCTATAACATCACCAAGGCTCGCACCAATCGGCCTGACGGGGTGCTACAGCGATCAAAAGTATGAAATTACTCATAATTCCTTAACTGTTTCTCAAGTGGCTTATGTCGTTGGAATCCTTGGCTCATGCAAAACACACGCCTCAGATTTGTCCATCATCAAGTGAAATTTAGCATTTTTTGAAAAACCTACTTTTGCAAACTAGTCCTAGGTTTTTCGCTCGATCTGAACCAGAGCATAAAGGTTCTTTGGGAAGTAAATATCAATAATTACCAAAAAAAAGTTGAACTTTCGACTCTCCATCACAAAAGGAACACCAAAATGTTCAAAGGGGGCAGGGCTGCCTTTACTAAAATGGCCATAAGTTTTGAACGGAATGAGATATCTTTGCCAAACTCACAACGTGTATGTAAGAGCTGAATCTGTGGTCACCTGAAAAAAAAAAGTCACAGAGCTTGGCCACATGGTGGTGCTATAAGAGGGAAAAAACTAAAAACGGCCATAACTACACCACAGTTTGTCCTATCGACATGAAAATCGGTACGCACTGTCTTGATCCAAAGTTGCCACAAGTGGCTATTAAGACATTTGCATATCTCAAAAATCATGACCGCCATAGGCCGATGAACTTTGAGCACCTATTAGAGCAGGTTAACGGAGGCCAATCGAACTGAAAAAAACAGGGGGGCAATATCGCATTTTCAAGGACGTAAACGAATGTATATTGCCTGGTTTTTCACACATATGTACGATATTCGTATTATACGATAGACCGCCTCGTTCCGAATAACTTTGCCTCTAGAACCACTGCTGTCTATCAAGTGTTTGTTAGAGGATTAAAAAAAAAAAAAAAAAAAAATAAAAAAAAAAAATATATATATATACTTTTGAGAACTATTCCTAGGTTTTTTAGTCAATCTGGAAAAAAACACTGCATTGCAATTCTCTGGACTCTCTAGGTCAATAATTATAAAAAAAAAACAAAAAGTTGAAATTTACCCTTTGGCAAGCTATAACGAGGTTGTTTGTAAAAAGGGCGTGTACAAATGAAGAGTTCAGATGCAAAACCCTCTAAAAGCCACCTTGGTCAAAAATAAGATACTGATACTGAGTGAATGCTCTCGAACATAGTACACGTCCAAATACTTTTACTTTAAACTCGCTAAATCCCAGCCTCAGCACAATCAGAGGTACTGGTACTTAGGTAGAAACTTATACATAGAAGCCTGATAAAAATGCTTATTTTAAAGAAAAACGTCAGATGGATTTAGAGGCTTTTGCATCTGAACTCCCCAAATACCTATAAAGCCTAAATGAAAACTCAAAACTTTACAAAACCTAGTAAACACAAGCGACAGGTGATTCTAAACAAGTTTTAGGGAGATCTGACCACAGCTGGTGCTATTACAGTCATAAAAAACAAAAATCTAATTTCTATAGTAAATGACCTGGATTTGCCAAAAATGCTTTTTTTTTTAATCACTGATTTAGGTATTTATAGGCTTGATAAATAATATGTAATGCCTTTTGATAAATAATATGTAATTCCAATAATATGTACTTAATAAATGTGCTTAAATGTCTTAAAGTCCTTGAACCCCGGTTATCGCTGCTTGCAGCTATATTTATGTATATATAAATACACACACATACAGTATATATTTTGAAAATATTTACATGCATTTACATGTATATATTTATATTCATCTAATTGACATGACATATGAAGAAGACATGTAGAAGACATAGAAATGGATCAGGAAATGTCATGATCCGGATTTGAACTTGTGCCACATGAGGTAAAACGCCTGAGGATGTGCACTTACCGCCAGGCCTCGCCTCCAACCCCCTACAAGATTATTAAAAAACACTCAAACTATAATAAACTAAAGCAGGGTGTTCCAGTGAAGTTTTTTTGTGTAATGCAGGCCTAATGCAGTCTCCTGAGAGACACTCCCTGCCTTATTTCCTGCCTCAATTTGAACGCACATAAACACCCTGAAAAGGCCAACTCTAATACAAGCGAGACCCCGCCTCAGACACTAGGTCTCACTGCAACGTAGGCTAAACAGGAAGTCGATGATTTTATACACATACACAGTAAAGATAACAACCTGTGTTAGACTCTGACTCAGTGAGTCAGTGTGAGAGTGTAGATGATTATTACAAAAATCATGAGTGTTCACACACAGGAGAACCAAGGCTATATGACTAAGCATTAAACACTGTGAGCATTTGTGTGTGGTAGGGAATGCAGACAGACGTATGTGAGGAGACCAAATCAAGACGACTGACTAACACCATTGACTATCAGCTCCCACAGAGGACCCCTCTTGCTCAATCTCTCCTCTTCCTTACCGCTCCGTCTTCTTTCCGTGAAATGCAATCTGAGTCACTTTAACTCCTCTTATTCTATTTTGCAATCTCTCCTCATATATACATATATATCAGTCAAAAGTTTTGGACAGTAGGATTTTTTTAATGTTTTTTTTAAACATAAGCATTTATTTGATCCAAAATACATGTACTATTTAAAATAACTGCTTTCTATTTGAATGTATTTTAAAATGTAATTCATTTCTGTGAACAAGGCTTAATTTTAAGCATCATTACTCCAGTCTTCAGTGTCACATGATCCTTCAGAAATCATTCTATTATGCTGATTTGTTGTTTAAGAAACATTATTATTATTACTCTCAATATTTTAAACAGCTGAGTACATTGTTTTTAGGATTCTTCGATGAATAGAAAGACCCAAAGATCAGAATATTAGAATTATTTCTCCATCATGTGACTGGAGGAATTATGCTAATAATTCACCTGTGAAATCATAGGAATAAATTACACTTTAAAATAAAATCAAATAGAAAAGTGTTATTTTAAATAGTAAAAATATTTCAAAATTTTACTGTTATTGCTGTACTTTGGATCAAATAAATGCAGGCTTTGTGAGCAGAAGAGACTTCTTTAAAAAACATTAAAAATCTTACTGTTCAAAAACTTTTGACTGGTAGAGTATCTTCTCAAGTTAGCATCACAACTATGTAAAAATACCCATCCTAAACCATTCACACCCTGAATAACAGACACTTTCTTCTTTCTCTGAACGTTTCCGTCACCTCATAGCCAAAAGGATACGAGGTGTTCCCTCTGTTCGGCAGACGAGGTAGAGGCAGGCGGCGATGACGTGGGATGATTTGCGTCCTCTGGTCAGATGCTTGCAGAGGGCCATCTTGTAAAAGTTGAAGGCAGTGTCCAGACAGTGCTGATTCATTTGAAGCTGATGACCGAGATGATTAATTTGTCGCTTAGCTGAACAAAACACAACCAAAACAAAACAGTCAGACCTTTCAACAGCACATTTACAGTTCATTTAGTCCCTTAGAAGTGAAAGGGATAGCTCACCCAAAAATGAAAATTCTGCCATTAATTACTCACGCTAATGTCGTTCCAAACCCGCAAAAACTTAATTCATCATTAGAACAAAAATTAAGATAAATTCATGAAATTTGAGAGTTTTAGATAGCAATGTGACTACCACATTCAAGGCCCAGAAAGGTAGTAAGGACATCATTAAAATATTCCATGTGACAGACATCAGTGGTTCAACTGTAATTTTATGAAGCTACGACAATACTTTTTGCTGTCTATGCAGGGTAAGAAAGCTCTCAGATTTAATCAAAAGTATCTTAATTTGTGTTCTGAAGATGAACAACGGTCTTACGGTGTTTGGAACGACATAAGGGTGAGTAATTAATGACAGAATTTTAATTTTTGAGTGAACTTTAACAGCGGAAACACACGGTAAAGCCCCTGGTTTGCCCCTGGGTTTAAACCAACAATCTTTGGGTTACCAGTAGAACTCTATGTTGTGTTTAAATCTAAACAAACCGAACAAACAAAAACAAATGAAGCACTTTGGAGTGATTTTTAAACCAGACGGGGAAAAAACTATTGCCTCACAGATTATTCTTGGTTTAGCATTTTTTCTTAGGCAAAAATAGAAACAAAAATAGTAACAGATCTTTCCTTCCATGTTTTTACATACATTCAAGTGTAACAGCAGAAACAAAAACTATAGGGCGGAAAATACATTTTCACCATGTTTTAGGAAATAATTAATTGAATTGATTAGATCAGTCAAACGATATACGAACAGAATCAGAAT
Organism: Labeo catla; assembly: GCA_012976165.1. Classification (NCBI taxonomy): domain Eukaryota; kingdom Metazoa; phylum Chordata; class Actinopteri; order Cypriniformes; family Cyprinidae; genus Labeo; species Labeo catla. The sequence goes on along the minus strand of VONZ01000791.1, from coordinate 251,454 downwards.
ATGGATATGAATAAAACTGGAAAGTATGGTAAGTGTTACTGAAGAGATTTCTAGATTTCTAGGTGAAATCTAGTGTAAGTATACTGAAGTGTGTATTTTTCCTTGTTGCAGTCGACTAAAATAATGCTTTTAAAGGAGAAGTCCACTTCCAGAACAACAGTTTACAAATAATTTACTCAAGGTATGTTGAAAAACTCCCATCTCATGTTCTCCCTCAACTTCGAAATCGTCCCATATTGCTGTTTTACCTTTTTTGTTAAGGGTGTTTGATCTTCTTTGCATGTTTACTTTGCAAAGACAGGGTCGGAACTTCTGCAGCGATGTAGGATGATTTTAAAAATGATTTTTGAAGTTGAGGGAGAAAATACGGTCAGAGTTTTTCAGCATACCCTAACTGTCTTGAGTCAGAATACACAGAGTTCATGGAGAGAAAGTATTTAAATTGTATTTTTTTAATGAAATCGTTGTTTCACTAGATAAGAACCTTCTTTCTCGGCTGGGATCGTTTACAACCGCATTTGGGATCGTTTGAAGCCGAATTTAAACTGCCTTTTGGAAGTTCAAAATCGGGGCACCATACTAGTCCATTATATGGAGAAAAATGCTGAAATGTTTTCCTAAAAAAAAAAACATAAATTCTTTACGACTGAAGAAAGAAAGACATGAACATCTTGGATGACAAGGGGGTGAGTACATTATATGTGAATCTTTGTTTCGGAAGTGGACTTCTCCTTTAAAGTGTCTGTACTATTTTTAAAGTTAACATCAAAAACTGACAGTTTAACCACAATCAAAATGTGTGTTTTTACAAAGTTACTACGAAGTAAAGGTTTAGTTACATTCTGTATGAGCACCTGCTGTGGACGTGCTGTTTAAGAACAGATATGAGTCTTTTAGAGTGGGAGGAGAGCATCTTCAAGTTGAAAGCAGATCTGTTTATACAGATGCAAGATCTCACAGAACATCTTTTGTTCTCTCACCACACACAGATAGTATAAATCTCAATGCAGACATGAGGCCATTAATCACACGTGTACATTCCCACACACACACACACACACACACACACACACAAATAAAAGTGGCCTCTGCATCTCCCTCCCAGCTCACACACAGACCATACGGTTGTCTGAACAATCTGATTCATCGGTTACTACACAAAAGCACATAAACACACCACACCTTCTGACTTCTCAGGCTTAATAAGCCTCTTTCAAAAACAACCATTACCATCTGGCTGAAATGAACCTCACACGCTTAACTTGAAACCACATTACACAAGCCCACAGATTCCAAAGAATCCCGCTTTCTTTGAAACACAGGACGCATATCCTTAACCACCTTGCTCAATCATGTTGTTTGATGGAATGGAACATTACACGGACATATATAAAACAAACAATACTGTACAAGTTGTTAAATTGTCAGTGACTCATATTTACAGGAAATCAGTTTCAAAATGCTTTGGCAAATTTAGAAACTACAAATTACAAAACTTTACAATGACACATACTTAATGCAAAGAACATGAAATTTGTATGTTAGAAAAGAATAAACCTATAAACATCTACAGCTCTGTATGAAGGAATCAAGACAAAGCAGTTCAAATATTTAGATTACAAACTCTGTGAGAATGAAGTGTAAGTCATAAAGGGTATAGAGATAAGATACCTTAGGCATAAAATCTAAAAAGTTAAAACCATTAGGAATTTCTAATTTCACAAATTAAAATGCACAAAAGAGAGTAATTTATAATGTTACAAATATTTTAAATAAACACTGTACTGTTGAACTTTCTATTAATTAAAGAATGCTAAAAAATGTATCACGTTTTGCATAAAAAGCAGTTGTTTTAGCATTAATAATAAGGAGAAGAAATTATTTTTGACCATCAAATCAGCATATTAGAATGATTTCTGAGGGCTCATTTCCCAAAGAAGATTAGAGTAAAGGCTGCTGAAAAGTCAGCTTAGTCATCATATAAATAAATAAAATGTATACATACGGTAAACAGTTATTTTAAATGGTTACTATTTATGTCTAATCAAATAAATGTAGTTTTAATGAGCACAGAAAAAAAAAAATCCAAAACTTTTGTGCCTACTTTTTGTGTCTTTCTGTCAAGAGGTAAATGAAGGGTGGATAAAGTGCATATGAATTCTTCATGAACGGCATATACTGTATATGAACGCTCACCATTCTGCAGAGTGGCAGCTCTTGACTCCCTCCCAACCCCAGTGTGGAAGTTTCCTCCCAATGATGGCACATTTCCAGATGCTACAATAAGGCAAAAAATAAATTATATTAGTAATAATAACAACAATACTATAAAAACAGGAACACGCACATCTTATAACCAAGCATTATACTTTCGGTTTCTTTTTTAATTTGTCGTAATACATCTTTTCAGTAACTTTCTCAATCTTTTTAATATATGTATGCTATTAAATGGTCTAAAATTCATATACATTTTTTGTTTTATTATGCCTCTGTGAACCATTAGTATTCCTACTGTACAAACAAACTTGCCTTGCCTAGTAATCTTCAGCTTGCATAATACATCTAATGACTTATCTTAAAAGAAAGGTAAAAACAACACCCATATTTAAAACTCTAATACTAGCCAAAAGTAGATGAGCTGTTGAAAGCCAGCTTCCACTGAAGTCTTCAATAATAATAATAATAGGACAATAATAGGACAATAATAACTTGACAGCCATCTGCTGTTTGAAGACGGTACTGCAGTTCAAAACAAAAACTCTTAAAGGGATAGTTTACCCAAAAATAAAAAATCCTGTCGTTACTCACCCTCATGTCGTTCCAAACCCCTAAGACCTTTGCTCATCTTCAGAACACAAATTAAGCTATTTTTTATTATATCTGAGAGCTGACCCTACATAGACAGCAATGTAATTACAATGTTCAAAGGCCAAAAACTAGTTATTCAACTTTTATTTTATGAAGCTACAAGAATACTAAAACAAAAATGATGACTTCATTCAACAACGTAGGGCCTGAAAGCTTTTGTATTTCATCAGAAATATCTTAATTTGTGTTGTGAAGATAAACAAAGGTCTTACAGATTCTGGATAACATGAGGGTGAGTAATTAATGACAGGATTTTCATTTCTGGTTTTGAGAGGAAATATCTGTATATTTTTCATATAATCAGTTACATAAATTTGATTTTAAACCATGTACCCCTATTTGGATTAGCACTCTAGGTAATTAAAAACAGACTGATAGCTGACTGAGAGAATATTACAAATAATTTAGGAGACCATATACAGTCAAAGTTATCAACCCTATCTAATGGATGTCTCTGTTTGAATATTTCAGACAATATCTCTGCAAACACCTTTTCATGTAATTCCTTAAGTGAGAGGGACTGAGACAAACAGACAGACAGTCAAATAATAATAGGAGAGGAAACCATGCCCTTCCTTCCATGTACATATTCGGTTTCTCATAAGCTCACATTAAGTATTCCTTTATTTATACATTAAAACAAATGACACATATTCAGTGCAAAATTGTCCTTGTTTGGAGTAGATGAACCAACACTCACAGTCACCAGCAACAAACTGGCCGACGGCGGACGATCCTCCTCCACTGTTCTCCACGAAGGTTACCTCGGAAACGATGATGTTGTCCTCCAGCACAGAACCGCATCCCATGCACACGGCATCACCCCGTGCCTGGTCCACATCAATGTCCGTCCCCCCACAGTTCTTACACTTCCTCATGGTCCCGACCAATCAGCACACACAGCACTGGGGATGATCTCTACATGCATGTAAAAACACATGAGATAACACAGAGTGAATCCTAAGTACAGCTACAGTGTAATGGCATCAGTGGCAAACTGAGAAAGCAATATTATGGATAGAGGACTCATACTTTAGCCAGAAACAGTGATTTGAAGTTAAAAATAGTTTTAAAGGTGTAGTTCAACTTAAAATAAAAATTCTGTCATTAATTACACACCTCATGTCGTTCCAAACCCATAAGACCTTCATTCATCTTCAAAACACAAATTATGATATTTTTAAGAAATCCAAGAGCTTTCTGACCCTGCATAGACAGCAATGCAACTGAAATGTTCCTAGGCCCAGAAACATAGTAAGGACAGTACCTCTGGATGTAAACAACGCATGTGCATTGAACACGCATACACAGCGCCTTGTTTACATGCAGGGGAACATACGTGCGTGTGTGGCGATACTCTAGATAATGGCAGAATATGCGATTTGGAGGAGAAGAATTTGTGCAAAAAAGTATTCTCATAGCTTCATAAAATTAAGGTCAAAACACAGATGTCACAAGGGCTATCTTAACGATGCCCTTACTTTGAAATGGTCCCTTACTGGGACCATTTCAGTTGCATTGCCATCTATGCAGGATCAGAAAGCTCTCAGATTTCATCAAAAATATCTTAGTTTATGTTCCGAAGATGAACAAAGGTCTTACGGATTTGGAACGACATTACAATGAGGAATTAATGACAGAATTTTCATTGTTGGGTGAATGGGTTTATAACATGCAACTTTTCACTTTACAAGACTTTACCTGATGGACTTGAGCCGTGTGGATGATTGCTATGCTAAATTTGTCCAAATCTGTTCAAAATTACTTCACACTCATCTACATCTTGGATGGCCTGAGGGTGAGTACATTTTTCAGTTTTGGGTGAACTACTTCTTTAAAAACAGTTATTTTATTCTATTGACAGCTCTAGTTTTAAATGAAAAAAAAAACATGTTTCATGTCTCAACATTAGTTAAACACATTAGTTAACATGAAATAACAATAAAGAATACTTCTACAGCACGTGTTATTGTTAATTTCTACATTTACTAATAGATTTCAAAATCAAAACGTATCTTTAAACATTGATTAATGCAATGTAAACAAACAATGAGGAATTGTATTCTTAAATTCTGTAAAAATATATTGCTCATAGTTAGTACAAATTAACTTGTATTAACTAATGTTAACAAATCATACCTTATTGTAAAGTGTTACCATTATTTTAAAGGTTTGAAGACCTCACTTTATTAGTGTGTACAATATAAGACATGTTGCCAATTTAACACAAATATTCTCCACATACTCTCCAGGGCAAAAAAGGGCCAAGCCTAAAACGGTTAAACACTAAGCTTTTAATGGTCTTAACCACAAATTACAGGCAAGAAAATTAGCCAGATTTAAGCAAATACACTCCTTAAAAAGCCAATCCTGTCTCAGAAAAACATCAAAGACAGAATTAAGTTTTTGGCAGAATATGGAAAGCTTGGTTCAGAGTGGTACAGCAGATTTGTGTAGAGTGATGAATTGTGATAGAAAAGGAGTTGCACGGTGATTCACCAAAACAGTGTCTTTGAAGATCTGGCAAGAGATACAAAAATGAATGCATTTTTATCACAATGAAGCATGAAGAAAGATGATGGAGCCTTTTTAGCTGCTCGTACTGGTGAGCTGCTTCACTGTGAAAAGTCAATTAATGCTTTGGAGTGTACGAGAATATAGTGTGTTTTGATGACGTTTCAGGCTAACAAACCAAGGAGAAGAGTTCAAAAAACTGTCCGAGGAACAACAGGTGTTTGTTGTTGGCCCAACTGAACCAGGGTTTTCAGGGCAATAATCTTGACAACATTCATGTTTTTGCTTGTCATTTCTGTTTCGGTAGATGAAATATTGGGCTAATATCTTTTTTTAATACTGCTTGTTAGTCAAAATATTGCACCCTTTCAGCTTCCACACATTTTTTCCCTGGTTTAGAAAGCATAAATTGGCAGAACAATGTATTCAGTACATTAACCAAGCAATCCATGCTGTTGTTTACATCTGACTATCTTCAGTATGGCCACACCTCCAGGTAAATGACCAAACCGTGACTAAAGTACAAACCCTCTGTTGCAAAATGGCTTGCTTCTCAAATAAAAGTTGTTATCTAAAGAGGAACAATCAGATGTTATTGTTCAACAAGAAAATGCTCTTGCCCACACTGCAAAGACAACCAAGAAGCGGCTTGTTTTGACCAGATCAAAATCTAAATCTGAACCCTATTTAGTCTCATATTTTGCAGTAAGGGATCACCCTATCTTGGGGTCATTGATATCAAAACTCTTGAAAACACATGTGTATTATCATATGGCGACACAGCAGCGCCGCCAATCGCTTACGAACCGAACTGAACCTCTAACAAGCCCACGTTGCAAAATGACACTAATCGTTATCGGTTGGAACGCCCTGTACCATATAAAACAGACTAGATCTTCAAAATGAGCACGATCCTTGATAGTCACAGGAAGTTGACGTTACGCCCTTCTAATCACTGTCATGCAATCAGCACCGTTGATTCCAGCTTGCAACGTGGCAATCTTGTGCTTGACAAGCAAATCTGGAATCTCCCAAAGCCTACTGAATAACTGTAACGATCTGTGCAGATGTCGACTGGTTAATTATTGAGATTAAAAAGAAAAAGTACCTCAAACCGTTGGAAGATAACCAAGCGCAGGCTTCACCTGTCTGGTCCAGAGAGCCCGTAAAAGGCCTTTCAGTTTCTGTCTGTCGAGGTAACAACCTGTGTGTTCTTGCTTCTCAGTCGTTTTACAGACTGTATAACTTTATTATTAACCAAAAGCTGTGATATATTTGTCTACATGACAAGCCGGCAAAAACACATGTTTCCAGTCAGCGTGCGATACGGCTCATACCAATGTGAGTGTGGAGGGGGGGGGATAACTACTTGTCACCGTTATAATATACTGTAAGACACAATAACACAGTATTATAAACGCTGGCGTTCTTTTTGAAGAAAATATTTCTCAAAAATAAGTAAATATATAAGTATTCGGCCCAAAGTTTGCGATAGAGTAGTGACCTATTGCTTGATTTCCCTGTGTAATAAAATGGTCGGAAACGCACTGATCACTGACGTAACATGTAAACGTAATTTGCAACTTTGTGCCCAGTAGAATTCTGCAAGACTATCCATCATGTGCATAGTAAAACACTAATATGCACTGCCGTTTAAGTTTGGGATCAGTAAGATTTTTAATGTTTTTAAAATAAGTTTCTTATGCTCATCAGGGCTGCATTTATTTTAAATAAATAAATAAATATTTAAAAAATACAGAAATAAGCTGTGAAATATTATTACACATTACAAATATTATTAATATTATGTAAAATAACATATATATATATATATATATATATATATATATATATATACATACATTAAAATCAAATTTATTCCTGAGATTAAAGCTGATTTTTCAGCATCATTACTCCAATCTTCAGTGTCACACGATCCTTCAGAAATTGTTCTAAAATGCTGATTTATTATCAATGTTGAAAACAGTTGCGCTGCTTAATATTTTTGGAACCTGTGATACTTTTTTCAGGATTCTTTAATGAATATAAAGTTAAAAAGAACAGCATTTATTTAAAATAGAAATCTTTTCTAACAATATACACTACCATTCAGTAGTCTGGGGTCAGTACATTTTTATTCTTTCTTTTTATATATATATATTTTATTTTTGCTTTTAAACTATAACATAAACAAGAATTACAAAACACAAATCTTACATAACTTGTTACCAGTGTTATGGAGTAACTAATTACATGTAATGTAATTACGTAATTTAGTTACAAAATAAATGTAATTGTAATTAGTTACAGTTATTGAGAAAAAATGTGTAATTAAATTACAGTTACTTTTGAAAAATGCCATGATTACAAAGGGGATTACATCTGAATTTTTTTCACACACCCACCCCCACTTACAGATTTAATTGACTTCTTTCATAAATTGCATTGACTGCTCTAAAATGAGACACCAATGTTTCAGGAGTTTAGGACACAGAATAGGGCACATGCTTATTCGATAACTGTTTTATTTCCTATTTGGGTTTATGCATAAACATTATTTTTTAAGATTGTTTTTTCCAAGGCATTGTTAGATGCTAGTGTTTTCTGTCATAACTATGCAAACATTTGATGTTATTTATGTTATGATTTTGTTATGACATATAGCGCAACTGCGCTCATGGTGACCCGAGTTCGATTCCCGTCTCGAGGTCCTTTGCCGATCCCGCTCCCCTCTCTCCTCCCAGCTCTTTCCTGTCATCTCTCTACTGTCCTATCACAATAAAAGGCATAAAAAGCCCAAAAATATAAGTAAAAACAAAAGTCTGAATTTGTGGTGGCTGTACTTTAAATTAAATTATTACACAGCTCAGACTCATTCGGGGCAACTTAAGTCAGTGCTTTATGCTTGATAATTTTTCTTGGCAGAAGATTTGAGTTTGGTTAGCTAATAAAATATTAAAGCTTAATTCAATATTATGTGTACAATTTCTTAATTCTGTCATCCTGGTATCGTGGACTTGCTCTGTTGTTTCATACAAACACAGCTGCTGCCATATTTATTTATTTTATTTGTACATTGTAATGGATTATAAGATAACTAACAAACTAGTACTACTACTTAATTATTTATTTGGTGAAATGTTGTGTAAGAAAACTGGTATGTGTCACACACATACACACAGGAGGAGACGAGAGGTAAGTAACAGTTGAGTGTAAGATTTCACAGTTAAGGATGAACAGAGCGGTAGTTTGAAATGCAGAGAAATAGCTTAGCTGACTGTCCTGGTAGTGATGAGCAGATATAAGTCCGATATTGAGCCACAATAAGTCCAGCCGGAACACGGAGAGCAGAGTCCAAGGGGAAAGCTTAAGTAGCCAGGAGCTGACGTAGGAGGTGTAAACGGTAGACCCGACAAACTGAGAATGGAACCAGTGCTCTATATAAAGGGTGGAGTTAATCAGCTGCAGGTGTGCGTGATCAAAACTCCGGTGATGAGGAACGAGTGGGCAGTGCTCCGGGTGGTGTGGCAGGTGAAGGTGGCTGTGGCGAATGCCTGACACTACCCCCTCCTCCAGGGGCGGCTCCCGACGCCCTAACACGCCGCCGAGGACGGCCACGACCGCGAGGGGCAGGACGATCTGGGTGGTCGCGATGGAAGTTGGCGAGTAGCATAGGATCCAGGACATCGTCTCTAGGCACCCAGGAGCGTTCCTCTGGTCCATACTCCTCCCAGTCGATGAGGTATTCAAGGTGACCTCCCCGACGACGTGAGTCCAGGATCTCTCTGACCGCGTAGATGGAGGGTTGATCCAGGACTTCAGGAGGAGGGGGTTCCAACTCCGCTCCCGGGGGTTCTGTGGCAGATGGAAAGAATGGTTTAAGCAGTGAAACATGGAACGTGGGGTGAATGCGGTACCTGGGAGGGAGCTGAAGTTGGAACGTGACATCATTGATCTGCCTCAGGATCTTGAAGGGACCAATGTAGCGGGGACTCAGCTTGCGACAAGGCAGCCGTAACCGTAGATCCCGGGTCGACAGCCAGACCTGATCTCCGGGTTGGTAGCTAGGTGATGTTCTGCGTCTGGCGTCAGCGAAGAGTTTGTTACGGCATACCGCTCGCTGGAGATGGTGATGAGCCGAGTCCCACACTCTCTCGCTCTCCCGAAACCAGTGGTCTACAGCTGGAACATTGGAGGGTTCCTCCGTCCAGGGGAACAGCGGAGGCTGGTAACCGAGTACGCACTGGAAAGGTGTTATGCCGGTGGAATCTTGGCGAAGAGAGTTCTGTGCGTACTCGGCCCACGGGAGGAACCTGCTCCAGCTGTGCTGATCTTCAGAACAGTATGCCCGGAGGTAACGTCCGAGCTCCTGGATCTTCCTCTCTGTCTGGCCGTTAGTCTGTGGGTGGTATCCAGAAGAAAGATTAACAGTAACACCAAGCAGCTTGAAAAATGCCTTCCATACATGAGAAATGAATTGAGGGCCCCGGTCCGACACAATCTCCTCAGGGATACCGAAGTGGCGGAATACCTGATTAAACAAGTGTTCTGCCGTCTCCATGGCAGTGGGCAATCCCTTGAGGGGTACAAACTTGCAGGTCTTGGAGAATCTGTCAACAATCACCAGGATACAGGTATTACCTTCGGAACTGGGTAGGTCGGAGACGAAATCCACTCCTAGATGGGACCAGGGCCTCTCCGGGATGGGTAATGGGACCAGTTTTCCTGCGGGTAGCATGCGGGGAGAGTTAGACATGGCACAGACAGAGCAACTCTGGACGTACCTGATGGTATCACGGCGCATACTAGGCCACCAGTAACGGTTCTGGAGAAGCGAGAGGGTCCGCTTACTGCCTGGATGTCCAGAGCCCGGAGACCCGTGAGCTGTGCCCAGAAGGTGGGGACGTAGGGAGCGAGGAACGTAGATTTTACCTTCTGGGCATTCCGGCGGAGCTGGCTCCTGGAGAGTGGCTTGGTGGATATCCTGGTCGAGGCTCCATATGATAGGGCTGACGATAAGATGAGGTGGGATGATAGGTTCAGAGTCCGTGTGCAGGTCTGCCGAAATCTGACGTGAGAGTGCGTCTGCGGGGATGTTCTTGGATCCGGGTCTGTAGGTGATGGTGAAGCGGAATCTTGTGAAGAAAAGTGCCCAGCGTGCTTGTCTCGGGTTTAGCCTCTTAGCATCACGGAGATATTGGAGGTTCTTGTGATCGGTGATGATCGTGAAGGGGTGGACAGCGCCCTCCAGCCAGTGTCGCCACTCCTCCAGGGCCAGCTTGATGGCAAGCAGTTCTCTGTTTCCTACATCGTAGTTCTGCTCCGCCGGAGACAGCTTACGGGAGAAGAAGGCACAGGGATGGAGAATAGAGGACTCACCGACCGCTTGAGACAGTACTGCACCAACTCCAGTGGTGGAAGCGTCCGCTTCGACGGTGAATGGGAGGTTGGGATCAGGATGATGTAATAAAGGTGCAGTACTGAAGAGCTTCTTGATGTGTTGAAATGCTTCGTGGGCAGCGGGGTCCCAGGTGAGGCGTCTTGGCTTACCCCGCAGGAGGGAGGTCAGAGGAGCTATAATGGAGCTGTAATCCTTGATGAAGCGACGGTAGAAATTAGCAAAACCCAGGAAACGTTGAAGAGCCTTGATGCTGTCAGGTGGTGGCCAGTTCTGGATGGCATCAACTTTGCCCTGATCCATAAGCACGCCCTCGGAATTGATGTTGTAGCCTAGGAACTGAACAGATGACTTGTGGAATTCACACTTCTCCAGTTTAAGGTAGAGCTGATGCTGACGGAGTTTCTGTAGGACCTGCTGGACGTGCTGGCGATGTTCGGCCATGTTCCGGGAGTAGATCAGGATGTCGTCAATGTAGACCACCACGAACCGATGGAGAAACTCCCGGAACACCTCGTTCATAAACGTTTGGAAGACAGAGGGACTGACCGATAAGCCGTACGGCATAACCTGATATTCATAGTGCCCAGTAGGTGTTATAAAGGCGGTCTTCCACTCGTCTCCCTCACGGATACGAACGAGGTTGTAGGCACTCCGCAGGTCCAGCTTCGTGAACACCTGGGATCCACGAAGCTCTTCGAGGGCGGCAGGAACCAGGGGGAGCGGATAGGGTTGTGGTATGATTTGTGAATTCAGCTGTCTGTAGTCAATGCACGGACGTAGACCTCCATCCTTCTTGCCCACGAAGAAGAAGCTCGAAGCGGCCGGTGATGTGGATGGGCGGATGAATCCTTGGTTTAGGGCCTCTGTGATGTAATCCTCCATCGCCTGGCGCTCCGGGATGGACAGGGGATAGATCCTTCCCTTAGGTAATTGGGCTCCAGGCAGCAAGTTGATGGCGCAATCCCATGGCCGATGAGGTGGTAATTGGGTGGCTGCTAGCTTGCTGAAAACATCCTGGTACGCCCTATATTCCGCTGGGATCTCTGGCATAAAGACCGGTTCAGGGCTTTCAATCTGGGTGGAAGCGACAGTGGAGTGAATACTGTGGGGATGAGGCAGATGAGACATACATTGGGTGGAACATTTCTGGCTCCAGCGGATGATGTCGCATGGATCCCAGCGGATCTCTGGCTGATGTACCTGTAACCAGGGTCGTCCCAGGATGATGTCGACGGTGGAATCCTCCAGTACCAGAAACCTCAATTCCTCGCGATGAAATAGTCCAATTTGCAGAGTGATGAATGGAGATGAGTAACGTACTACCCCACACCCGAGTGGTTTTCCTTGAATCGTTGTTACGGAGTAAATCTGGTGATGCCGATGGCGTGGTAGATGAAGTTCCTTTAAACATTTCGTGGAGATGAAGTTGCCGGAGGAGCCTGAATTGATCAAGGCAGATACAGGGAGAGAACGATTAGAAGTATGCAGGGTTGCAGATAACAAAGTGAGTTTAGCTGTTTCAATATCCGATAGGATTGTACTCACCACCGGACGTGGGGGCCTGATGGGGCGGTTGCGGAGAAGATGTCCTGGCTGACCACAGTACAAACATAAACCTTGAGAAATCCGGCGATTCCGTTCGGAGCGTGAGAGCCGTGTGGAGTCAACTTGCATCGGTTCTGGTACTGGAGAGCTAGCAACCACCGAGGCGGACTGAGGAGCGGTTACCGTTGGCTGGCAGGCGGCTAGCTGTTGTGCGACTCGGGTGGTGCGCTGTAAAAAGGATTCCAGACCGATGCTGTCATCGTATATGGCCATTGCTGCACGAATTTCCGGGTTCAGGCCTTGCCGGTAGGCCCCTAGCAAGGCGATCTCATTCCAACCGCTAGCCGCCGCCAGCGTGCGGAAGTGCAGCGTGTATTCGTTGACCTCAGTTGAACCTTGACGTAAGCGGAAGAGCTGATCAGACGTGGAGAGTGTACCGGTAGCTGTGTTAAACACCTCGGAGAAATGATTAGTAAACAGTTCGTAGGAGTTGATAATAGGATTGTTAGCATTCCAAATGGCCTTGGCCCATTGTAGAGCCTTACCCGTGAGGAGGGATGTGAGAAAAGCTACCTTCGACTTCTCAGAGGGAAACTGTTGTGGTTGCATCTGGATGTAGAGATTGACTTGCAGGAGAAAACCGCTACACTCAGTCGCCTCACCCGCGAATTTAGCGGGTACAGCCATGGGAGATCCTGAGGCAGGTGGCGGCGTCGGAGTGGGAGTTAACGCCGCCTTGATGGCATTCACCAATTCTAAGAATGGATCCGTTGCGGCTGGTGCTTCGGTGCTCATCTTTGTGTGGTCGGGTCTTCTGTCACACACATACACACAGGAGGAGACGAGAGGTAAGTAACAGTTGAGTGTAAGATTTATTTCACAGTTAAGGATGAACAGAGCGGTAGTTTGAAATGCAGAGAAATAGCTTAGCTGACTGTCCTGGTAGTGATGAGCAGATATAAGTCCGATATTGAGCCACAATAAGTCCAGCCGGAACACGGAGAGCAGAGTCCAAGGGGAAAGCATAAGAAGCCAGGAGCTGACGTAGGAGGTGTAAACGGTAGACCCGACAAACTGAGAATGGAACCAGTGCTCTATATAAAGGGTGGAGTTAATCAGCTGCAGGTGTGCGTGATCAAAACTCCGGTGATGAGGAACGAGTGGGCGGTGCTCCGGGTGGTGTGGCAGATGAAGGTGGCTGTGGTGAATGCCTGACAGTATGACTGCACTGTATCCTAAAATGTCTAGTTTGAGCTTGCCATTTGCTAGCAACTGATTTCTTCATGGAAGCTTTGCGTTCAAATATTTCAACTCAGATCAGTGTTTCGTGTCTAATAATTTTGACGCAAAACATCTAAATAATCTGTCAAGCAGCTGTGTAATAAGTGAGATAATGTACATTCAGCCAGTTGTTACCACAAAATAAAGATGTATGTTATCCCTTACTTATTATAATCTTAATTCAAGTGATAAAGGATTTTGAAAGTCTGACAGTAATCAGTGTTGAGTGCTACTGTAAGGTTAACTCTGCCTGGTTTAAATGTTTCAAAATGATTAGCAGTTGAAAATATTAGAAATTTAGAAAAGTAATCAAAAAGTAATTAAAAGTAATAAGTTACATTACTTTAATAAAGTAACTGAAAAGTTACACTACTTATTACATTTTAAATCCAGTGACTTGTAATCTGTAACCTATTACATTTCCAAAGTAACCTTCCCAACACTGCTGATAACCATATACTTATGGGAATAACATTATCTGATTTCCACTTCATTGCAATACACTTCTTAGCAATCATTAATAATATTTCTGTAAGTTTTATGGGATGGTCTTGTGTAATGTTGGAGTTGGTGTAATTGCCCAGTAAACATACCCCTGGGTCTATTGGAAAACTAACTCCATGGATATCGGAAATAAAGAGGGCAGGTCCATGTGGAGTGTAAAAAAGTTCCTTCCTCCACACCACATCTAAAGCAAAGAGGTGAAATTTTTTAATTAAACTTATGAAGTTTTGACGGTGTTATATACAGTTGATGAAGGAAGTTAAATTGAATCATTCTATATCTAGAATTTAATTATGATCTTACACCATCCTTACACAGTTCACCCCACGTTTCTCCTTCAATGCTAATGTCTGAATCATGTTCCCATCTCACTTTTGATTTGTCTAATTCAGGTAATGGTTTATTTATCACAAGAGAATTATATACTGTAGAAATTATTTGATGTAACGGTCGACTCGAGTAGACAAAGTGCTCCAGTTGTGTTAAACTAGGTAGTTTCAGTTGGGTTTTAACTCTTAGAAAGTCTCGCAATTGCAAGTACCTAAAAACTCCTTATTGTCTAAATTGTATTTGGATTTAAGCTGTTCAAAAGACATTAGTATATCATCTTTGAAACACTGTTCCAGACGAGATATTCCTTTGTCAGCCCATATTTTAAAATACTTATCCTGAAAGCATTTTGGGAGCAATCTGTTGTTCCATAATGGTGTCTTAGGGGAGAGAGTCCCTTTCTGTCCCAATGTCTGTTGCAACCTTGTCCAATCTGGGTGTTTTTATTCTTTCTTTTTTAAAATAAATTAATAATATTATTTAGAAATGATGTGTTAAATTGATAAAAAGTGATCGCACTGTTGTTAGAAAAGACTATTGTTAGAAAAGATTTATATTTTTGAATACATTTTTGAATTTAACTTTTTATTCATCCAAGAATCCTTAAAAAAGGATTCCAAAAAATATTTGGCAGCACAACTGTTGCCAACATAGAAAATTTTAGTAATAAATCAGCATTTTATAATGAAGGATCATGTGACACCTAAGACTGGAGTAATGGCTGAAGAAAATTCAGTTTGCATCAGAGGAATAAATTATTTTAAAATATATTAAAATAGAAACCAATATTTTATATTATAATAACATTTCGCAATATTACTGTTATTTTTCAGTTTTTTTTATCAAATAAATACAGCCTTCATAAGCATAAGAGACTTATTTTAAAAACATTACAAGTCTTACTGACTTTTGAACGGCATTGTATATAGTTCTTATAAAGTTATGATGAAACTGTTAACATGAAACTTTATGTAAACAACAGCTTAAGATTAAATTATTATCAAAATTGCTGTTTTAAGCTTGCCATTGTAAATAGAGACTACAAACCATGCACTGCTCTTCGAAAAGATCTACTTAGCACTGCCCTTTTCAGTCACCAGGTGGCGTAACGCATCTTAACTTTTAGGTACGTTCTTAAGGTTGTCCGCTCAAATAGTCTTTGTTTATTTGCGGAGCACACCGATACTGTACGCGTGCTTTAGCTCCTGACCATGGCTCTATTACATATCACGTAAATCGTTAAAGATTGAAAAAGATTGATTAAAACGTTTTATTTCTGACTGACATATAACCATCAACGCTGTACTGAACGGCTTCGTTATTTAAACCATGTTCCTAAACTCCCTGCGAAAATGCGTTGGCTACTTTTGTGCATCGTGGTCGTGGATGTTCTTGTGGGTAAGAATTGCATTTCTTGAAAATAAATTAGCAAGGCGTTATAATATCCAACAGTGCCTTAGTGTTATACTTGTCTGCATACCTTAAATATCGAGTAGGCTACAATGGCTTATTGTGGTGGAAATGGAACCACAGCTGTGTATTTTATTTTAATACAAAAAAGCCACTTCGTTACTTTATTGAATAATGAAATATTCCTTGTTTACGTAATAATTCGCATTTTAGTTAAAGATTGAATGTCTGAGTCTGACACAGTGATGAAAGGATGGTGTTTCTTAGACAGGGAAATTCTTAAAACTTTAAGTCTTGAGACATAAACGTGAACTTAACTGAACTGAATCTCAAGATGTTCACTTAATTAAATGTCTTCCCTGAGCAAGTATACCTTGGCAGAGCTGAATTATAATGAAGACGGATGTGCTCCACTTGATTTGGCTTTTTTCAATCCCTGCCCTGAAATATTATAGAGTAAACAGAAGGAAGGTATTACTTGAGTCATGTAATTAAAGACTGCACAACCATTGATTTTAGAATGTCAAATATAGACAGAATTTCTAGCAACAAGTGTATTTATAGCTTAATATGCTCTATGAGTCTTTTATCTAGTTTTAACATAGTCCTACTGTTGGCAGTTACAAGCTTTATAAAGAGCTTTTTTAAATTTGCTTTAATGTCACTGCACAGGATAATTGCTAGTGAAGGGCTTGAGACTATGGACATTTTTTGCTGTACCATTGCTATCTACTGTTGTCCAATGTTTAAGTTTTCATAATGCATCAAAATATGAAGGAAAACTTGATTTCTTATGATGATCCTTTAAAAATATACCCAGAGTGTTTTTTAAGCAACTCTAAAATGTTCTCACCCTCTCTTTTCAGCATCATTTGAAGTGATTACCCCTAATAAACATCTCCTGGCAATCCGAGGTCATCCAGCAGTACTGGGCTGTGAGTTCACACCTGATACTGACCTGACTACCTTGGTTGTTACCTGGCAAAGACAGGAGGACTCACGGGTTGTCCACAGTTTCTATTATCAACAGGACCAATTAGACCGACAGAATTCAAAATACCAGAACCGGACCTCATTGTATAGTTCAGAGCTTGGTAAAGGAAATGCCTCTCTAATAATTGCAGCCGTTAGCCCGAAAGATACAGGTTGGTACCTGTGCATAGTGAGTAACACAAAGGGAACGGGAAGAGCCTCGATGCAAGTGACCTATGGAGGTAGGGATATGATGAACACTGAAGAAATGTGTTGTAGAAGCTTCGGGCTTCATTTTCAGTCACCAAAAATAACCTATGAAATATGATGAAATATAAAAATGTTACAATTTTTCAATTTCTAATGAACATTGTGTTCAAGTTATACTTTGCTGTAAAATATTCAATCAGCTAGAGACTGATAGAGATTCATTTCAACACAGTGCAGCTAATTGTGTTTGTCTTTCTCAGCTTATTACTCTGAGCCCAGGATAAGCATCCTTGTAAACTCTTCTGCATTGAAAGTGCAGTTTGAGACAGAAGGTTTTCCCAAACCTGAGGTGACCTGGGTGGGGGAACACAACCAGAACCTCAGCTGTCACGTGGAGATCTATGGCCAGACAGAAGATGGGCTTTATTTCATAAAGAGCATCTTTGAGGCTCAGAAACCAGTGGTTAATGTCACATTTACTCTAAAGAACCACCTCCTAAATCAGCACCTGCACAGACCGGTGTTCCTCAGCTACGGTAAGTACCTGTGTGTGAGAAACTGGTGGTTAAAGGCATGCCTTTCATTACTTTATAATTTTAAGGCATTATTTTCCTGCTGTATAACAAAGAACTCCTTTGTATGTCGGCTGAATTTTTGACTTGCCTAACCACAAACAACACTGGAAAGAGTAAGACAATGATTCAGTTGATACAGACTTGATTTTTCAAGTTATGAAATGCTGATGCAAGTGAGAGGTAGTGACCCATATTTGTATGCTTTTGTAATAGAAGAATGCAAGAGCAAACTAAATTCTTTTAAGTGGTTTAGGATATAAAGAGGCTTGGGTGTTGGTAACACAAGTTTGAGGTGTAGCAATTTTTGTCTTTACTCTGCAGTGCTGAAACTGTTAATCATTGTGGCTACACCCATTTCAAAACCAAAAGGCAATTAACAGCAAATTAAAGCTGTGGAACTAATAATGACTCTGTTTTTAGATGGTTTGTCTATATTAAAATCAGACTTGCTGTCATTTACCCAAGTATGAGATGTTCCAATGTCAGCACTGTCAACCAATAATATTTAATGGTTAGGTTTAAGGTTAGCCTGTGGGCTATAGACTTGAGCAATCATTCCCATTTGATCTAATCCCTTGTAGGTTATAGTTTAATCGGCCTATACTTATGGCCTATACTTAAGATTTAAAACATCGACAAGACTATACTGTAGTAATTGTGTGACTAACATATTTTTTATTTTGATTAGATAACCACAAATGTTTTAGAATAGAAGCAGTTAAAATTAAAGTACACAATATCCATATGTATGCAATTTCAATACTGTGGCTTTGTGTAGATATTTAAAGATGGCCATCTTTAGCTTGATTGTTGATGTAAAGGTTAAACTTTACAATATGAGTCCATTTGTAACATTAAGATTGATAACAGCTGTAGAATAGAAGTACTGTTCCTTGTTAGAGTGTTAATTTCAGCATTTACTGATATATTTTAAATATTTTGCTGCTTTTGTTAACATTAAAGAACAAAGAACTAACTATAATGATGAACTATGATGATACTAATGATGAAGTATATAATTAATAGAAATATTTTTATTCATTTACAAAGTATGACTCAGTAGTATGATAACAGTGGTCTTGAATTTCCCCATTCATCTGTCTGACTGTAGATTTGTGGAATCCAAAATCTTTAGAGATGGTTTTGTAACCTTTTCTTGCCTGATGAGCAACAGCAACTCTTTGTATGCCCTGACGTCTGATAGTCTTTCCACCGAATGAAAACACCTCTGAACAGATCAACTCTAATTTCACCTTCAAACTAACTGCTAATCCTAGAGATTCACATACCTTTGCAACGCCCGGTTATGTAACACGGGATAATTTTTCTCAATAATTAAATGACAAAGAAAATATTTTTGTCTCATTTGGTTGATTGGGTTATCTTTGTCCACTTTCAGGAAAATCTGATAAAGTGTTGGGTCATTTATCAGTCACATGGCCTCATGTTTACTGTTTTTCAAATTATTTTATTTTTATTTTTACTGAATTTATTGTTGTCTCGACTCACTAATGAGCTGATGAGTCAGGAATTAAATCAGAGTTTTTGATTAGGTAAAGAGATTTGTGGTGTGTCTCCAGGAACAGGATTGAGAAACACAGATAATTAGCAGTCCTGTTTTTTTCGTAAATATCTTTCAAGAAAAGGAAATGTGTCTCACTTGAACTCATGCAACCCCTCAGAGGACCTCAGATGATGCCAACCCTGAAACAACATACAAAACTACTGAATTTTGCTACAAGTTTGATTGTAACATATAATCATTAATGTTACCTATTATGCAAAATTCACTTTTACATGTTGTTTGAAGATACAGTACTGTGCAAAAGTCTTAGGCCACTAGTATTTTCATCAGCTACAAATGGTTCAAAGTCAGTTGAAGTCAGTCTTTTGCTCTAGTGAGTCTGTAGGAAATATCAGTTTACGTTTCTAAACATTCATTTTGCCATTAATTGTAATAATCCAGTGAGATTTTTGTATGGAGCACAGGCTGTTGTCAGATCTGATCTCTCCATCATTCAATCCAGTCTGTTTTAAGAAACAGAAAAAACGGAGACAGACTAAATCCAGAAGAACTGTGGCAACATCTCCAAGATGCTTTAAGAGACCTACACCTACAAATCTACAGTACTGTTAAAATTTTTAGACAGTTAGGCACATAAAATGAGGATGCTGTCAAAAACAATGTCATAAATAGATTTTCTTTATCAATGAACTTCTATTAACTAAAATAAATAAGCATTTGATGTGACCATCCTTTGCATTTAAAGCAGCTTTTGCCCTATGTGCACTTGTGCATAGTTTTTCAGGTAGCTTTGCAGGTAGGTTACTTGAAACATCTTGGAGATGTTGCCACAGTTCTTCTGGATTTAGTCTGTCTCAGTTTGTTCTGTTTCTTTATGTCATTCCAGAGACTGGATGATGGTGAGATCAGATCTCAGTGTGGAGCACTGGCTGTTGTCAGACTCCTTGTGCAAAAAAAAAATTCACTAGATTATTACAATTAATGGCAAACAGAATGTTTGGAAATGTAAACTGATGTTTCTTACTGACACACTACAGCAAAAGATAGAAATAACTTACTTTAAATCATTTTTAAGCTGGTGAAAATACTAGTGGCCTAAGACTTTTGCACAGTACTGTAACTGTGTGTTGGCAGTGTGTGTACACAACCACCCTATAATGATAAAAATCTGCCTGCTCCTTTTTTTTAATCTCCTTATATCATGAGCAGTGTCTCAGAATTTACAGATCACAGAATCTGTAAAGTGTGACATCACACTTTACCAGCCCCGCCCACAATTGTTGACGGACAGTGCCCTATTAGCAGACACCGCCCCGAGAGAACCACACACTCCGCCATGTTTATCGTCACGCTAGAGCATTTAAAAGCAGCATTCAAGTAAGAAATGCCATCTTATTGCAACTATAGAAGTTGTTCAGTCCAAAGCAGTGAGTAATTTTCTGCTTTTATTGTATTGTTTGGGTCATATTAACAGCCTAGACTCAAACAGCAGTATAGGTACTGTATATAACGCTGCTGTCACTTAATACACCTATCTAATATAAACATACACTTTCTTTCCCAGCTGTTTAACTTCATAGACATAACCGACTGTGTTTTTGTAACTTGTGTTTTTAACATAAACTTGAAACTTAGTTTAGTACTCACATGCCACGTGACAGCGCTTTCTGATCGGAGAGATCGGAGATACGAGCTGAAATTGCACAGCCATGTTCTGGAAAAGGGGCAGGGCATAATAGATTTAATAGTGTTCACCATCTGTGTGATTACAAGTCATTAACTAACTGAATGATTTTTTCTGTACATTTCTACCACCGAAAAGCTACTACTAAATATAATGTGGAAACTTTAATTTTCTGTAAAGCTGCTTTGCAACTGTATTGTGAAAAGCGCTATACAAAAGAACTTGAATTCAGTTCAGTTATTGGCAGTTTATGATGGCAGCTTTTGTAGCATAATTACTATCGGCAAACATTGTCCGTTAGTGGAAACAACTTTTACATCAATGAGCATACATTTATACAGCACACAGGATGTGCCAGTCTGAGCTGATAAAAATTCTGACTAGCCAACCAGTGCTTCAACAAGACCAGTGATGTTAATAGTTAAGCAGTATTCAGTTTAATCAAAAACATATTGGCTTGCATTAGTTATTCTCTGAGAGATTGTACTTATACTATATCCAGTATATAGTATGTATCCTATATCCAGGGTTTGAAAGCTCAAGACGTTTTTGTAGTTGTAAGTTTGCATGATTTTGTGCAAGCACTGTAGCTTTTTTATATGCTGTGATTATAATACTGGAGTTAGATTTGGATCTGGATTGAACAGTTATTCTGTTAAACCAAATGTTTTTTTTTTTCTGTTTCAGATAAGGACACCACGGACCATATGACTATTGCGCTTGTTGTCCTCTCATTCGTTTGCTTTCTACTGATTACTGGCATCATTTGGTTAGTAATGAAGAAACAGAAAACATCTTCCCTGTGATGTTTGTTGAGAGTTAACGAATGTTAATGAAGGCGCTGTTCCCAGAAGGTCTGCATGCATGTTTCGACTTGTGCTACCCATTACTGGCACTATTCATGAAATGCAAAGAGAGCAAATGTTCATTAAACTGTTCTTGCGTAAAATGAAAATAACTGCAAAATCCGCAAATTTTACGCAAGAATGACTTTCTAAATAATTTACACAGATGTCAACAAGTGTGAGAAGTGGGAGTCATATGGGTGTGTGCAGAATGTAATTTCTTAATCTTTTTACTGCTTATTTATTAATTGACCATTGTGCATTTTTCTTAAAAATTAGTTATAAAACATGTTGTTATGTTTTATATGAATTTTAAAAAAGACATTTTGGATATGGATTTTTAAAAAAAAAAGATATCAATATCAATATCACCATGGATGTTTAACCTCACACTTAATTGAAATATTTCTTATTTTAACTACTGTAAAACATGATTCCGTACTGTACAAGTTAAAATCACTTATTGTATTATACACCATGGCACAAGTAATGCACTAAACATCTGCATATGTTTTAGTTTGTACTGGATATCTTAAGCAGTAATAGAACTGTGGAGACAATCAGGTGAACTTTAAGCTATGCGTAGCTTACGAATCTAAGTCAAACATAATTACTCACATTCCAAGCATTGCACACTGTCCAAAAGCCTTTACAAAAATAACCGTCACCCTAATTCTCTGTTATCTAGTCATGTTTAGTAATAAATATAGGGAGGGGACGGCCATGTTGACAGCTCTGATTAATTAACAGTTTAACCTTCAAGCTGGAGTATGGACTAAAAATAAGGTTTGTGTCTACTTAAGGGTTTGTAAGAATGTATATACAGTAGTCAATATTTGAAGTGGATCAACAAAAGTTCATCAAAGTTGTCCTAAGACAAGAATGGGTATTTTGCTTTTAAAACAACTTTGATGAAAGGTTTTGATTCACTTCAAATGTTGACTACTGTATATATGTGTGTGTGTGTGTGTGTGTGTGTGTGTGTGTGTGTGTTCATATCTTCATTTCATCTCCTCCAGGCAGCTCAGTGAAAACAGTATTTGTAGGAAAAACAGACACAGGAATAGAATTTCATGAGGGCATATGATTATCATCACATTTATAACCTGGTTGTTGAAAACTGAAAATTCTGTCTGCAGTTTTGCATCTGTATGATGTACCTTCTTCTGTATAACACAGTTATAACACAGTGTATAGCACTGGTTCCCTGATTTTTACGGTATGTATTTTTTGAAAATGAAAAGACATTTGTTAGATGTAAGCTGTACCTGAAGCCTGTATCAGGATTACATATTTATTGTTAAACTAGGTTTGATTTAAGTCAAGCTTGAGGCACAGGTTATTTGAGGAGCAAATATAATAATACCTGAAACCTACTGAAGAGCATTGAAGCCCCTGCAGAGACATGTAGGAAATTCAAAACACTATAAAAGGCCCTATTGAGCTTGGGTAAAAACTAAGGTGTAGTCACCCTTGAAGAGCATGTGAACTGAAATTTCACGAAACTCCTGAATATCCTGTTCATACAGTGGTGGTGATACATTTCACCAATATGATTTGTTTATTCGGTCCATGCTTATGAAAAGAGGGTAAAAAAATGTCTTTTATGTTTTTGTTTGAATTTCTTTCTTTCTTTTTTTTCTAAATGCAATCTGTCAAATCAGTGACAGTTACATAGCAAATCTGTACAAACTAGGTTTTCAAAACTCGCTTGTTGTATGGCTCGCTTCAAACATTATTGAGAGTAACCTTATGCATTTAACATTTAGAACAAATGTTCTACAATCCAGTATCCGTTTATCCTTCTGCTAGCTTATCCATTAATTATGCATTAATACAACACGTACTGTAGCAATTATTTCACATTGTTGCTTATTACACAAATAAAGCTTGTGTGAAACAACTATGGCCTGATCAATGTTTTCAGTTTTCATCTTTTTTAAACTTGGTCTTGGTTAAAAAACAAGTAACTGGGTTTAAAAACAGACTCAAACAAGACAGTGAACACATATCATCACATCTGATTTTCTTTGTTAACCTAGCTGACATTATATGCGTTTGTTTAAGCGGTAGTGTAACTTGAGGCTAAATTAACCAGTAAAAATACAAAAACACTGTTTCATTCTTTTCCTCTGAGGTGATGTGATGCATGTTTTCTTTTCTCCACTGACATACAATGGACTGTTATACAACACCAAACATGACCTCATGTGCACCCTATGCCAGCAGCAAATTCTTCAGGATTGAAATGAATTCACAAAGGCTGATTAATTTGGTAATATCTCCAGCTGTTTTAGCTCTTTTAACTAATTTTACCATGTTTAATCCGTTTAACACTGTAGCACATATTCAGTGTCACTTTCACAGTGACTTTGAAAATCTTATTGTATATAGCATGCATTTAATTTGGACAATGAATGTTGTCATGGCTTAGTTTTAAAGGTGAAGTTCACTTCCAGAACAAAAATTTACAGATAATTTACTCACCCCCTTGTCATCCAAGATGTTCATGTCTGTCTTTCTTCAGTCGTAAGGAAATTATGTTTTTGAGGTAAAGATTTCAGGATTTTTCTCCATATAGTGGACTTCAATTGTGCCCACAAGTTTGAACTTCCAAAATGCAGTTTAAATGCAGCTTTAAAGGACTCTAAATGATCCCATCCAATGAAGAACGGTCTTATCTAGCGAAACAATCAGTTATTTTCTAAAAGACAATTTATATTTAACTTCAGATGCTCGTCTTGTCTAGCTCTGAGTGAATTTTGTGTATTCTCATTTTCTCCTCCAACTTCAAAATCATCCTACATCACTGCAGAAGTACCGACCCAGTGTTTACAAAGTGAACACAGAAGGAGGGTCAAACAGTCTTTCCAAAAAAAGGTAAAACAGCGCTGTGAGATGATTTTGAAGTTGGAGGAGAATGAGATGGAGTTTTTCGACATACCCTAACTGCCATGAACCGGAATACACAGAATTCACGCAGAGCTAGACAAGATGTGCATTTGAGGTTTAAAAGTATATAATTTTTTTTCTTTTTTTTTTTTTTTAGAAAATAACCAATCATTTTGCTAGATAAGACCCTTCTTTATCGGCTTGGATTGTTTAGAGCCCTTTAAAGCTGCATTTAAACTGCAATTCGGAAGTTCAAACTTGCGGGCACCATAGAGGTCCACTATATGAAGAAAAATCCTAAAATATTTTCCTCAAAAAACACAAATTCTATTTGATAAGAAAGAAAGACATGAACATCTAGGATGACATTGGGGTGAGTAAATTATCTTTCAAAACAGCAAGAGCCGACTTCCGGAAGGAGCTGCATGGAGTAGACGCAACGCTCACGTGCTCCTGCCCGTTTCAAACTTTACACTCCTTTATGTACTTATTAAACAATCAACGTACAGAATAATCTGTGCAACTTACTTTATTAAACTTCATTTTACTTGCAACTACTTTAAAATGGCCTCAAAGAGTGGCAAAGCAGGGAAAAAGGACGACTCGTCGACTAGCTTAACGATGGAGGCTATTTCGGCGCTACTGGACCAGCACCGCGAAGCATTGGCTTCAGACTTCAAATCCTCTTTCGGCTTGCTGGAAACTAAATTTGACCAAGTTCGGTCCATAGTGGAAGACCATGGCCAGCGCCTGGGTTCTCTCGAGCTGGTTTCAGAGGACCTGAGCCAGCGTGTCAGTGAGCTGGAAAATGTCTGCTCCAGCCTACGTGAAAACAACTCCAAACTAACAACTAAAATGGTCGATCTGGAAGGACGGAACAGACGGCAAAACCTACGCATCCTTGGTCTTGCGGAGGCTACTGAAGGAGGGCGACCTACAGAATTCTTCACAGATCTGCTGTGTGAGGTTTTCGGGAAGGAGGTGCTTTCCTCCCCACCGGAGATCGATAGAGCCCACCGTTCACTGGCACCCAAACCGGCCCCGGGTCAGAGACCGCGGCCGGTCATTCTGCGGTTACACCGTTATCAGATAAAAGATCTTCTGATCCGTGAGGCCAGACGGAGGGGGAAACTGGAGTACCGCGGTCAGCAGATCCGCATTGTGGAGGATTACTGCCCAGAAGTCATGAGCCAGCGCGCCGAATACAGGGGAGTAATGACGGAGCTATACGACCGAGGACTCAAGCCCTCTTTACTGTATCCCGCCCGGCTCCGCATCACACTTTCTAATGGGGAGAGAAAGTGGCTGAGCTCGGTGGATGAGGCACGGAAATATGTTGACGGCCTCCCAAGTATATCGCGCACATCATAAAGGTCTGCTTAGTAACGGTGGCTGACAGACTGTTATGGCTCTTAACTATTATGTTTATTATTGTTGTTAGCATATATGTTCGGCTGTTGCCATACCTCTGACGGTAAGACCCTCGTGCCTCTGCAGTCAGAGTCAAGGTTACCATGACAACTTAACAGCGTGATGTGAGTTGTTCGAAGTTTACTGGGACTTCTTTTTTATGGTAACAGGTTACATGTGTAGTTTTCTGTACATTATTAGTATGTGTTCTTTAAAGAGATGTTAACATAGGAGTGTAGTTAATGCTCTGATTAAAGATATGGGAGCTGAAGATGGTCTTAAAGGGAAGTTTGTTGGTAGATGAAAATGGATGTTTTGAAGAGCTTGCTGCTATGTTCTTTGGCAGCTGTCTTGTTGTGGGAAGGGGGGGAGGGGGGTGGGTATTACAGTACCCACGTTATTTTTGAAGCCTGTACAAGACCTGGCCACACACATATTTTCGGTGCCCTTTTGAGTTTACTATGTCATCCTGGGACCGGTACCTGGAGTATTTACACCACTTGTGCTTACCCAATTACCCTCTCTGCTAGAGAGAATGGCTAGTTCCTTGAATTTTTTAAGCTGGAATGTCAAGGGTTTAAATCACCCTGTTAAAAGGAGAAAGGTCTTTTCACATATCAAGCAATTTCGAACAGCTATTGCTTTTCTACAAGAAACGCATATTCGTGGTTCTGATAATTCACGTCTGATGTCACGGTGGGCGGGGCAGCACTTTCACTCTACTTTCCAGGCAAAGGCCAGAGGGGTCTCCATCCTTATTAACCAGAATATTCATTTTGAACATCACAACATAATATCGGATACAAACGGTCGCTATATTATTGTCTCAGGGAAATTGTACAATACCATGGTTGTGCTTGCCAATGTATATGCCCCAAATGCGGATGATGTGGGTTTTCTAAAAGGTTTCTTTTCTTCTCTCCCTGACCTGTGCTCATATTCTCTCATACTAGGCGGAGATTTTAATTGTTGGCTTGATCCTGTGCTTGACCGGTCTTCTTCTAACCCTGGTATAATGAGTAAATCTGCATCACTTATTCTGTCCTTTTTAGAAAAATATGGTGTCACAGAAATATGGCGATATCTTCATCCAGACAGGAGGGAGTATTCATTCTTCTCTCACTCTCATCATAGCTATTCTAGGATCGACTATTTTCTTATTGATAATCAGCTGATCCCATTTTCCCTCTCCTGTGACTACCAAAGTATAGTGATATCTGACCATGCCCCGGTGGTACTGTCTATGACCCTTCCCGACCTCCCTGTTGCAGAGAGATGTTGGCGTTTTAACTCAACTCTGTTATCCAACAATGACTTTGTGAAATTCATGGAGGAGCAGATAAGGTTTTTCTTTGATACAAATGCATCATCTGAAACCTCCAGCCTAATCATTTGGGATACTCTGAAGGCTTACCTAAGAGGACAAATTATTTCTTTTAGCGCAAATATGAAAAAGAAAGCCCAGAAAGAACGGAACGATCTATCTAATCAAATTAAAGAAGTCGATCAAAGACTTGCTCAAAATGAGAACCCGGAACTATATAAAAAACGTTTGGAACTCCAAACTAGATTCAATCTCCTCTCCACACATTTGATTGAGCGCCAGATACTGCAGAGTAAAAGTCTGTTTTATGTTCATGGTGACAAATCTGGCACATTATTAGCCAATCAGCTGAAGGGATTTATAGCGAAACAACACATCACAAAAATTCGGATGGATTCAGATTCAGATTCAGATTCAGAAAACTTTATTAATCCCGCAGGAAATTGCTTATGTGATGACTACCACAACGCACAAACACAGAAACACCAAATACAACAATAAAAAATAGATAATTAAATACTATGAAATACTATTCAATAATAAAAAGTAATCTAACCAAATAATAATATCACACATAAAAACTATTGCACATAAGTTATCGCAAGTAATTAAATAATAAATTAAGCACCCGTTTAAAGAACAACAAATAATATTACACATAATAATAATATTTTAGCACCTGGTAAGAACCCTGCACAATATTACACATAGTAGACTATTGCATATCATAGCAAATTGAGATCACAACATCCACTGTCTGATGATCTCAACACACTGATTAGTTTAACCCATGATAAATAAATATGCAGCAAAAGCAACAAACTATTACACGGATTACTGTGAGGGTAAGTGACTGAGGGAAGAGTTATAGAGTCTGATGGCAGTGGGAAGGAAGGATTTTCTATGGCGTTCAGTGGAGCACTTTAAACTAGTGAATCTGTGGCTAAAGGTACTTCTCAGTTCGTCCACCACATTATAAAGTGGATGATCTTCATTGTCCATGATTGATCGAAGTCTGGACAATGTTCTCCTTTCAACCACAGTTTCCATGTTATCCAATTCCTCACCCACCACAGAGCCAGCTTTCCTGATCAGTTTGTTAAGTCTCTTCATGTCTGCCACTTTCATGCTACCACCCCAACACACCACAGCATAGAAAATGGCACTGGCTACTACAGACTCATAGAACATCCGCAACATAATGTTACAGACTCTAAAAGATCGAAGTCTACGTAGGAAATACAGCCTACTTTGACCCCTCCTGTATGTGACCAGAGAGTTCTTGGACCAGTCCAACTTATTGTCAATATGCACACCCAGATATTTGTAATCCTGAACAATCTCCACATCCACCCCTCTAATAGACAGGGGAGTGATAAGAGGTCGTGATCTACGCAAGTCCACCACCAGTTCTTTGGTCTTCTGAATGTTGAGCTTCAACTGATTCAGCTCACACCAGTCCACAAAACTGTTCACAGCCATCCTGTATTCCAAGTCGTCCCCTCCCTTGATGCATCCGACTATTGCTGAGTCATCTGAAAATTTTTGCAGATGACAGCCCTCTGTGTTGTATTGAAAGTCAGATGTATACAGGGTAAAGAGAAGCGGTGACAAAACAGTTCCCTGAGGTGCTCCAGTGCTACACAGCACCGTATCAGACTTACATCCCTGTAGCCGTACGTACTGTGGCCTATCAGTCAGATAGTCCATAATCCACGCAACTAAGGGAGCATGAACCTGCATTGCTGACAGTTTGCTCCCCAGCCGGGCTGGCTGAATGGTGTTAAAAGCACTGGAGAAATTGAAGAATGTAATCCTTAGGGATGCACCCGGCTTGTCAAGATGGCTGTAGGCACGGTATAGTAAGTAGATGATGGCATCCTCCACTCCAATCTTGGCCTGGTAAGCGAACTGAAGGGAATCTTGCGCTGACCTCACCAGAGGGCGGAGAGTGTCCAGGACCAGCCTCTCAAAAACCTTCATGCTGTGTGAGGTAAGTGCTACTGGCCTATAATCCGATGGAGCATTTGGTCGCGCCTTCTTAGGTACAGGAACCAGACATGATGTTTTCCACAGCACGGGAACTTTCTTAATACTGAGGCTCAAATTAAAGATCCTCAGCAGTACTCCACTTAGCTGAGAAGCACACAACTTAAGTACATGTGTGGTTAAGCCGTCTGGGCCCGGTGCCTTAGCAGGATGTAGTCTGCGTAGTTCTCTCCTCACTTGGTCCTCGGTAATGGTGATGGATGGTTTATGAGTGTCCAAATCAACAATAGCAGGCAGAGAGGAGGTGGAGGCTGTAGTTGGTACAATGATGGGAGAGGAAGAGGAAAAGAGGTTGAACGAATTGCTCAAGGAATCCCGATAAATGATGGAAGAGGGAGAGGGAGAAAGGTAGGACGAAGTACTGCAATTTGGCATAACACTGGTGGAGGAAGCAGGTGCACTAAGTTCATTAAAGGCTGTAGTAGAGCTGGAAAAGCTGGGGAGAGGCCTACTGTCGAACCTATTAAAAAACAAATTAAACTGATTGGCCCTCTCCACATCACCATCAGTACTAGGGCTACTGGTCTTAAAGCCAGTTATATTCTTCATGCCCCTCCATACATACCTGCTGTTATTCTGTTGCAGATCTTGTTCCAGCTTTTTCCTGTATCTATCCTTTCCCTCCTTTAACTTCGCAGTCAAGCGCCTCTGTACTTCCTTAGCTGCCTCCTTGTCACCTAACCTGAACGCTTTCTTCTTCTCATTCAGGAGGGCTTTGATGTCTTTAGTGACCCATGGCTTGTTGTTAGGAAAGCAGCGAATGGATTTCACTGGCACAGTACAATCCACACAGAAGTTGATGTACTCAGTGACACAGTCTGTGAGGTTATCAATATCCACACCATGTGGCTCACACAGGACCTCCCAGTCCGTAGTCTCCATGCAGTCTTGCAAGGCTGCACTGGCCTCCTTTGACCACTCTCTCACTATCCTGACAGTGGCTGGCTGCCTCTTTACCAGTGGTAGGTAAGTGGGCTGAAGATACACAAGATTGTGATCCGATCTGCCCAAAGGCGGGATAGCTGTGCAGCTGTATGCCTCTTTTACATTAGCATACAGCAAATCCAGCGTCTTGTTTCCTCTGGTGGGGCAATCTACAAACTGTGAAAAGGTAAGTAGTGTCCTGTTAAGGGAGACATGATTGAAGTCCCCCAATATCAGGACGAACGCGTCCTGATGCATTGTCTGAAGTCCAGCGGTGACGGAATGAATAACATCACACGCCGCCGTCGCATTGGCCGATGGAGGAATATAAACAACAATGGCAATCACATGTGAGAATTCTCTGGGCAGATAGTGTGGACGTAGCCCCACTGCTAACAATTCAATGTCCGGGCTACAGACACGTTCCTTAACCACAATATGATTCGGGTGACACCATCTCTCATTAACAAAGACAGCAAGTCCTCCCCCCTTACTCTTTCCACTCTCACGCCGAGTTCTATCCGCCCGGACACTCGAAAATCCAGCAACGTCCACGGCAGAGTCAGGAATACGCTCATGCATCCATGTTTCAGTAAAGCACATCAAACTGCACTCACGAAATTCTCTGTTGTTTCTGACCCGTGCCGTAAGCTCATCCATCTTATTGTCCAGTGACCTCACATTGCCCATAACAACGGACGGGAGGTATGGTTTATACCGTCTCCTCTGCAGCTCACCCGACTGTTTCCCCTTCCTCACTCTTTTCTCTCGCACCTTTGCTCCTCCACGGCATCCTCTCTTAGTCTTCCCCCTCCGTAACTCCGCGGGGATATCCGAGAGGACCGCACTGTGCTCCGGAACATCCTGCCTCAGCGAAATCAACTGATCACGGGTGTAAGCAAAGACCGGGTCGGTGGCGCTAGCTGCGTTAGCATTAGCGGCGTGCGACAAACTCAAACAAAAAACAATAAACAAACCAAACACAGAAATAACTCTCTCTACCCTCATGTTTAGGGAGGGCACAACTTACTAATACTAAATAAACTCAAACAATAATTAAAAAGTAAAAACAGAAAACTACTAAAACAAAACACGGAGCAGTCAAAACATGCTGCAGCAAAGCTCGCGCCTGCGCAAATGTTAGTATGTAGTAGTTAGGATGATGGTAACATTACCTCAGATCCTTCTAAAATAAACGATACATTCAGGAATTTTTACTCCCGACTGTACACTTCCAACCTCCCAAATGACAGCTCGCTGCTGGAAAATTTTCTTGACCATTTGAACATCCCTATACTTACTCATGATAATAAGACTAAGTTAGACGAGCCCATTTCACAGGGGGAGATAGCAGCTGCTATCTCCTCATTGCAATCGGGGAAATCCCCTGGTCCCGATGGGTTCCCAGCAGAGTTTTTTAAAACATTTTCTTCATTACTTTCCCCCCATCTATCTTCAGTATTATCAGACTGTTTCCAGCACGGCAAACTTCCAGCATCACTATACGAAGCATGCATCGGTTTGATTGTAAAGAAAGGTAAAGACCCAGCAGAGTGCTCCTCCTACAGGCCAATCTCATTAATAAATGCTGATGCCAAAATTTTGGCAAAGGTCCTGGCCCGTAGATTAGAGGATGTACTACCAGCAATAATATCAGAAGATCAGACTGGCTTTGTAAAAAATCGACATTCTTATTTTAATATACGTCGTTTATTTGACATTTTGTATTCTCCTTCAGAGCCAGTTCCGGAATGTGTCCTCTCCTTAGACGCGGAGAAAGCGTTCGATCGAGTGGAGTGGAGATATTTATTTGCAGTTTTGGAAAAATTTGGTTTTGGCCCAAACTACATTAGGTGGGTTAAACTTTTATATACATGCCCAACCGCTTCTATCCTTACCAATTCTCAACGCTCTCATCCTTTCAATCTTTATAGGGGAACCCGTCAAGGATGCCCTTTAAGCCCTTTACTTTTTGACTTGACAATAGAGACTCTGGCAGTTGCATTGCGTAGCTGCAAGGACATTTCAGGGATTTTGAGGAGAGGTATTGAACATAAAGTGTTGTTGTATGCTGACGATCTCTTACTTTTTGTATCAAATCCAGATACTTCTATACCTGTAATGCTATCCCTATTTACTCAATTTGGCCAGGTGTCTGGGTATAAACTAAATTTCCATAAGAGTGAACTCTTTCCGGTGAATTCAGAGGCACTGGCTTTAAAATATACCAACCTCCCATTTAAGATTGCAGAAGAAAAATTTGTGTACCTTGGTGTTACAGTCACTAGGAAACATAAGTGTCTCCTTAAAGAAAATTTATATACTCTACTGAACCATGTGAAAGAGCGCTTGACACACTGGTCACCCCTATCTATTTCCCTGATTGGCCGGATTAATTCTGTTAAAATGAACATCCTCCCTAAATTTTTATACCTCTTTCAATCCATACCAATCTTAATCCCCAAATCTTTCTTTGATTCCTTGGACTCAATCATTTCGGCCTATATATGGAGGGGCAAACGCCCTAGATTAAATAAAGGCCATCTTCAAAAATCTAAAAAGAACGGGGGCATGGCGCTGCCTAATTTTCGTTTTTACTATTGGGCTGTTAATATACGCTGTATAACTCTTT
Source organism: Labeo catla (assembly GCA_012976165.1). Classification (NCBI taxonomy): domain Eukaryota; kingdom Metazoa; phylum Chordata; class Actinopteri; order Cypriniformes; family Cyprinidae; genus Labeo; species Labeo catla. Next base: position 218,559 of record VONZ01000791.1, on the reverse strand, counting down.
GGTCACACTTTTATGGTCGGATTGATTGCCCGATGTGGGTGAAAATGGAGTTGAGTTCTGTCCGAAAGGGTTCTGTTTTGGCTTTGCTTGGGTCCCCTCTACCTCTCCCCCCGGTTGAGTGGACTGACAGTCCAACGGTCCGGCACACAATGAGGGTGTGGGCTCAGTTTAGGAAATATTTCAGCTTTTGTGACTTCTCTCTCTTCAGTCCTATTCTATCTAACCCTCTTTTTCAACCTTCATTATCTGACTCTGCATTCCAAGACTGGCACGGGAGGGGCATAGAGAAATTTAAAGATCTTTTCATTGATAATAGAATGGCATCATTCGCACAAATATCTGGAAAGTTTGGCCTACCAAATACTCATTTCTTCAGATACCTACAGGCAAGACACTTTCTCCGCTCTCAAATAGCTAGTTTCCCTGAGGCAACTGCTGCGACCACCGCCGATATGTTTCTTAGTTTTCATCCATCGCGCAAAGGGTTGATATCAGTCATCTATGACAAATTGATGGGCATAAAACAGGCTCCTATGGACAAAATTAAAACTGCTTGGGAGCAGGATTTAAACTTTCAACTGTCAAATGAAGTGTGGGACTCTATTCTCAGGCTGGTGAATTCAACATCTCTCTGTGCACGTCACTCTCTATTACAGTTTAAGGTGGTGCACAGGGCTCATATATCTAAAGTCAGGCTATCTCATATGTACCCAGATGTTGATCCTTTATGTGACAAATGTAAGAGAGATGAGGCTTCGTTATTCCACATGTTCTGGACTTGTCCAAGCCTGGAAAGATACTGGAGAGATGTTTTTCAAACCTTGTCACTTATTCTTAATCTTGAGCTAGAGCCTGACCCATTGATTGCCCTTTTTGGCATCGCTGGTGAGGATGACATGTACTTCACCGCAATCAAAAGACGCATACTGTCTTTTGCCTCACTTTTGGCTAGACGTGCAGTATTACTAAGGTGGAAGGATGCTGCCCCGCCCACACATGCTCAGTGGTTAAGGGACATCATGTCCTGTCTAGACCTCGAAAAGATCCGCTATTCAGTGTGCGACTCGAAAAAGAAGTTCGAGAAGGTGTGGGGACCTTTTCTGGAATACTTTGAGAACCTTAAGTCAAATTGAAGTACCTTCACCTTTTGTTTATCCTGCTTCCCTGTCCATCTCGGTCAGTTACAGAGTCAATATCAGCTAATGTCTTAACTTGTCTCCCTCTACTCACTTATTTTTCTATCTATCTAGCCCTGTTTGCTTACCTATCTTACTTTTTTTTTTTTTCTTCTTCTTTCTTTGTAAAGAATTTACACTTGACTTCCAGCAGCTCTCTAGAATACTCCAGGAATAATACTCTTTGGGAACTATGGTCTGTGTGTGTGGCTAGTGGGGAGGGAGGGATGTTTATGTTGGATTACTATAGAAAATGTACAATGTTTGAACATACTGTATGTATGAGGGGAGAAAATTGCAAAATTCAATAAAAAGATCTGAGACAAAAAAAAAACAGCAAGAGCCAATCTGTCTAATGGCATCAAGAAGGCAAAACATCAATATGATCAGAAAATCAACAATAACGTCAGTGACAGTAAAGACACTCGATCCCTGTGGCAAGCCATTCAGACCATCACTGACTACAAGCCCCTGCCACAGGCCAGTGATGATGACACATCCCTGCCAGATGCACTCAACCACTTCTACTCACGATTTGAGATACAGAATGACACTCCTGCACAGAAACTCCACACATCTCCAAACGACCAGGTACTCTGTCACTCCAGCCGACCTAAGGAAGACCCTATCCAGGATAAACCCACGAAAGGCTCCGGGTCCTGACAACATACCTGGTCGTGTACTAAGAGACTGTGCTGCACAGCTGACGGATGTCCTAACAGACATCTTCAACACCTCGCTAAGCCAGGTAGTCGTCCCCATGTCTGAAATCCACATCCATAATTCCAGTTCCAAAGAAGTCACCCGTGTCCTGTCTGAATAACTATTGTCCCATAGCACTGACCCCAATCATGATGAAGTGCTTTGAGAGGTTAGTCATGTATCACATCAAGTCCAGTCTCCCAAACACGCTGGACCCATTCCAGTTTGCATACCGTCCAAACCTCTCCATGGACAGTGCAATATCCAGCACGCTCCATCTAGCTCTCACTCACCTGGAACAGAAAGACTCTTATGTTAGAATGCTGTTCATTGACTTCAGCTCAGCATTCAACACAATAATCCCTCAGCAGCTCATCCACAAACTAAACCTGCTGGGCCTAAACACCTCCCTCTGTAATTGGATCCTGGACTTCTTAACTGGAAGACCTCTGTCGGTCTGTTTCGGCTGTAACACCTCGAGCACTACCACACTGAGCACAGGTGCCCCACAGGGCTGTGTTCTCAGCCCGCTGCTCTTCACGCTGCTGACCCACGACTGCACTGCCAAGTTCAGCTCCAACCACATCATCAAGTTCGCTGATGACACCACTGTGGTAGGCCTCATCAGCAACAACGATGAAACACACTACAGAGAGGAAGTGGCCCAGCTGGCTGAATGGTGTGGCACTAACAACCTGTCCTCAGTGTGGGCAAGACAAAAGAGGTTGTGATGGACTTCAGAAGAAACTCTGTTGACCACCCCCCACTGACCATCGACAGCTCGACTGTGGAGAGAGTCAGCAGCACTAAGATCCTGGGGGTGCACATTACGGAGGATCTCACCTGGACCACCAACGTCACGTCGCTCAACAAGAAGGGCCAACAGCACCTCCACTTTCTCCGCCAGCTAAAACAGGCAAGTCTCCCTCCACCCATCCTCACCACTTTTTACAGGGGCACCATTGAGAGTGTGCTGACCAGCTGCATCACTGTCTGGTACGGTAACTGCAGTGCTGCTGACCGCAAGACCCTACAGCGGACGGTGAACACAGCTGCAAAGATTATCTGTGCCCCCCTCCCCTCCATCTTGGACATTTTCCTTGCACGATGCTCCAGCAAGGCCTCCAGCATCGTGAAGGACCCCATCCATCCCTCCCACAATCTCTTCCAGCTCCTGCCATCAGGAAGAAGGTACCGGAGTATTAAAGCTCGCTCCCTGTCCCCCTCTGAAACCATGAAAACCTCAGCCTCCTCCCCTCAATTCATTAAAACTGTTGACAATTTTCCAAAGTGCAATTCTGAGTGTGCTACACACAGGTGAGTGGGCAATACAAACCACCTGTAGTAACACACTTATGTACTTTCTATAAACACTCACTGCTACAAAGACTCAGTAGGATTATGTGTTTATTTGTGCATTGCATTATGCGCTGCTTCCCTCAAAATCTCTCTTCTGAACAATTTAATGCACAAAATATCATTTTTTTTCATGTACAAATGTATCTTTTGTAAAATGTCATGTACAGTACCTATGTAAAGTTTTTGTAGTCTCAGTTTTGTATGTGTAGTTAATTATTTATTATAGTTATAGTATTTATAGTATATGGTTAGTCAGATGGTTAACTGTTGTATAGGTCTATAATTGCTTTATATTATGTTTAACTAGTATGTAGCACCGTGGTCCTGCGAGACACGACATCTTGTTCCACTATATGTCCACACATGTAGCAGAATGACAGTAAAGCTCGACTTGACTTGACTTGACTTGACTTGACGACTTATCTGTAAATTTTTGTTCTGGAAGTGAACTTCATCACTCACCCCATTTTATAGTAAATACCTTCCATGAACTTAGTTCAGAGTGAAAGAAGGTCTTTACCATAGCTGAGAGTTTACTCAACTCACTCTTTGAATTTGTTTTCAAAGCAAAGATGCAGAGTCAAATAACTTAGTCCTTTTAAAGACCTCTTAAAGAGTCATTTTTTCCACAATTTATTACTGAATAAGCTGTCTGTGTTGGAAACTGTATAACTCACAGGTATTTGACTATACAAACCTGCAGATATTCAAATACAGACATTCGTAATCATCATTTGAAGTTTAATTATGTCCAGCATACCCTTGTAGTCCAGCTCTGTCAGTGCTTTTCCACTTGAGCATTGCTCACATGTACTGGCCGAATCCATCGGTCCAACAGGATTTATTCTTAGAGAGGCTTTTCCGTTAACAAGCTGTGGTATTCATATAGTGGACCTCACTGACTTCATTCAACAGGTTGAAGGTTTAAATTGCAGTTTCAATGCCGCTTCAAAGAGCTCTACACGATTCCAGCTGAGGAATAAGGGTCTTATCTAGTGAAACATTTGGTCATTTTCTTAAAAAAATATGAATGTATATACTTTTTAAACCACAAATGCTCAACTTGCAGTAGCTCTGCGATGCACGTGTGCATCTTCATGCATTACTTAATCATGTTGGAAAAGTAATGTACAGTTAGTTCTTCGTCTGTGTACTTCAGTTAAAGGTAGGGTAGAGCGAAGGTAGGGGCATCTCATTTTCTCTTCCCAGCTTCAGAATTGACTAACATCCTTGTTTTACCTTTTTTCCTAAAGGGCATTTGACTTTCTTTGGACATTTGCTTTGTAAACACAGGGTGGGTGCTTCCCCCTACACACGTGTGTGTGATTACGTAATGCGTGAGGTTTAACTAATGGACCTTTCACTAGATAAGACCCTCATTCGTGGGCTGGGATCGTTTAGAGCCCTTTAAAGCTGCAATGAAACTGCAATTTGGACCTTAAACACGTTAGACACCATTTAAGTCCACTATATGCAGAAAAATCCTGGAATGTTTTCCTGCAAAAACCTGCATTTCTTTCTTTTTTTAATGAAAAAGTAAAACATTTATAGCACTTGTTTTTCACAAGCTCATCTGGTTTGAGATCATATACGAGCAGGATAGTTCACTGGAAAAATAAAGTTTACCCTCATGTCTTTTCAATCCTTACTTTAGTTTCTGAACAAAAAAAAAAAGACGAATAATGTACTTTATTTTGTAACAGACAAGCATGGGATTTTTATCCAAGTTGATTTTGGTTAATAGACATTGAGACAAAACAGTGTTACAGTCCTCGTTCATATTACATTCCTCAGATATAACAGTACTCCCAAATGCTGTCCAACTGCCACATAATAGACCATGGAATGGAATTTTGAGAATGACCTGGTGTGCCTTCAGAAACAGCTGTGGGTAACACTGATATAATTAGCAGTGCTGACTGTATATCAGAATATCAGACACATACCATTTTTGGTTATACTATTGCCTATGTTTGGATTTTCTCCAAAGCCTGTAATCTAAAAGTGAACTTTACAAAGTCTTTGTAGCCTGTGTACTATCTACAAACATTGTCCATTAGAGGAGTTCCAGACAATTAATTGGCATTTATTTCTAAAAGTTAATTAGAGTACACAGCACACAGTACATGACTTTTTAAACAGATATTTTAAAAGGATGTTTTTGTCTAGCCACCAGTGCAGCTTACGATGAAAAGTTATCAACGCATTCAGCGATATTAATAGTAAAGCATTATTTAGGTTACTTACAAACATATTAGCCTGCGGAGATTGTTATTTGTCCTGTGAATAACTGATTGTAAGGTGCCCTTATTGTATGTTATAGTAAGATAGTGACACCTAATGATTGTTTCCAAGCATAACATATTAAACCAAAGCATATCATATTATCATATTAAACTAAAGTGTCTTTAGTTTCAGATGAGAACAAAACTGCAAATCAAGAAAAATTTGCATTTGTTTCCTTCTCAGTGGTTTGGGTAGCAGTGTGGCGGCGAACCATGACAGGTAATGATTGGTGGTGAAGCTATAACACATTGCATGCATGTTTCGACTTGTTGCATTGCTGTGTTTATACTTCACATGTACGTCCATGATCACATGTCCATATTGATGAATCACAAGCAAAGCACATGTAAAATTCTTCAGTGGACGTCAGTTTCTGCAGGTATGGTTGTATGAACAGCACGCACTGAAGGAAAAGTTCACTTCCAGAACAAAGATTTTCAGATAACTTACTCACCCCCTTGTCATCCTTGTCATTGTCTTTCTTTCTTCAGTCGTAAAGAAGTTGTTTTTTGAGGCAAACATTTCAGGATTTTTTCCATATAGTGGACTTCAGTGGTACACGTGACTTTGTGTGTTCCAGTTCATGACAGGTAGGGTACGTCAAAAAACTCCCATCTCATTTTCGCCTGGAACTTCCAAATCGTCCTACATTGCTGTTTTACCTTTTTTTGTAAAGTGCGTTTGATCTTCTTTGCATGTTCACTTCATAAACACTGGGTCGGTACTTCTGCAGCGATGTAGGGCGATTTTAAAGTTGAAGGAGAAAATGTGATAGGAGTTTTTTGACATACCCTAAACTGTATTAACCCAGAATGCACGGAGTTCACGCAGAGCTAGATAAGACAAGTATTGAGGTTAAAAAGTATATAAATTTACATTTGTTTTAGGAAATAACCAATCGTTTCGGCTGGGATTATTTAGAGCCCTTTGCAGCTGCATTTAAACTGCATTTTGGAAGTTCAAACTCACAGGCGTCATTGAAGTCCACTATATGGACAAAAATCCTGAAATGTTTCCCCCAAATTGGATGACAAGAGGGTGAGTAAATTATCTGTAAATTTTTGTTCTGTAAGTGAACTTCTCCTTTAACAATTTACATTAATGAAAGTCAATTCTTTATGTGTTCAATGCTTATTTATTTGTCTCTTATGCCTTTTTTATGCTATTTGTACCAAATCCATCATATGAAATGTATTATTATAATACTCAAAATCAACAGAGGTATTTGTCCTCACACTTCACATTTTCAATAAAATATTTCATTCTTTGACTACTGCAATAAACATGATTCTGTACTGTATGAGTTGGTTCAGTTGAATCAACATTGTACATACATTGACATAAGTAATACCCAGAATTTTATGCATATTTTTAAGCTTGTACAAGATACATATAACTTTTTATTTAACAGACAAGAAAGGGCTTAGACAATCGTTGGTTATGCCATCCCATGCATTACTAATCTCAGCCAAACATAACAGCCCACACACCAGCCGATGCACTCTGTTGTTGCGCCTTTGATCAATAAGCAACCTCCTTCTAGATTACTTTAGAAGTTACAGTATCAACTGTCGACCGTTACAGGATTTTTTCTGGCGCTGTCAATGTTGACACAGTAAACGCATAATTCTCTGTTCTTTATAGGCACTTGTCCTCAACTAGCAATAAATAGGGCGGAGACCGCTTTGATGTATTGAACTAGTTTTAAACTAGTACACAGGTATTATGCCTGAACATAATACATCATAATACACATAAATAATATTTGTGTATTTAAAGATTTATGAAAATGATAAAAAGGCCAAAATTCCCACAAGTCCATAGGGTTTTTCTACTGTTTTATTTTAATATTAGATTAGCAGCTAGAAAAAGGATATTCCCCAGTTTCACAGACAAGGCTTAAAGGCATAGTATGAAATAAATTAAAATGAAATGAAATGAATAAAAATGAAAATTTTGTCATTAATTACTCACCCTCATGTCCTTCCAAACCCGCAAGACATTCGCCAGAACACAAATTAAGATATTTTTGAGGAAATCCGAGAGCTCTCTGACCTTCCGTAAACAGCAAGGGTCCTACTGCATTCAAGGTCCAGAAACCAAGAACATCAACATTATAGTCCTATTTTAATAACGTCCTTACTACCTTTCTGGGCCTTGAACGTGTCAGTTGCATTGTTGTCTGTGGAGGGTCAGAGAGCTCTCGGATATTATCAAAAATACCTTAATTTGTGTTTCAAAGACAAAGGTCTTACAGGTTTGGAACGACATGAGGGTAATTAATGACAGAATTTTTGTTTTTCTGTTAACTATCCTTTTAAGCCTAGTCCCAGACTAAAATGCATGATTTGAGTTATTTTAAAGGAAAGAAACTTGCACTTACTTGTTTTAAAGAATGTCACTGCCTTTGTTTTGTTTCAAAATGTACACCAGTATTGTAATTTAAGGCAAGTTTATAAAAGATACTTAAATGTCCTAATTGATAAATAAAAATTACAATTAAATGTAAAACAAAAAAAAACTTAAATGTCTGTGAAACCAGGCCATTGTCTTTTATCTCTTTCTAGGTAGCTCAAGGAAAAACTGATGCAACACACAGGAATAAAATTCCATTATTATCCTGATTATCATCTTCATTTATATCCCAAGTCTTAAAGATAAACGCATGACGTACTTTCTTCAGTGGAACATAAAGGAATATATTTTGAAGAATGTTTTGTTGATACAGTTAAAGTTCATGACATACAGAACAATACTGGACAAGATGAAATATTAATTGGTAACTGGTTTTAGAAGAAAGTAAGTCATATGTTAGAAAAAAACAGTAGGGAATTTAATAATTTGATCACTGGAACAATATGCATCAGCCCAAGGAATTCCAGTAAGGAACTCAGTGATGAAGGCAAAAGATTGGAGGTTCATAGGTAGGACTTTATTTGTCTGTGAAATAGTAAAAACACCACAACAGCAAAAAGAATGACACTCAGTATTGAGAGAACAATGACTGCAGTGCTTCCATCTCCATCCTCATCTGAAATTGAAAAAACACATGTTAGATATAAGCTGTACATCAAAGCTTGCATCAATCCTACCTCAAGCCTACTGCTAAGACGGGTTTAGATAACTTGACACCAAACTGAAATTAAGCTTTAGATAAGAAACAAGTTATTACATGAGGAGATAATCCTACCTGAAAACTACCAAAGAACATCAAAGATCCTGCAGAAACATGCAGGAAATTCAAAACAACTTAGAAAAAAGGCGACAAGTACCTTGTGTTTTGAACAGATACAAATCACCCTTTAGTTGCAAGGGTGCTATAAACAGTTGAATGTGAATGTTCCTTGTTTGTCCTGAATAGTTAAACTGTCCACTGTTTTTCAGAAAAGTCCTTCAGGTCCCACAATTTTTTTGGTTTTTCAGCATTTCCGCATTTTTGTGTATTTGAACCCTTGAAGCATCAGTGAGCGTTTGAACCTTCTGTAATAGTTGCATATGAGTCCCTCAGTTGTCCTCAGTGTGAACAGATGGATCTCAAATTCATACAGTCATTGTTGGAAAGGGTTCAAATACACAAAAAAGCTGAAAAACAAAAGAATTTGTGGAACCTAAAGGATTTTTCTGAAGAACAGCAGACAGTTTAACTGTTCAGGACAAACAAGGGACTTATGGAAAAAAAAAAAAAAAAAAAAAAAAAAATCACAGTATTGTATTAACAACACAGAATTAAGATTCAGATGTAAACTTCTGTACGAGGTCATTTTAATAAGTTTAACTATTATTCAACTAATTAACATTTTGCAGATTCTGCAAAGTCCGTAAACTTTTGACTTTTGAACTGTAGCCACAGAAAACGTAGCAATATTTTTGGTTGATTTTCTCTGCATTGAAGTTAGTGACACAATGTAACCTAAATGACGGTTACTGCACAAACTAGGATTTCAAACTGATCTAGTTGTATGACTTGAATGCTTGTGTGTAACAAAATTATTTACTGTAACCTGATGCTGATACGTTTTTTTGGTCCCACACACAACCCAGCATCTTCTTCCTTGTGTCAGCTGTAGCAGTAATCATACATGATGTTTTTTTAGCTATTTGTTGAGCAAATGAAGCTTGTGTTAAACTCTTATGAGCTTATCAATAATATGAATAATTTTATTTCATTTTTTTATGATTGCCTTTTTGTTGGTTACAAAAGCAATGGGTTAAAAAAAGAAGACAGTCAGTTCATTTCCTCCCAATGTGGTTGTCTTTGTAAGTTCTAAGTTTGTTTTTTTAATGTTACCATTTCCTTTATCATCTTTCCTTCCTGTAATTGTATGCTTATAAGCTTGCTTCTCCGTTTAAGTGGTAATGAGGTATGAGGATGAAATAACCAGCAAAACTGGTTAAAACATACTGTTTCATTCATTTCTTCAGAGACATGATGAGAGAAGCATATTTTTCCCACTGACATACAATGGACTATTATTCTTATGATCATGTACACAGACACGTAGAATCTGTGTTAATTCAAAGTAAAAGAAGCTCTTTACCATAGTGGAGGAACACCAGTCTCTGCAGGCTCTGGTTCAGGAGGTGGTTCTTTAGTCTAAATGTTACATTAACCACTGGCTTCTGGGACTCATAGCTGCTTTTTATGTAATAAAGTCCATCTTCTGTCTGGTGGTTAAGCTCCAAGTGATAGCTGAGGTTCTGGTTGTGTTCCCCCAGCCAGATGACCTCAGGTTTGGGGAAACCCTCTGTCTCCAACTGCAGTGTCACAGTAGTGGAGTTCACATGAATGTTGAACCTGGGCTCTGAATAAAGGGCTGAAACACACATTCAGAGAGAGTAAATAGTACAGTAATAAATAACATGCAAAAGCATGGCATTCTACACAACTCAGTACTGAATTAAGCTGTCTATGTTGGTTACTTTATTATTTTGTTAGACATCCACTGATACAGATATTTCTATGGAAGATAGAGCTATACAGGTGCATCTCAAAAAAATTGAATATTGTGAAAAAGTTCATTTTTTGTTTGTAACTTATTTCAAAAACTGAAACTTTTTTTGTTTTAATTTTGATGATTAGAGCTTAAAGCTCATGAAAGTCAAAAATCCAGTATCTTAAAATATTAGAATATTTCCTAAGATCAATCAAAAAACGGATTTGAAAATCAGAAAAGTTCAGGTTCTTTAAAGTATGTTCATTTATGCATTCAACACTTGGTCAGCAGCACAAATTACAGCAAATTACGTGCTCCTAGCACAAATTACAGCATCAGTGAAGTGTGGCATGGAAGCGATCAGGACCCCAAATCATCACTTCAGAAACTTCACACTGGACTTAAAGCAGCTTGGATTCTGTGCATCTCCAGTCTAACTCCGGCTTCATTCTAGCTCTCCCATGTGTTTGAATTTTTTTGCTTGACAGTATTCTCAAGTTTGTGTTCATCTCTGTTGCTTGTGCACCTTTCCCTACCCATTTTCTTCCTTCCAGTCAACTTTGCATTTAATATTCTTTGATGCAGCACTCTGTAAACAGCCACCCCTTTCCGTAATGACCTTCTGTGACTTCTGTGACTTCCCCATTATTGTGGTTTCAAAGAACAAGAGATACCCGGAATTTATACTGTAGGGATGGACATTTAATGAAACTCAAATGTAAATATTCTAATATTTTGAGATACTGAATTTTTGACTTTCATGAGCTGTACGCTCTAATCAAATTAAAACAAACAAAAACTTTTGAAATGTTTCACTTTACATGTAATGAATCTAGAATATATGAAAGTTTCAGCTTTTGAAATAAGTTACAAACAAAAAATGAACTTTTTCACGATATTCTAATTTTTTGAGATGCACCTGTATATGATCAGCTGAATTACCTTCACTTCAAGTTCGACTATGTTCTTGTTTAGACTATAATAATATAAAAAGCTTTAAAATTAATATTCTGCCGTTAACATACCCCCATAGTCCAGTTCTATCAGTCCTCTTCCTGTCCCTTTAGCATTGCTCACTTGACACAGGTACCGGCCTGCATCCTTTGGTCCAAATGGATTTATTCTTAGAGAGGCATTTCCTTTACTAAGCTCTGAAAAATACAATGAGGTCCGATTGTGGTATTCTGGACTCTGTCGGTCCAAATTGTCCTGTTGATAATAGAAACTGTGGACGACTCGTGAGTCCTCCTGACGTTGCCAGGTAACCACCAGACTGGACAGATCAGGATCAGGTGTGAACTCACAGCCCAGCACAGCTGGACGACCACGGATTGCCACTAACAACCTTTCAGGAACATTCACCTTAAAAGAAGCTAGAAAAATGTTAGCAAACAGTTAAATAGATGTTCATGAAGCAGTTTTTTAATTCAAACACATCACATCATCTTTCATCATATTATCCTTTTTTCCATTATAAATAAAGGTATAGGTATAAAAAGTATAGGTCTCTGCAGAAAATTAATGCAAGTTACCAGATGGGTGGGTGAGGCTAAAATGAAATGAAAGGATGTGACGTATGGCCAAGTATGGTGACCCATACTCAGAATTTGTGCTCTACATTTAACCCATTCAAGTGCACCCATTTGGTTCCTTGCTCAAGGGTCTCACCTCAGTCGTGGTATTACAGGTGGAAGAGTGTGCTGGTTATTCACTCCTGAGACTTGAACCCGCAACTTTCAGGTTACAAGTCCGACTCTCTAACCATTAGACCATGACTGCCCAAAACAGATAGGCATTTCGACTATGTTAGCTGATTGGCTCACTTCATAGTGACAGTTAGGTCAGGTAAGGGGAATCATTTTCGTTGCATTTTCATTTAGAAACACCCAGCAATTTGAAAACACCCACAAAGTCTTAAACGCCCACTTTTGCTCTGCAGAGACCACTGCACTCTCAATGAAATGGATAAGTACATTATCTAATTAATATATTTTAACAGTATTAAAAAATACATACTGAGTAACTAATACAATCTTTTTCATAAATTATATTTGTTTGTTCAGAAAAAGTTTAGTCTGAATGTTTTATTTCCTTAAAAAAATTCCATGAACTGAGGTAAATTATCCATTGTTGCTTTCAATATGCCTATAAAGTTGACATAAAATGATATTCAAACTCACATTAAACTATTTTAACATAGAATGAAGCACATATTCAGTGCCTGAGATTAACAGTCATTTATATGCTTGTATACTCATTTCTGCATAAGCCATAGAAAGATGTTAAATAGAATTATGTTTCTGGAATGCATGGTTTAAAAGTAGCTGCAGGTTGTAAGTGCAACTACCTTTAGCAGGTGCTAGAAAGTTCAAGACAATAACCCTCAAATTGTTCTTGGTGTACTGGACAAAAAACGTAGTATTTCGCAATATTTCCAAACCTGCATCACTTTCTAAATATAAAGCCTGTCACAAGGACAAGAAAAGTTGAAACATTCTTGTAAATACCTTTTGTTTCACCGAAAAAAGTCAGTCATATAGCCTAGGTTTGGAACGACACGACTGCAAAGTAAATCATCGTTTGCATTTTGGAGTGAATTACCCCTAATTCTTTTAGTTTAGTAACAGCACTTAATATTAAATTTACAGTTTACGACTAGCTTAATTTCTAAACTACTTTCCTTTGAAGCAGACAAAGTGAGAACATATATCCAAGTTTATTTGGGCAATGAAACAAAACGTGTTACTCAGTCTCCCCTAACAAAAGAACACGTGGTGAATGTGCTGCGTTAAAACCCAATAGCCTTTTATTTAAAAAAAAATGTAATAAAAAAAGGAAAAAGAATCGGGAGCCCCTATCACAAAAAAGCTTGTGTCATCTTACCAACACTGATGATCCACACGCAACATAAAGAAACTTTGAGTTTCAGAGCCATGAGTGCACAAAGTTATTAGCTACAATGCAAAGTGGGTATGTCATTAAGACGTTAAGGCTTTCTTGATGTCTTTGTTAGGGATGTGATGCTGATCAGCGATTGGTCAGCGAAGTGTGTCAGATATTTGATTGGCTTGAGTAGACGGTGGGTAGGGTCTTCACGCTAGAAATGTTTTAAAATCCACAAATAAGCGCAGCGATCCACAAAGGCGCTGTTCGATTCCGAAAATTTTGGAATCGAGTCCGATTCCGATTCCTGGTTCTGGAATCGATGGGATTCGATTCCAAGAATCGATTCCTCACTGTTGTTTTTTATTCTTGCTTTTTAGGTTGGAGGAACCTAATTTCGCCATGACTGTAGGATATTAAGGTCTTAGGAAGTAACCGTATCACAATATTTGTAAAAAAATTATGATACATTTCTGTATTTAAATATTTTTATCTGCATCGCCCATGAAATTAGTCATAGCCCACAGCTGAGCAGTGGACATGCGTTTATTGCATGAATGAAACAAGACATGTGTACAGTTAAGATGAATGATGTTTACTTAAACCGTATGCGTTGCACAAAATTAACAAACTCTACACTAAAACAAAACAAGCAGAACATTAACAACAACACTGATATAAGAGCTCGTGGTTTATCTGTCAGTCAGACGCGCTCTCGGCCACTGATCTGTGCTCTCGGCGCTTTCTTTCAGAATTTTCACAGGCTGATAGAAAGGTTAAAAATAGCATTAAATAGGACCAAGACCCTCGATCACGCCATGATGAATAAGCCAGTTACACCGTAAAATGACTTCTGAAGCATTTTTGAATTGGTTCATTAAAACGATCTATCCGAAAGAACCTTTTCGTGGAAACGAATCAGACTTCTAATCACTATTAGTGAGCAAGAGGCAAATTAATAAGTGCTTAACGGAAGGCTGCATCCTCAAACTCAGACGTGCTCAGTACCGAGTCTTTTCATTCAGTTTATTTTCGTGAATCGACGTTCAGCGACGTTTGATGACAGCAGCCGAAATGTGCAGCCTTCGTATGATGCAGCCGTTCCTTTGAGAGGCGCCCATAAGCTTTTTTTTAAACTGAAAACGGCTCTGAATTGGGAGTCGATTCTCCCTGATGGAATCAATTCCCAGCCCTACAGAAAGCCATTCAACATTCGGGGTGCCACCCACTGTGTGCAGCGATCTACATACAGGACATGATTTACAAATGAATGCCAGGAAAAGTTGCGTTTGTGACATTTGGTAACTAATGCAAATTGCAACAATGATACATTTACATTTACGCAATTTTTAGATGTGATAAAACGACTTACTGTGTATTCTTGGGGTACAGTCTTAGTTATAGTAATTGGAAAAGATCCATTCAGTTTTGTTGCTAAATGCACTTGTAGGAATGTTTGACAATCTATTCTTAAAGATGTTATTTTGATAGTGGGTACTGAGCTGCTACTACATTCTCGTTTTCTCTGTATTTGTAGAAGAACTAGGAAGAAGGAAGTCTTAAAATCCTTACCGGATTTAATAAAATGTTTCAGCTCCTATTTTGGATTTTAGCCAAAAGTGCAGGTAAGGTAATCAAAGTTTGTACCTCTTATGTGTTTGCAATGTTACATGTATAGCTGATGAAATGAATATTGCAATGCAAATGCAAATATCACTCATGTTAAGCTTTAAATCTGAATGTCTTTGCCTTTCAGCGTCTTTTATGGTAAGCATACCAAAGGATCACTTGATTGCAGTCAGGGGTCGTCCAGCTATACTGGGATGTCATTTTACACCGCACCCTGACCTCTCCGGCCTGGCTATAGTGTGGCAACGGCAGGAGGATTTACAAGTCGTGCACAGCTTCTATTATGAACAGAACCAACTAGACCATCAAAGACCAGAATACCACAACCGGACATCATTGTATATTTCAGAGTTTGGTAAAGGAAATGCCTCTCTAAGGATAGATGGAGTTGGACTGAAGGATGTGGGCTGGTACCTGTGCAAAGTGAACAACATTAATGGGAATGGAAAAGGCAAAGTAAAACTTGACTATGGAGGTATGCATGGTATTCGATGTTGTGAACACTCATTTTGTAATTTTGCAACAAACTGTGTTATAACGAATCAAAATTAAAGCAAAATTGAGCTTTGAGATCTCTCAAAATAGCCAACCGCAATGTGTATGTATTCTTCAGCCTTTTACTCTGAGCCCAGGTTGAGCATTCATGTGAACTCCACCACAGTGGTAGTGCAGTTTGAGACAGAGGGTTTCCCCAAACCTGAGGTCATCTGGCTGGATGAACATGGCCAGAGACTCATTCATCACCTGGAGCTCCATGACCAGACAGACGATGGACTTTATTTAGTAAGGAGCAGATATGAGACCCAAATACCAGCAGTTAATGTTACATTCACACTAAAGAACCACCTCCTGAACCAGAGCCTTGAGAGACCTGTGATCTTCAGCTATGGTAAAAACCATCTTTTACTCTGAACTGCAAATGTCTTAAAATGTGTGAATGGCATATAAGAAAAGGAATTGTTTTTGGCATGTACCCTTCACTCTTTTGGATGTTTGTGTTTATATCTTTCATATTTACAGTCTAACATATGTGTCTGTTTTAGTTCCAGGAGATGCAGGAGGTGGAAGCATTGCAGCCATATTGTCAGTTGTTTGCGTCCTTTTAGGTGGGATTATTATTGTTGTTTACATGATGACAGCAGCAAGGAGCAGATGGACAGTACCTTTATTTGATAAATGCCAGAAGCAGCCGTAGCCAATTCAACAAGTTCACAATATGATACTCATGAAATGTGCAAAGAGAGCCACAGATATAAATAAATATAAGCAATATTAGGGTCTTTGAGCTGAAATGGTCTATGGGTTACGTATCAAAATGGCTATAAACTTTTCACAGTATGCTTTCATCCTTAAACACTGTACCTTTGCTACTGCAAAACAGGAGTAATTACAACCAACAGGATTTTATTTCTTTCTTTATTTTTAATTTATTGTTTTCTCTTTATTTATTTATGTGTGATGTGGTGCTGCTATATAAAGTGAACTTGAACACGATTTTGTTCTCTGTTTATCTCTGTGAATGAATGATGACTGTTTTTAAAGTAAATTGCTGAATAAAGATGTTAAGTCACTGTGAAATCTGTTTGTGAAAGGACTTGCCAGAAAAGGCTATGATTTTCTGGAGAAAACTGCTTACTTAAGCAATGATCTTATCACACATTCAGTAAGACAAACAAAAGTTTAGTGATCTGGGAGTACAGACGTTTTTATCTGTTTTGTTTTTAAATCAGATTAACTTATACCAGTCAAAAGTTTTTGCACAGTAAGATTTTTCATGTTTTTAAAGCCTGTATTTGTTTGATTCAAAGTACAGCAAAAACAGTATTTTAAAATGTAATTTATTCCTGTCATAAAAGCTACATTTTCAGCATTATTACTCCAGTCTTCAGTGTCACATGATCCTTCAGAAATCATTCTAATATGCTGATTTTCTGTTCAAGAAACATTTTTTTATTATTATTATCAATATTTAAAACAGTTAAGTACAGTTAAGATTCAAAGATCAGCTTTTATCTGATAGAAAAAAGCATTTGTAACATTATACACTATACCATTCAAAAGCTTGGAGTCAGTATTTATTTATTTATATTTTGGAAAGAAATTATAGAAATTAATACTTTAATGCTTTAAATTGATAAGAAGTGATGATAAAGACATTTATAATGTTACAAAAGATTTCTATTTCAGATAAGTGCTGTTCTATTCATCAAAGAAACCTGAAAAAAATCTACTCAGATGTTTTCAACATAATATTTTTTTTGTTGTTTTTTCAAGCAGCAAATCAGAAAATTAAAATGATTTCCGAAGGATCATGTGACTGGAGTAATTATGCTGAAAATTCAGCTTTGAAATCACTGGAATAAACTACATTTTAAAATATAAAAAAGAAAACCGCTATTTTAAATAGTAAAAATAAATCTAAATTTTGCTGTTTGTGCTGTACTTTGGGTCAAATAAATGCAGGCTTAGTGAGCAGAGGAGACTTCTTTAATTTTTACTTGAAAATTGTTCTTGGTAATGTGGATGTTTTGTGTTCTCATTAACGGAACAAACGTCTTTTATTTTATAATATGTTAGCGTTTCATATTTGAACTGCAGATCTGAAGCTACAAAGGATTGACAAGAGCCGCTAACAACGTGTTGCTGTAACCAATCCTTCTACGTTACATATCAACAGGGCGAAGAAACCGATCGTCAAAGGAAGCGGTAGTTTACATGCGGAAGAATCGAAATGGTGTCAACAAGTAAGACTGCCATGTATTTTTCTGAGTATTTCAAAGATTTTGACAGTGTCGTCTATAACTGTGTATATCTAAACAAATAAATGAGTTCACCCCTCCACACAGTGTTGAAAATAAATTCAGAGTCAGAGTTGATAAAACTGCAAGTGATGATGCTTTGCTTGCGTGTCTGTGCAAATCAATAAGTTACATCTTAAATAACAATATGCTTTGGTGCTTTTTCTGAACTGTGTATTAAGTAAACAGAAAATAATAGTTATAATTAAATAGGTGATCTGCATAGTTTATTGTAGACGCTCCATATTGCGTTTTAAAAAATGTAATTGATACACTGATTAATGTATGTAATATAAATGTCTGTCCTAACAATGTTTTCTGTAACCAGGTGAAGTGTTTTGCCTGTTGTTGGTCGCGATCTTGTGGGGAGGGACAAACCCATTTCTAAAAAAAGGCACCGAGGGCATTGAAGGGGTTCAGAAGGACAATAAACTCCTCCAGTTTCTGGCTGAGATCAGATTCCTGTTTCTTAATATCAAGGTGTGTTTTTATAATCCTTTCATGCAAATATACCAAGTCTTTATGTTTGGTGTAATTATTTTTATTTATGTATGTATTATTATTTTATGTAGTATTTGGTCCCATTCCTGTTGAACCAAAGTGGATCATTAGTGTTCTACTTCACTCTTGCTTCTACAGGTGAGAATTTTTTTTTTATTTACAAAAAAGATTTAAGTTTCTAGGTATTTACTGTTCTGAGTAGCATAGTGTCAACCTACTATTTCTGCAGTATATATAAGGCTGAATCTGTCTCATACAATATATAGTACATATACTATGCACAGTATTCAAGTATACATGGAATATCTGAATAACCTGTTACACTGGCCAAAATGTATAATACAGAGAATACTGTAATACTGTCCTAATGTGTGAAGCACTAAACTGTTTTGAATTAGGCTGCTAAATGATAACATTTTTTGCAAAAAATAATTGATTTTAAGATAATATAGAGGGTTTGCACTTACGTCAGTGCAGCCATGATGGCGATACTCAGATGTAAACAACAGCATGGATTGCATGGCTAAAGTACTACTGAATGTGTTGTTCTGCTAATTTATGCTGTCTAAACCATGGGAAAAATATGTGGAAGCTGCTAAAGCTAATAGCAATAGGAAGTAAACTAAAGATAATGGGTGGTAAAGGTACATACAAGAAGTATTAAGATATTAGCCTAATATTTCACCTACCTGACTGGAAATGATAAGAACAAACATAAATGTTGTCAGGATTCTTGCCCTGAAAATCCTGGTTTAGTTTGGCCAACCACAAACGCCTTTTGTTCCTCAGAGAGTTTTTGCACTGTTCTCCTTGATTTGTTATAACTTTTGGCAGTCTACAGTACTCCAATGTTTTACCTGGTCCAGCAGATAAGCACAGCCCAAAACATGACAATAATTGACCATTTTTAGCAGAAATAATCAGCAAGATATGCAAGTTTTGTTCAGTACAGTGGCATTGTTTACATTTAGTGCCGCCAGTATGGCCGATAGATGACACGTTGTGAAAACACTCTATTGGTTGCCTAATTAAAATGCAGTAAGACAATGTGAAGTGTCTTGGAGGATTAGTAATACATTAGTTTGAATTTTAAAATGCTGTTTGTTTTGTAGATCTGTCTCTGGCTGTGCCCATGGTGAATTCCCTCACATTTTTGTTTACGTTACTAATGGGTAAACTGCTTGGAGAAGAGTTTGGAGGAAAAAGTAAGTAGCTTCTGTGCTCCAAACGTTTTCCTCTTTCTCTGTAGTTAAACAGGTCTTTGACTCTCTGTGTCTGCTCATGTAGGAGCTGTGCTGGGTATGTTACTCATCATGTCTGGAGTGACTGTGTGCGTGCTGAGTTCTGTCTCTGAGACAGACGGCGTAGGAGGTCGCAACACAAGTGACCATTAAAACATGCCACTGGACTACGAGGTGAAAGATGACCATGGATCTGCTCCATCCATGTGGTCACACCTCACATATCCGTTTGACACAATATCTGTGCTGCTCCATTTTCAGTATGTGCTGTAAACTGATGACTTTATATCTGTACTGTTATATCTTGACCCATGTTGGTGAGATGCAAATGTTTTGCACTTTAACTGCAACTGTGGAAAGAGTATCTTCTAAGTATATGCGTGGACAAAATACTTGTATATATTGTATTAACTGATATTTATATGGATTCGTATTAATAATGTGAAAGTGCCCGGTGTTTAAATACTTTTATTTTAAATGTCTTTTACATTCAGAGGTCTTATTTTGTTAAACAGAAGAAATAAAAAAATAAAAATATTTCTCAGTGAATCTCTGCATGCTGTAAGATCACTGTTACTTTGCAGGGTACATTATTTTAAAAGCTATTTTTCACATGTTCAGAGCATGTGTGTGGATTGGGAAGGTGTGTCTCTGTCTCCTGCATCATCTTCAGCCTGGAGAGGTCGCTCAGCTTCCCCATCTGTCTGTTCCTCATGGGAAACCCCAGTCTGATACACATACACACATACAGAGCAACACAACGTGTTTAGATGCTGAATATTTACACACAACTTACAATAATAGCTAAATGTGTAAGTCTGCCACATCTAATTTCTATTATTTGTAACAGTTCTAATATAGGACTATAAAAAGGATGTATTATATTAAAGATATCTAATTGCTTCACTCAGGAAAAAAGGTACAAAAGCTAAAAGGTACATGTTTGTACCTAATTTACCCCTAAATGGTGCATATTAATATCTTAAAGGTACAATTTTGTACTTTAAAATTACATACTGGTAGTTTTTAAAAGGGTACCACGACTTTGATAGTTTCAGCATCATTTGCATATATGATTTCATGCATTAAATATATAGTTTAAAACTCATAAACTGACAGGTTCCTGCTGTGTTACTTCACTTCGTGGGGAATCTTCAGAGACTCTTGGTAGTGAAGCTGATGAAGAAGATCTGGAATGCCGTGTGGGTGACTCCTAATTTTTAACAGGAAGAAAAGGCTTTTTACAGTACATACATTTGATAGCATACTATATAACACTACTATAACCTATATTGTATGTATAGTATGTAAACATACACAATAAGACATAAAAATGTTGAAAGCATAGTGTCTTACAGCATCATGTTTGTTTGTATCATGCAGGGACGCTTTGCTGGACGTGTATCCTTGCTGTGTTTCTCTCTGTGGAGCTGACGTGTTGTCCCATGTCTCCCTCTCAGACACTTCGAACTCTTTCTCTCCATTCTCACTGGAGAGATCAGCCGATGACCTGTGTAGTTTAGCTGAATCCCTCTGTAAAACAACAAACAGTGAGTTATTTCATGATCAAGTTGTCATTACTTTTAATTCATGTGTACACACTCACATGATTTATGTTGGCTGTTTCAAACTGATCCCTTTCAAGAAGCTCCTCATCCTCCACAACTTCTGCTTCTCTCTAAAATTAAAAATATTTTTAATAAAATATGAGATGCAATGAGATGAGACAAACGAAAAGGAGAGGTGTACCTGGTCAATGGGAAGCTCTACAGCTGTGTTTTCATCCTCTGCAACCTCCTCAGCACCTCGAACCTCGTCTCTCATCCTGCTCCCAGAGGCCTTAAACACACTGTGCTCATCTAACACAATAAAACAATATCATAAAACAGTTACATTTTAGACACAGTATAGCCCTTTTTGTATGCTAACTGTTTCTCATGGGGAGGTAAGTTATTTTTAGGATTTACAGGGGGTAGTCTGTGATTTTATTGCCATCTGAAACCAGAATGTCGGCGTTTATCCAAATTACCTACTCTTTTTTTTTGACAAACACCAATGTTGTGTGGTAAAAATTGCTGACCAAATCCACATCTCTCTGAGTGTACAAGAAAAATTGAGAAACAATGTACACCTGAATAGAGCTTATGACGTATATTTAAAAAAATATATATGGCATTCACCTATTTCGGCTTTAGGAGGGGGTCTGTTTGTGGGAGGGTTTCTGCGGACTCTCACTGGTCTGGCATAGAAAACAGAATTCTCCTCTCTTTCTCCTCTTCTTCCTCTCCTCTTGACCATCTGAGGGGAGCTCTCTCGCTCCACTTCATCTCCTGTGGACTTCACACGCCTTCCTTCTCTCTGAAAGCAGACAGCATTTACACAAGGATGATTGTGATGTTCTGAATGATGTGAAGACTGTTTTTGGTTAATTAACAATAGAAAAGCAATGGCTGCTAACTAGTTTAGAGCACAAATAGAAAACTGTGAATTTAAAAAGAAGTACTGTATAACAGAACAAACAGTTATAGTATAGTAGAAAAATAAAAAATATATATCTGTGAAAATAAAGTATTTGGTTTGTACCTCAGGTGAATTCATTAGGGTGGAGTCACTGTGGCTGTCCTGGGGAAACATCCTTCTAGTCTGAGTTGGATCGTCATGAAAGAATATTAAGGAACTTCAATAGAAAATTTGTCTTATGAAAATGTATTGGTCTGACAAATATATATACAGTGGATTCCATAAGTCTGAGACTACATTAGACTTGGAAATAAAAATTTGGTTTTAAAAAATTTTTTAAAATAAATTAGACATTTTTGGAAACTCAAATAAATGTACTACTTTTAATGAGTTTTAATGTTTTTTGATTACAAAATTAATCATTTGCTTAGATATATTTCAACTCCACTGTATATTAATTGTAAATAGTACCTCAATTCTTCTCTGTAACCCTCTGTCTCCTGCATAATGTCTACATTAAAGACAGACAGATCCTGTTTAACATGGTTTTATTTATTTACACACTACTGTTCAAAAGTTTGGGGTCTGTAAGGTTTTTAATGTTTTATTTTATGCTCACCAAGGCTGCATTTATTTGCTACAGAGTAAAACAGTAATATTCCAAAATATTATTACAATTTAAAACAACTATTTGAATATGTAAAATTTAATTTAATTTAATTTAAATGTAATGGCAATGCTGAATTTTTAGCAGCTATTTCTCCAGTCTTTAGTGTCACATTATCCTTCAGAAATCATTCTAAAATGCTGATTTGGTGCTCAAGAAACATTTCTTCTTATTATTAATGTTGAAAATGGTTGTGCTGCTTAATATTTTTGTGGAAATTGTTCAAAAGAAATTTCTATTTCAAACCGTTTATATTTTGTAATATTTTAAATGTCTTTACTGTCACTTTTAATCAAATTAATTTAATTTTAATGCATTCTTGTTGAATAAAAGTATTCAAAAAATTACAGACACCAAACTTTTGCATAAGAATTACATTGATGTCTATCCCAATTATCCACCAACATCACCTGTCCGCGCTGTTGCCTGTCGCTTTGTTTAGCAGTATCTCCACATATGGAAGCTTCTTGAACCTCTCTGTTCCCACAGCTACATAACTTTGCCCACTCTCCAGCTCCTCTGTGGAGGTCACTGTGAAGCCCTCCAAAGTACAAAGCCTGAGAGGTGAAATAATTGTACATAAATATGACATGCTTCATAAGTTTTAATTATGAAAACAAGCAGTACGTGTGACTGAATACCTGCGCACGGCTCCTGTGCGAAGCATCGCTTTTTCAGAAATGAGGCTCAGGATCTGCTCTAGATTTTTCTGCATGTGGCGGGAAATGATCAGACGAATGGCAGGACTAAGGATGTCTCCATTCCTAAATACACTATGTGAATATGAGAAGGAGAATGAAAAATAAGTTTGGATCTCATGTGAAAGCATAAGAAAAGCTGGTTTAACAGAGGAAAAACATTGAGTGTGCATTTAAATGAGTTCTCACTATATGATGCAGGGCAAAGTGATGGCCTTCCTCCATTTTGCAGACACATTAGGCCTGAAAAGTGCTTTAGCCTGTGAAAAGAGCTATATATTATTAACTAGCAATTACAGTGGCATGTGAAAGTTTGGGAACCCCTTGCAGAATCTGTGAAAATGTGAACAATTTGATCAAAATAAGAGAGGTCATAAAAAATGCATGTTATTATTTATTTAGTACTGTAAAAAATAGCTGAAACTATTAAAATAACCCCCTTCAAAAGTTTGGGAACAGTTAAACTGAGCACTGTTCTTCAGAAAAATCCTCCAGGTCCTGCAGATTCTTCAGTTTTCCAGCATCTTTTCCATGTTTGAACCCTTTCCAGCAGTGACAGTATGACTTTGAGATCCATCTTTCACACTGAGGACAACTAAAGGACTCAAACACAACTATTAAAAAAGGTTCAAACATTCACTGATGCTCCAGAAGGAAACACAATGCATTAAAAGCCGGGGGGTGAAAACTTTTTGAATTTGAAGATCAAGGTAAATTGTACTTAGTTTGTCTTCCAAGAAACGTGCAAGTATGTTCTGTTGCTTCCAAAGGGCAGTACTAAATGAAAAAGAAAAGATATTTCAACAAAATAAGAAAAAAATTGGAAATACCCCCCCGCCCCCTTAATGCATCGCGTTTCCTTCTGGAGCATCGGTGAATGTTTGAACCTTTCTTAACAGTTGTGTTTGAGCCCCTCAGTTGTCCTCAGTGTGAAAAGATGGATCTCAAAATCATACAGTCACTGCTGGAAAGGGTTCAAATATGCAAAAGATGCTGGAAAACTGGAGAATCTGCAGGACCTAGAGGATTATTCTGAAGAACAGTGCTCAGTTTAACTGTTCAGAACAAACAAGGGACTCATGAACAAGCATCACAAAACAAAAACACAGTCACAGATCATCCAGGTAACCACACACAGTAATTAAGAGCCAAGGGTTTCCAAACTTTTGAAGGAGGTTATTTTAATAATTTCAGCTATTTTTTCTTTTGTGGACTATATGTAAACATATAGTTTCCAAACTTTCGCATGCCACTGTATATGTATTATTTATGTCAGTTACACTTAGAATAATTTATTCTGATTAGTCAGTTACAGCATTTCTGAGATGTTTTTGTATATACACAGTTAAACTCTATAATCGCCCTTTTTACGAGGAAACTCATTTTCCACAAAGCTCATTTGATTTGATCACTTTGCAGCCTCTTTGTTCTCGCATAATAAAATATCTGGAAATCAATATTTCATGACAATTTATTTATTTGGCAAGTAGCTGTGTAATAAACTGGATAATGTGCAGCCAGTGATTTTCCATCACCGTAAATCATAGATGCGGCGTGTGTTCAAGCTGAGTCAGTGTCCCCTGCTCTCAAGGCTATTATCAACAGTGGTTTTAGCAGCTCTGTGTGTGCAGCATTAAAGGCTCAGGCACTTGAACATGCCCTAACAAGCTTTCTAATCTGATAACACTAACAGCGTGTTTCCCATGGCCTTCTATTGTTGGAAGGGACAATAACACCCCTTACTCCCTCACCTCCTCTTTATGACACACTTCAGCATCCACAGCAACAAAAACACAAACACAACTTAACAAACAAGACACAATGAATGTATCTGGTTTTAATGTCTAAATTTAAACTTTAGAATATCATGACTGTTAATTGCACACATCTGTTCAACTGAATAAAATAAAATAAAATCACAAATACACAGTAATGAGAACTGAACTCTCACATATATACCTGGCCTGGTTCCACACCTCTGCACAGTGGACCCTTCTTCAGTCCTGCAGTCAGATAACTAAACATATATAGGAAAGACAAACCAAATATGATGCATCTCAACCAGAAACAATAAATCTATAATCTAATTGTATGATGCCTGATAATAAATTTTGCTTTCCAATGTTCTGCAAAGTTAAATTAACACCTCTCTAAAATATCATTTTCTATAAGAAAGGATTATATTATATTAAATAAACTGATATGTAATTAAATTGATACAAAACACTCAATATACACGTAGAAATATAGTATAAGTATTCTTCTCAAGCAAAAAAAGTTAATAAAGAAATATTTTTAAAGTTTTTAAAAGGCAAGGCAAGGTTCAAAAGTTTTTGAACAGTAAGATTTTAAATGTTTTTTTCAAAGAAGTCTTTTCTGCACACCAAGCCTGCATTTATTTGATCCAAAGTACAGCATTAAATTTGAATATTTTTACTATTTAAAATAACTGTTTTCTATTTGAATATATTTTAAAATGTAATTTATTCATGTGATTTCAAAGCTAAATTTTTAGCATCATTACTCCAGTCACATGATCTTTCAGAAATCATTCTAATATTCTGATTTGTTGCTCAAAAAACAGTTGTTATTATTATTATTATTATTATTATTATTATTATGTTGTTGTTGTTGTTGAAAACAGCTGAGTAGAATTATTCCATATTTCTTTGATGAATAGAAAGTTCAGAAGAACAGTATTTATCTGAAATAGAAGTCTTTTGAATGGTCTAGTGTATAATGATACAACAGTTTTTTATTTCAGATAAATGCTGATCTTTGAATCTTTAGAATAGAATAGAAAGATCCAATAGAATATTAGAATGATTTCTGAAGGATTATGTGACACAGGAGTCACAGGAATAAATTACATTTTACATTTAATACATTTCAAATAATTCAAATATTTAAAAAAATTACTGTTTTTACTGCACTTTGGATCAAATAAATGCAGGCTTGGTGAGCAGAAGAGACTTCTTTAAAAAACAAACAAACAAACAAAACATTACTGTTCAAAAACTTTTGACTTGTAATATATATTAGCTATTAATATATATTCAGAGTTGGAGCAGTTTTCATCTTAATTTTACTTTTAATATGTTTTATTTTTATTTTTTTAATGAAAAAAAATAGCTTTTAGTCATTTTAGTACTACAACTTAACGTCATCATATTTATTTAATTTATCTACCATTTCTCATTTTAATTCAGTTTTTAAAATTTACATTTTTAATCTAATACTTATTTTTTCAATTTCTGAAAACAATTTTCAATTTCAGTCCTAGCTAACAATAACAACACTGACTGATTAATGTAATTTAATGGCTGTGGCTGAAGTGTCCAAACACTAGGACCACTGATTCTCAGCATCTTGTTCAGACCTTTAAACACTGAAAGAAAGTATTATTACTCAGATCATTCTCATTCTGAATTAATTCACACTTACTCTAGTTTCTTAAAGCGCTCAAACCCTGCGGCCACATACTGAGCTCCTTGCTGTAGGTCACTAAGGTCCGTGACCCGATGACCGTAGCGTGGTGTATAGAGAGTTCGAACAGCTAAAGGAGCTCCGATACTGAGCGTGATGTCATTAAGGAGCGCGTCCATGGTGGAGACTTGCCTCTGGTTTACCACAAATCTCCTTCCTGATCCAGAAATTACATTTATATGGAGACATATATTACAAAACACACAAAGTAAGTTTAATTTCAGACATATGCATGTCTTGGAGAGTGCTGTGAAAATGATTAAATAAAATAATTTAATACAGTAACATTAAGCACTCAGAAAAAACAACCTAAAACTCTTTTAAATCCTGTTCTAACCTGAAAAGAAGGGGTCTCCATTTCTGTAGACTTTCACACTCTTGACTGGAGGCAGGTGACTAGTGACACCAGTGGATGCCATGACCCAAAATTAGCCACATTAACACACACCTGTAAAATAAACAACAGAGAGCACCTCTTACATAGTATCTTACGCCATCAAAAATTAACCAAAATGTGTTAATAACTCTGTAAAACACCTTATTCACACCTTAAACACACAAAAAAAAATCACAAATTGATTTACTTACAGTTCAAAGAACCATTAACATGCTTATGCAAATTCACACACACTCACAAAAATACTTACAGAGAAAGCTTGTCATCCAGTTGACCACCTCGAGAAAAAGTCTAAGTTCATCTGGTCTGTTATTTGTGCTGATTATTTTTCAGTGTTTATTTCTAATATTAAAGCACTGAGTGTGAGAGAATCAAACATCTCATCCAGACTCCCTCCCTCTCGTACACACACTGGAGTGTTTCCTGGTTGCTATGGCAGCGTTGCTAACTATGGCGGCGGCCTTTGTGGGGTTTTACAATCAGCAATAAGACGTAGAGACGGTGAGGGAGGGGAAGAGGGTTAGAGAGAGGGCAGCAGAAATACTTAAAATTATTAATTATATTGTCTAGACAATTTCTCACAAACTAAAAATGTATCACTTTATTCTACTTAAACAGGTTTGGAAAATCTGACCTTCGAAACGTAACTTTTGAAGGTGTGTGTTTGAAAAGGTTGTTCGTGTCTTTAGTGAATTATGCCCCTTATCATCACCCACAGAGAACATTTAAACACAGGGACGTAAAGAACCCGCGGAGTGATAAAGAAGAAAAACAGCCCCGTTTATCCTTTATAAAACGGCAAAATTCAGTCTGACATTGTTCGTTCAAAAGCTCTTATATAGCAGCAACATTTAGGTTTGTTCTAATGTAAGTGAACACGGATTCCTGTAATTCAATTCTAGCTATTAACTATATTATTGTGTGGCTTGTATGTTGACAAGTTTAATTAATTTTATTTGTATAGCTCTTCTCAATTGTTAAGCAGCCTTACAGACATGTTTATAACACCTGAAGAAGTTAGAATAGGATTTAGCGGATTCGAGCTGGACGATTATGTAGTTTAGGCCAACGCCGATATAAACAATCAAACACTTCGATTGGCTATATACTGCATATCGCTTCGTAAGTGTACTGTATTTTATGCAAGCGAATAAAGTTGGATTAACTTACTGTATTCATTTAACTTCATATATGGAGCAGTGCAATATTATAGTTCACATTTAACGATGATATAAATAAATCACGCAACTTAAAGTTGCTATATAGTTTATGTTTGCGTATGTATGTGTACAGGCAAAGTAAATTTACTAGGTAATAATATATCTTAATATGCTACGATATGAACAATCTATAAAATATGAATTATGCATATTAAAGATAGGGCTAAAATACTGATTATAGCGCCCAACCATAAACAGTTAAATGGAGAAGTTAATTGAAAGTCATGCCATAATACTAGTTATACATAACATTGTATGTAGTAGCCTATATAATCTATTTAGTACCCTGGTGTGAAAGCCAAAGGCAACTTTAGCAAGGAAAGAAAAAACAACAGTACAAATACAATGTCAGTAATTAAATAGATGTTACTACATTGACTTAACTGTGAGATTAAGTTGTGGTAGTCTTTCTGGTCCACACAGGATTAAACAGTGTTAGCTTTTTTGTGATACAGAAAAAAATCTCTCTCTCCTATCTCAATACCATTTACATATTATATTTATTTCAGAAATGCCATTTTTACAAAAATAAAAATCTTATTTAACACAAACCCATTTATGGAGTAAACAAGCTTATAAATAAATATAATTTACAAAAGTTCTCAATCCTTCTGTGCTGCAAATGTTACAATAATACAGAAATAAAGAGAAAAACTGTTCTTTAAATGTTGTTCCACTTAAGAACTGGTCCAGTATCAGTGTGGCACATCCATTCTCTGTTTGAGGGTAAGATACTACAAAAGAAAGCAGAGCAGAATTATTTTATAGACTAAAACACAGACAGAGGCATAGACACATACATACATACCAGGGTCAGAAATTTTTTTTGTACATTTGTAAGGGCAATTTTTATAAGCACCTTTATTTTTATAAAAAACATATGTTGTATTTAATGTCAACCCTATATATTGTAATAATGATTATTAAAATCGATATATAAAAATTAAAATTGATATCTAAAATATTTTGTTTCGTTTTGGGCGTGTCATACTTTAGCTTCATAGACAAACATGTCGGTCCATGACATTAGGCAAGTCTAGTACAAGTTATGATAAAACTCCCGTTATAACACTGAAGCTACAAAATGAATCTTTTATTTACACCGTATCTGCACTGTATTGTTTACAATGAAGGAATACATTGTTTAATTGTGCAGGGGCATATTTTGCCCCATTGTCTTGAATTTATGGGGCATTTTTGTCACAACCACAAGCCCTCATTAATTTCCAACCCTGATACATATATTTAAATATTAATGTTAAAAACTTTAAACTTTTCTCACTTTCTTTCTACTACTGATGGCTTGCTGGATCCACAGCAGCTCCATGGCTAAAGTGCTCCGGTGCTGCTTCAAAGAGTCAGGAGTATGTGCTTTGTCTTTTAAAACTGAATGCAAATTTGATCCTGTCAAAACAAAACACAAACACGTAAGTGTCTCAAACAAGTCCTGACTTTAAAATGTATGTATCCTTTTTTGTGTCAAAATTTCAAAGCACCTGTCTGAAATAAGCTGCAGTAGCTGACATTTGAATTCACGGTACTGAAAAGTGTAGTAGAATCATCCATCAGGTTTTGTACAGCCACATTCTCTCCTCTCTTGTCCACAATACCATCCACAGGTGTGGAAGCGTCTCTGCTAGTTGTTTCAGTAGCTTCGTCTCTCTCCGGTACCTGGATTTCAGACTGTGGGAGAGATTCATCACTCTCATCATTCTCTATCTTCTGTTCCTTCTCTGAGTTATCCAGAAGGTCATGGGATTGAATCCTGGAGCGTTCATACTGCAGCAACAGGCTTTCCTATAGATTACAATATACATATTATCATTATGCAACATGAAGACATAATCTAAAAAACCTTAAGAGTGATAACGAAACATTAAGGCATAATTTCTGTGATTAACAAATAAACAGGAAGAGATATGGGCAATGACAGAGATGCTCACAGTGTCAGTGAAGTGAGGTTTGGCAATGATGTTTCCTCTCCACTGCAAGTGATCCAATCCTCCATCAATCTCTCGCACGATCTCTTCAAACTGAGTCCGAACCAAACTTAGACATTTCCTCATCACATAACCACGACAATGAGCCTGGAGAGGACACAATATTAGCTTTACTTTCCTCATACTGCGACTAAACTAAAATTTAGTCGTGTTTAGTTATAAAGCACTTCTAAAGAGCTTCTGTTGTTTAAAAAACAGTTGACTGGAAGACTCAACAGCATAGCATCTGTTAAACTGAAAAGAAAAAAATGAACTAACTGAAAAAGACAGACACTTTAGGACTAAGAAAAAATCCAAGATAGATATAAGATATCTTAAGACTAAGATAGATTCCAAAAATGTTATAAACAAATGAAATCAACGAACTTAGTGACTGTAAACAAACACAAACTGTCAACTTGCTCAGGTACTCTTCCGATGAAGGGCAAAATAAGTAAACTGTACTTATAAAATATTTTCAAAAATACACGCACACTTGAGGATCTCTAATAAAAAAAATAATAATACTAATAACAAATAAACAAAAATAACGTTACCTGAAATCGAGTTAATGTCTGAATCCATTTCTGTTCGTTCATAGCGCCGCTCTGTTTGAACGGCTGACTGTGTATCTCTTCCCCTGTGGGCAGACCGAGGAACATACTTACATGCAGCTCAGTACCGCCACCCGCTGTTTGGAAGAGGTTTTAAATTCACTTCCAGAATGAAGGTTTCCTCGATAATTTACTCACCCTTATGTCATCGAAGATGTTCATGAAGGTTTTTGAGGAAAACATGCCAGAATTTTTCACCATATAGTGGACTTAAGTGGGGAATAACGGGCTGAAGGTCAAAATTGCAGTTTTAATGCAGCTCCAAAGGGCTCTGCTTCATTCAAGCTGAGGAATAAGGGTCTTATCTATCGAAACGATCGGACATTTCCTAAGAAAAATACAAATTGATATACCTCTTAACCACAAATGGTCATCGTGCACTTGGTCGACCTCAGCATTATGTAACGTTAATCACGCACGCGTGACGTAGTCAAGCCAGTGTTTACAAAACGAATGTGCAAAGGAAGTCAAACTCCCGTTACAAAAAATGTAAAACAAGGATGTTGGATTATTTTGAAACTGGAGGAGAAAATGACCATACCTTTTTGAACCTTAGTACACGGACAAAGAACTAACCACACGTGACTTTTCCAGCGTGATTACTCAATTTGCAAAGACATGCATGTACATAGTAGAGCTATTTCAAGGCGAGCATTTGCAGATCAAAAGCATATACTTTTTTTTTGTTTGTTTTTTAAGAAAATGACTGATAGCTTCACTAGATAAGACCCTTATTCCTTGACTGGGATTGTGTAGAGCCTTTTGAAGCTGCATTGAAACTGCTATTTGGACCCTTAACCCATTGCCACCATTGAAGTCTACTATATGGAGAAAAATCCTGGAATGTTTTCCTCAAAATCCTTAGTTTCTTTGCGACTAAAGAAAGACAGACGTGAACATCTTGGATGAGATGGGGGTAAGTAGCCTAAATTACCAGACCATTTTTGTTCTTGAAATGAACTTCTCCTTTAATAATAAGGTTGTTTCTGTAATGCCATACTTAATAATCACTCCCCAACAAATATTTTTAATATACTGGATAAAATATCAGGCTTTTTATTTAGTTTGGTCTTCTTACAGCACACATTGGTAAAAAAAGCTTCCAGCTTCTGTGATTTTCATTCAACAAACTGTTATGTCCCATAAGTGCACAAAAAAACCCAAAGTCGAAGTAAGTGAATTGTTGCATTAAGTTTTATTACTTAAAGCACACAAATATAAAATAGTTCATATGCATTGTTAAACAAAACAAGACATGGACGAAAAGCAAAGCACACAAATATTTTCTTTTATGAAATATTTGAATTCAGAGAAAGAATACAAATGTCATTTTTTAAATGATTCTTTCAATGCTTCAGACTCAGGCAGTGAGGGAAGAGAAAACAGCCTGTACATGCAGAGGCAGAATTAGATCCTGCCATGAATCAATCTGATATCAATCTAAAACAGTCCTTCCCTCAAGGCAACAGTACTGATTCTCTCTTGAAATAGTTGGAGGTAGGCGTAGCGGAGGTCGGCTTTAAAGTGATATTACTGCATCATGAAGTATAAAAATCAAACTGGTGTAGATCATTTGCTTTTCCCTAAACCTGTCCATATGTTGTGCTGATGTTTTATCACTGAAACTGGTGTAAAATGGGAAGACTGGCTTTCATAGGGATGTTAGTGAGGTTGTATTATAAATGATGGACTATGTCACAGTTTTTTGCAGTAGTTTTGTTCTACATCCACTGTAGCTTGTCTGAACCTCCTGACCTTTATTTAATGTTACTGTACTCTGCTCTTTTGTGCTTTGGGGTAGAGACTGCAAATCTACAAAGTTTAACTACAATCTTGTGCTCAAAGAAATAGAGAAATTCTAGAATCAACAGATATAATTCTACAATTACCCAAATAGTACTGGATGTCAACTTTTTAGAACCTGAAATTTGAATGCCTGACTTCAATATGTTT
Organism: Labeo catla; assembly: GCA_012976165.1. Taxonomy (NCBI): domain Eukaryota; kingdom Metazoa; phylum Chordata; class Actinopteri; order Cypriniformes; family Cyprinidae; genus Labeo; species Labeo catla. The sequence continues at coordinate 185,577 of VONZ01000791.1, read as the reverse complement.
ACACTTTAGTTTATACAAAGATAACGCACAAATACTGTACATTTCCATCAGTGCCATCGAGAATAACAAAGAACTTCTATCATAACTGTTTCTAGATCAACATTAAATAGCTATTTAAAACTCTAGTTTACAAACAAGGTATATAACATATTATTTTAAATAAATCTATGTCTATTTTAATGTACAAACATCTACAAAAAGATCCAGTTCCATCATTTGCAGTCCTGTGAAAACCTTACAGTAAAACAAACTATCAATGTCATCTAGATACTGAGAAGAGGCACTAAGAGTGATCTCAAACAGTCCTGAGTGAGTTTATAGCTACTCCACAGCCATTTACAACATCATTCCAGAGAACACTGATGAACTACAAAATTAAAATCAATTGTGTATGTGCTGATTGACTGATAATGTAAATGATCACCTTTTCAATCACTTCTGACATTGCTGATCTAAAAATTCTAGATCAAACGGAGTCAGCCTTTACTAATGATGAATGAACCTTTGAAATCAACTCATGCAATCCCTAAAGTAAGAACAAATATTATTTATCCAAATAAATCACAAAAAAAGGGGCGCAATTTGGCTTTCAGGCTCAAAATCATTGGAATTATTAAAATTTAAATGCGAAGATTAAAACATCTGAAAAAAAAATGCCATTTTGCTTCACATGGAGAATGTGCTTTGATGCTGTTGCTGTCAGTTAGCATTGCATTAGACACAGATCATGATGATGGTGCTTCATTAACTTGCAGTTGAGTTGTAGCCATGGCAACTTGGGCTTTGGTCGGCACAGTGATTTGATGGTCAGCTGGGTTTGGTTTCCCGCTTCAGGTGCTGGAGGTCTTGGGTAAGTCTTGATTTTCTGCCAGGTGGAGTTTCTGTCTGGATAAACTGAATTAAGGAGATATGCACTGCTAATGTACATGTAATGTACAAGCTCTGGAGCTCCTATTACATATAAAAAATGCTGACTTCAGAATTCATCCTGCACACATACTGGATTTACCCATCCATTAGGCTTCCATTAGGACACAACTGACCTTAGAATAATCTCAACTAAGATGTTTGGAGAAACACAATCCCTGATTTTACTGAAACTAAGACTAAATGCTTAGCTGAGAGGAATGAGAGCTTTTACTGTAACACAAACCCTTTTTGGATAAACAGAACTCCTGGGAAAACACCAATAAGTCAATAAACATTGTATTTTGTTAGCATGAAGTGTGACTTAATTATTCTTTTTTTCTTAACATTTTAAGGGACTCCAACCACTTTGGGGATTCATGTCAAAGGTCAAGTAAAATGCCATATTTAACATACAACACACATACAAACCATAATATGGAAGGATACATTGAGCTGCTCAATTCTTCCAGCTAAGAGAAGGAAAAAAACAGAGATGCATTCAAAAAAATCAATACAATCACTGCTGCTTTAAAAAAGACTAATCTATAACTGCTGAGCTGACAGAATCAGTATAGCAACAGACTTCATACAATGAGTTATTTTGGTATTCAGCCTGTATGTTAACAAAAACCGAGCTGATCTGTGTTGTACAGGCTGTTCTTTTTCAAAAATTACAAACTGCACTGCAGAAATGCTTTTCCTTACACCATGACGTAACAATATACTAATTCATTATATCCTAAATTGTTTATTTCTGTTTTTATTTTTGTGTGTTACAAACACTTTTTATCACCTAACTTTTGCGAATTTCTGGACACCAATTTTATAATAAATAAGTGAATTTCATAAACATGTCCAGGTCATATTTTACCCTAAAAAGTTTTTTTTGTATTAATTTAATATTTATTAAATATTTTTTGCATGTTAATTTTAAAAACTGTAGTACAATAATATAGTAATAACATAACATTAATACTGTTATAAATACATTTGTATTAGTTACATTTTTAATTTTTGGGGGGAAAATTTGAGAAAAAAAATCATGGAAGTAAAATAGTCCTAAAAATAATCTTTATGAAAAGTGGAGTTAAACATGATCTATCTTAAAGGGATAGTTTACCCAAAAAATGACAATTCTGTCATTAATTACTCACCTTCATGTCGTTGCACCCATAAAACCTTTGTTCATTTTCGGGAGCAAATTAAGATATTTTTGATGAAATCTGAGAGCTTTCTGACCCTGCATAGACAGCAACGCAACTGACACGTTCAAGGCCCAGAAAGGTAGTAAAGACATTGTTAAAATAGTCCATGTGACATTAGTGGTTTAACTTTAATTTTGTGAAGCTACAAGAATACGTCTTGAGTCTAAAGAAAACAAAAAGGAAGAGAAGAAATTTTTGTTTTCTTCATAACATTACAGTTGAACCACTGATGTCACATGGACTATTTTATCAGTGTCCTCATGACATTTCTGAGGCTTGAACGTGGTAGTACTGTTGCTGTCTATGCAGGGTCAGAAAGCAGAGATGAACGAAGGTCTTACGGGTTTGGAACGACATGAGGGTGAGTAATTAATGACAGAATTTTCATTTTTGGGTGAACTAACCGTTTAAGATTCAACTACACACACTCTGTTCACTATACTAAGTGAACCACCCATAACAAAATTCAAACACATACACTCTGAGACACTTTAATCTGCTGGGCTCTCTACCACATACCACCGAGCTGACAGCTAGAAGGGAAATACTATCAATAGTAATTGTCTAGCCCTTCACAGGCTGATGAAAGAATTCAGTCAGACAGCGACACTTGGATTTGGATGATAATACAAGATTCAGTCACAGGCCTGTATTCAGACACAGGGTATTATTGTGTCCAGTCCTTTAGTATGTCTGTTTGAGGGACACTCGGAGTGTTTGAATAGTGAAGAGGGAACAAGTAGCCTGGTGTTTCATATCCATTACATCCAGATTCTACTACTGTGTGTGCGTCTACTGTAATGAACAAATTTAAACTGATGGGAGAATGAATGTCTGTGGTTTCAGTATGAAAACGCAAAAGATCAGGGCTGCCTGATTCAGGGAAAAAAATTACTTTTAATCTTCTCTGATTAAGATTTAATTTTTTAAAAACGTTTTTTAGGGTTTGCTGTGCTACAAAGTAGGGCTGCACAATTTGGCCAAAAATGCAGTGATTATACAGTTGCGGTCAAAAGTTTACATACACCTGGCAGAAACTGCAAAATGTTAATTATTTTAGTAAATAAGAGAGATCATACAAAATGCATGTTATTTTTTTATTTAGCACTTACCTGAATAAGATATTTCACATAGAAGACGTTTACATATAATCCACTAGAGAAAATAATAGTTGAATTTATAAAAATGTTCAAAAGTTTGCATACACTTGATTCCAAATACGTTGTTGTCACCTGAATGATCCACAGCTGTTTTTTTTAGTGATGGTTATTCATCAGTCCCTTGTTTGTCCTAAACAGTTAAACTGCACGCTATTCTTCAGAAAAATCCTTCAGGTCCCACAAATTCTTTGGTTTTTCAGCATTTTCAAATGCTCACTGATGCTCCAGAAGGAAAAACGATGCATTAAGAGCTGGTGGGTAAATTTAACCTATCTTGTCTTCTGAGAAACATGTAAGTATCTTCTGTAGTTTTGAAGGGAAGTACTTATATATATAAATATATATATATATTGAGGCAAAATAAGAAAAATGTACACATCTCCATTCTTTTCAAAAGTTTACACCCCAGGCTCTTAATGCATCATGTTTCCTTGTAATGCATTAATGAGCATTTTACCTTCTGTAATAGTTGCATATGAGTCCCTCAGTTGTCCTCAGTGTGAAAAGATGGCTCTTAAAATCATACAGGCAAATACACAAAAATGCTGAAAAAACCAAGAATTTTTGAGACTTGAAGGATTTTGTTTGAAGAACAGAGAGCAGTTTAACTGAGGGACTCATGAACAACTATCACTAAACAAAAAAACACAGCTGTAGATCATTCTGGTAACAACAAAGTATTAAGCATCAAGCTTAACTTTCGAACGGGGTCATTTTATAAATGTAACTATTATTTTCTCCTGTGGACTATATGGAAACGTCTTCTATGTGAAATATCTTATTCAGGTCAGTACTAAATAAAAAATAACATATATTTCAAATAATCCCTCTTATTTTGGTAAAATAATTAACATTTTGCAGATTCTAAAAGGTGTATGTAAACGTTTGACCTCGACTGTATATCACAATTCAGTTTTATTTAGATTAACTTGGCAACCATGGGCGACATTGGGGGGGGGGCAACTGGAGCGGTTTGCCATGCCCAGGCCCGGTTGTACGGAGGTACTAGACAGTGCTAAATACCCTCAAACGAAAGCAAAAGCAACTGAAGATCTGGTAAACTATGCAACGTGTTTTTGCAGTGCTGAGGAATGCAGACATATCTGCTGATTTTTTGAACGCAATGGCCAATGAGAAGCGTTTTAGTTTGTCAGAATTCACTCACCTCTGGAAGTGCCGGATCGTTTTTTTTCAAGTGCAGTTTTGCGCGCTCGTGAATCATCTCAGGACTAACTAAGCGCAAACGTGATGTAAATAAGGGGTTCATTGTGTAGTTTAGAGAGCTTCATTTAATTATAACACAACTTGTGAGATCACGATGAACTGAGATGAGTGGCGCTTTTACGTGATAATAAAGTGAGCGAGCTTTGCGCACTTACTAGGCTATAATCCGTTCAAAATTTGTATGAAACGTTCGTTTTATACGGTGCAATGTTTCGGGATGACATCTGCATATTTATGATGGATTATATGCTGAAAGTGGCCAGCAGAAGACTGATCATAGTCTGTTTGATCAATTTTACCTTCTCAAATCATCACGACTTGCCTAAACTAAAATATCTATAGATATAAAACAGTTAAAGTATAAAACAATGTTAGTTTAAACGTTAAACCTAGATAAATGTGTGCTATTAAGCGCTATTATTCCAGTCATTTGTGCAGAGAGTGCAAGCTAAAGCCGCTTTGCAGAATATGGAGGCGCCAGCGCGATTGCTTGCATTTTTTCCAGTGGAAACCATTTTAAATATTCCATCATTTTTGCTGATAAAAGTAAGAATAATGCATCATTCCAAACTGTAAAGGGTCTACTTTTATTTGTGTGCGCTCACACTAGTTTATTAATGAATAATTAAAAAATCTCATTACTATTTCCCCCTGACACATTCATGTAATAACTTTTGCCAGTGCTTTTGCAAGCTTATTGCGTGCGCTTGAACAGAACTGTTTCAGCTGCGCTGAAGGTGCGCTCGCTGACGGAGACACTAACGCCTTCCAAGCCGGTTTCGGAAATGAAAGCAAAAGTAAAGTCTGGTGTTGTTTCCACCAGCACAGATTTTTTTTTCCATCACCATATTTGGTGGATGTCTAAAAAATAAAAATAAGAAGAAGCCTAAAACAGGCCCGAAGACCGTCCCGCGTCTGAACTATGACGTGCAAATTGCCCCGAATCCACCCCCCCCCCCGACTAAAGAGTCAAATACCGCCCATGTTGGCAACCCAACAAGAAATATGTTACAAAAGCATACTAAAAACATCTTACATTAGAAAGCAAGTGTTCTAGATTGCGGTCTGAAGCGTTTTTTTTCTGGTCTTCGGACAGCTCCTCCACATGACTGTCCAGACTAAAATGCAGCCGGGCCAGACGCTCCTGCATCTCCCTCACATGCTCCAGTTGCTCAAAGGAGCACACTTTACCTGCAAACACATGGAAAGTGAGACAGTATAGACTTACTAGACTAAACAAATCTGAATCAACTTGCTGAAGAATTAGGTGGTGTAAAGGTGCCACCCTTACACACCTTCGCATTCCTTAAAGCTATCTCAACAGTTAAGACTGCAAAAAAATTCCAATGACTGCCCAAACTACTAAGGCTACTAAATAAAACCCTAGCACATACCGAAAGCCTGTAGTTTTCCAGAGTGAAAGTCGTTGAGCAGGTTAAGCAGTCCTCCCTCCATCTCTCTCACATCAGAGACGTCAGTGAGGAATGAGTGCTGGAGTGGTGATGAGGACTGAGATACACGACTGGGTCCAGCAGGCTGAGGAGCTCTGGGTTTCTCTCTGTGAGGCCTACAAATGGAATCAGAATTACTATTAGACTCTATTGGAAATGCCTATTACAAACACAAACCAATTAACATCTATGATCTATAATGATGCAAACCTTGTGTTTTTGGGGGGAACCACAGGAACGACAAGAGCTTCTTTAGACGGACCCATTGCCCCCACCGATCTCTTGTACTTGCCCCTGGGTTTGGGGGAGGGTGGCTGGGGTAAACCCAACGAGAATGTGGCGCTTTTACTCGCCGGGAGAACGGCAAGCTTTCGAGGGTTGATTGGTGGAGGAGGGGGCTGGGGAAGGGACACTTTGGGACTCCTTTTCTTCCTCTTGTCTTCCATGAGGCCAGTGGCACTTTCTAAAACACGGACAAGAGCTCTCAGCTACTGAGATGTATGAAGCAAAACAAGAGCTGATCCTAAACTAGACAGTGTGTAATTTCTTTCAAAAGGCACTCAAACACTGCCATTATTGTAAAGCAATTTACTTTAATCTAAAACATTTTGGCTATTTCTCTTTTGGCTGTGATAGGAAGGCAACCATAGCATAGGGCCCCTACAGAGACAGATTAAATAATGTATAATAATAAATAATTTATAATAAATAACGCTTCAGTTGGTATCACTGCACTCAAGTCAATTTCAGCTTTGTAGCGAACAGATTTCAATCATTATATCAGGTCAGTGAGAGCCAGTGCTAAATATACAAGATAGGCAGCGATTATTAATATCTGACCTTGAGCTGCTAACTGATGAAATGGAAAATGCAATCTTTTGTGTGACTGCATGAAGCCATGTTAACAATATCAGGGATAACATGCTTATTGTAGCTGATAAATGTACCAAGACATGCCTTCTTATTATTTTATTTAAAAAAGAGCTTGATTCAAACTCCATCTAACTTTATGGATAAAGTAAGACTTTTTAAAAGTCATTTTTATTTAGTCTCCTTTTCTGTTTCTCACCCTGTGTAAAGAAATACCACGTTATCAAGCTGTGCTTCAGTGCTGAAATATTTTTAGATGCTTCAGATCTCTCTGGGACTCTCCGGTGCCTGCTGTCCATCCGCCAGGGATACAGTGATATATCTCTACCATCAGTTTTTTTAATAATAGCAGTAATTTTAATAAATATGGGCCATTCTAGAGAATTGGTTCAGAGTCGGAAACGTCTTGAAAAAAATGTGTTTTTCCACAAATTTTGTATGTATGCTATGCAAAATGTATAATATTTAAGGTACACATTTCTAGTAATTGTGCAGTTAATCTTCCTTTTAATATATTTTTGTCTATTTTATGAAAGATTTATGAGACTTGCTGTATTTTGAATCCAATTTTTCTTTGTAAAAGGCAAAAAAGTTTATCATATTAATTTCAAATTTAAAGATTCATTAGTTTGAATATACAATGAACCAAAAACTATCATAACAACTTAGTTGATAATTGGTTTCGGTCGTGACAGCACATTTTCGGTAGTGACAGTAATGTTTTGGTAGGAGCTGCAACACATTACAGAATTTTAACCCACATATTAAAACACTACTAAAGCATACTAAAATACGAAAACTGTACTATAACTGTACTAGAATTTAGTTTATTTCTCCCAAATAATGGATTATGTGTTCACTTTTGTCACTACCGAAACAATGATGACATGTTACGGTCATGACTGTTTCGGTAGTGACAATTTTATGGGATAACACCCAAAAGAAAACATATATGTCACTACCGAAGCTTCACCAAACGTTTTGGTTGTGACAATGTTAGATACTTTTGAACCTAGCTCAAAGATGCTAATAAGCACATGGTTAGCTAGTACAGTTCTGAAGAGTTGTGCACATGTAAAATTTTATAAAATGGTGTTCAGTTGTGACATTCTTTAAAGTTACACACAGATTTTTCATACTTTTGAACACATTTACCTCTAAATGATGGGGCCTATCTACTTACCATGTAGCTTTGAGAAAGAGTGACATAAATATTTCCTGATCATAAATGTTGGGGTGTAGTTAAAATCAATCTCAGCCAATGGACATGACATTTACATAAAGTTTCATAATTTACAAAGAAAATATGAAATAAATATTTTTTGAAGTCTGATTTTTTGAAGAAAAAAAATCAAAAAGTTATTTTTTAAAAACAACAATGGAATAAAATGCAAAAATTATTTTAATATTATTTTCATAAGTTTAAATTTAGGGGTTAGGGTTGAGGACACCCAGCTTTCAATTGCAAGTACCTACTAAATAATGTTATTATATAAATATTAAGCTTATTGATATTTTAAATATTACTGTGGGTTTTAATATATAATAAAAGTATCTTAGTAAACATCTAAGATCTGAATACTTAAATACTGTTTTAATTAGTTTTTTGGTTGTGGGACAGCAGTTTGCACCAATTCTGTAGAAGGGCCCATTCACTTTGTTAGAGCTAGTATACCAATATTCAATATTGTTTCTCAGAAATTACAACTAAATAGGTCAGGTAACTTGCTGTAAGTATATCACTGAAATTTCTGAAAATTGAAATGAAAAAAAAAGCAATTTTTTGAATAAACACATTCAACTGTATGCCTGTTATTTAAGTCCTTGCATGTTGGGGGGATATATATATATATATATATATATTTTAATTTAATTTCCAAGCAAATGTTCCTGCCCACTCATAACTCTCTACCAATGGTGCAATAGATGCATAGTAAATCAGATTTTATTAAAATATTATATATATATATAATAAAATATATATAGGTGTATATAATATATAAAATATATATATATATATACACCTGTATATTATAAATGAATATGTAAATCGTAGATATTTGTATATTAAAGACTGCACATTATAATAGCCTCGCCTGTGAAAGATTGTTCATTGCCAGTGAGCACTAAACAATTTGGGTCAATCATGGTGCTTTTAGATAAATAATCAGCCTCAGAATCACAATATTAATTAATGTACTTTCTTTACCAAATTAAATACAAACATTGCGTCTCCTTGTGTTATTTCCTACTAGACTATTTATTTTTTTCCTTGCAGTTGTAGCATCTTAGAATCGGCGTATGACTCAATGTGTTTATCCACGGAAGATCTAATGCATTTTTCATTTGTCAAAGAGGGTTTTACATTGAATGGAAGGGATTTGCACAGGATGCCCCGTGAGGCGCGATGCGCACATCGTCATATGCCTGAACAAAACGATTTACTCACCGGCTGACCGACAAGGATGAGGCTCTTCGAGTTTCCAACGCAAATTTAAGGCGCCCGTGTTGGTTTTTCCATTCCAATACCTCAGGATTTATACGCGGTCCGTCTTAACAGCAGATGCCAAGTGCGTGCCGTTTCCCACTTCCCGACCGCGATTCTGCGACTAGTACTATGGTGAAGCTTAGTAATTAATATTAATATGTCACGCTTTTGCTATTGGACGGGGCGTCCCGATTAGCTAATTAATATTCACAGCCAAGGCGCACCAATGGGTATACTTCTGAGCAACGTCAAAATAACAATATTAATATTCATGAGCTGAACCTTCGCCATACTACTCACAAAGATGCGAGCTGAGGTCCAGTTTAAAGAACCTCACACTATTATTAAAACGTCTTCCACACAGCTCGTAATTTATAGAACTGCTTTTAATAATCCATTATATACCACAAAACAAAATGGCTCTGTAAATATCTATATTCATTATAGTCAACCGTTGACCGAGATTTAAAGCCTTGTTACATGTTTGTCGCCATCTAGCGGTTATGGCACAGTAACAGACTAAATGATAAACCTAAGAAATATTAAGATGATAAAACTAGTGCTTACTTCTTTTAAAATCCATTTAGCGTCTATACATAGTGTAGGGGGCGGGACGGTTCGGTTTCTAAAGAGCATTTGATTGGACAAGTTTAATGAGAAGCTGAAGTGCAAGTTGATGTCATCAAAATCTATCCATATTGGTGGAAGTGAGAGATTGTAAGTTTTGAATGCTTATATCTTCTAAATGTGAATTTTGTCATTATTTTGGAGCACACTATTTTATAAATAACCTTAAAGCCAACATATTCATACTAAAAGCCAGAAAACTTCAATTTTGATTTCATGGGGACTTTAAAAGAAAACTTCAGCGAACCAGACAGTACAAAAATATGTTTCCTTTTTATTTCATGGCAAGTCAGAACATAGACAGAAATGCACTTGTAGAAAAAATAAACAGCTCTCATGCATGTTTTCTGCTCATCTGTGATGACTGACAATAATTTAACCTTGTCTAACTGACTTTCTGGTTGGAGGCACTGGCTGAATACGAATACGCTTTTCCCAGAACTATTCTGTCTCTGAGCAGTTTGAAAAAGGCGTAATAATTACTGAATAATATTAGAGCTAATGATATCGTCTGATGCCATTTCTCTGAACACACCAGTGAATATAGCTGGTAGAATATCATTGCACCTTCCAGGATTATAAGGATGTTTAATATTCGAAGAGGTTTGTTGAAGAAAAACTGGTAAAAGAGAGGGATAAAAAAAGGGTTACTGCAATATCATTACCATGAAATAAATGTTCGCATTCATTTTTCTCAAAATATATCCATTCAAATTTGTTCTGCAAAACAAAGCACTTTCTGTTTTAGAGTTTGTTTATAGCTTATACTTACATAGAAACGATAATGCGAGACGTCTGAGGGAACTGCTACGTTATAATGTCCCATGGCCTTATAAACGTTTTTATTGTGTTTAACTAAAACTCCTTGTGGCCACATGTACTCTTCTGTCCATCTGTAGGAAACAGAAAAAAAATATTACACCTATTATAAAAAAAAAAAAAAAAAAATTAAAGACACAATTAAAGAAAAATATTACATGCATAAATAAATAAATACATTTAATGAGGTAATATTATTTATATCAGTATGTACAAAAAAAATCAGTTCTAATTGTGATTTTTGAAAACCAATGCAGGTAAAATAATATTAGCTTGGTTTTCAAATTCATTTAGCATGCTATAAATAAATGTGTTGTTGATGGCAATACCCAAGATCAAATGAACATGTTGAAACATGCAACACAATGCAGGTATTCTTTTAAGGCTAAATGCGCATCAGACTGTGAACAAGAACTGAACAAGAATTAGGCTCTTTTGTAAAGGCATTTAGAATCATTCATCACCTGCGATACTTACATTTTTGCACTTAAAATAATATTAACCAATATACAACAAAGAGACACACACACACACACACACACACACAAAAACAAAAAAAAAAAACAAATCTAAACTTATGCCATTTCTATGTCCCCAGGTCATACGTACACATGTTGGAGGACGTTTGAGCAGAGGGAAGGGTCGACCTTCTGCCAGCAGCCCAGGTGAGCGGCAGCTTTGTGGAGCAGGTCACAGTAGCGGGGAGGTAACAGGTGCCGCATCAGAATGACAGAAGTACTGACAGATACCAGGATGAACAGCTCACAGGACCAGCGTTTATCTACATACTGTGTGCTCTGTTCACACACAGAAAAATTAAGAAAGAGTCATGTGCATGAATGTAAAGAAATTCACTCGAAATATTCAGGGCTGAGACAAAATGTGCTGTGCTAGGTTTAGCAAAGTAGCAAAATCTGTAATATATAAGCATATCTTTAAATATCACAATGTTTATTTTTGTGCACATTACTGTTCAAAAACTGTGCACAAAGAAAACAAAGATAACAACTTCATTCAACAATTTCTTCTCCTCCATGTCTATCTTCAATGCACATTCACAAGAGCATCACGACACGTGCGTTGATGTCTATGCAGGGTCAGAAAGCTCTCGGATCTTATCAAAAACATCTTAATTTGTGCTGCAAAGATGAACAAAGGTCTTACAGGTTTGGAACGACATGAGGGTAAGTTGTTAAATAACAGAATTTAAATTTTTAGGTGAACTAGGCAATATCATCTGAACAAAAGTGATGACAAAACAATTTGTAATGTTACAAAAGATCTATATTTCAAATAAATGCTGTTCTTTTGAACTTTCTAGTCATCAAAAAACACTGATTTAATGCATTATGGTTTCCAAAAATTTTAAACGACGTCACAATCAGCATACCCTAGTGAAAAATAAATATACTAAAATGTATTTAAAATACATTTATTTCATGCTAAGTATATTACAAATACAATTATATATTATGTACTTAATAAAATACCCTGCAATTGTACTTTTATTATACTAAACTGGTATTTTTAAAGTTTGCTAAATTTTAACAACTAATTTTGTTCTTACTGCAGTTTAATTGTGCGGAAGTAGTGCTGAAGTCCAACTAAAAATATACTTAAGTATATCTGATTGTGCTAAAGTGGAACTACTGCAAGTATACTTTAGGAACACTTCAAATATTTTGCATTAAAAGACTGATATTATTAAAGATCATACAATCCTCATCAACAGTGACATTAAAACATATTTTAGGCTTAAAATGCATTGTGCAAATGTGCATTGTGCACAAGCAGTTCTCCAAATAAAGTTTAATTACAATTTTTATATCAGTAAGTCTTGAGCGATATATCAGTAAATTTGTTAATAGACTTGAACTATACTTAGTAAATCTATTACTTTTTTACTAGGGTATGATTTCTAAAACACACACACACACACACACACACACACACAAACATATATATATATATATATATATATATATAACCAACCCCAAGCCTTTGAACAGTATAATTGCAATAATTAATGATTCACTGTATTGTAGCAGCTTGCATGGAAAATTTTACAGTCCAAGAACATTTGACATGTTCTTTTTGATACAACAAACTATAAACTACATCCAGAGGAATCTTAACAAATCCTGTGATGCTAAAACCAAAGTTTTGCATTGAGGGTAGACAGAAAGCCATAACAATAATATTTGGAAAAATCATTTGCATGTGTTGGTTTAAACACCAAGAATGAGTTTTGACTAAAGCCAATCTGATCTGAATTTACCGACTCATTACACATGAATCACTTGTTCATTATCAACCAAACCTGT
>VONZ01000791.1:0-167500 GCA_012976165.1 Labeo catla | reverse complement strand
CCAATTTCCTCACTGTTTTATTATACAAGAACACACTGGCAAAGTTTATTTTTTTAAGTTCTAACTTTTTTTAATGTAAATTCCTTTTTATAAGTAATTTAATGCTTATTACAGATACATTATTCTACATCTTTGTTTACTGTTAATCATCACAGGTTTTTCAGAAGCTCAGAATGTTTACAGTAGCTATTACCATACTTATCTTGCCATTTCTACAGTATTCAAGATGGATGCTGTCTGTGCACAGCATGCAAATTGTCTTAATGGGTGGACAACATGGGCAACAAACTACATGTGACAAATTAAAAATGCAAGTTTTTTGATTGGACATGATGTATTAAACAAATATCTAATGAGATAATAGGATAATAGGTTTCTAAATAAGCTAATCCTGTCCAAACAGATCCAGAGCACTGGGTACTGAATGAATTCATATACCATGGTATTTTTTCATGGACACTGTCAAGACACTATACTATATTATTACAGGTAAAATCACATTTAGTTTATTGTCATTCCAGCAATAGAGTGTTTTCACGACAAGTCATCCATCGGCCATATTGGCAGCACTAAACGTAAACAATGCCACTGAACCGTATGAAACCTGCATATTTTACTGATGATTGCTGCAGAAAATGGTCAATTATTGTCATGTTTTGGGCTGTACTAATCGGTCAGACCGGGCAAAAACATTAGGGGTACTATAGACTGCCAAAAGTTATAACAAATCAAGAAGAAGAGTGTCTGAGGAACAAAAGTTGTTTGTGGTTGGCCAAACTGAACCAGGATTTCCAGAGCAAGAATCTTGACAACATTCATGTTTGTTCTTATCATTTCCAGTCAGGTAGGTGAAATATTAGGACAATATCTTAATTTATTCTGCTCATACATATCTTTACCACCTATTAACTTTAGTTAGTCAAAATATTGCGCCCTTTTCTGCTTACTAAGTCTTTCTCTAAATGATTTAGCAGCTTTCACACATTTTTCCGTGGTTTAGACAGAATAAAGTAGTACATTAACATGCAATCCGTGCTGTTGTTTACATTCAACTATTGCCAATATTGCCAAACATCCGGGTAACTTACCAAATCGTGACATAAGTTCAAATCCTCTATATGGAGGAACAAAATGTAGTTGTACCAGTTCTACATGACAAATTAGAGTCTGTGACGAAAAAATGTTAGAGATTGTTTTGGTGTAGACCCATATGCTGCAAGATCAAATCTGTGATGTCCAGACATGTTTTAAAGAAAATTAGTTTGTTTTTTAAATCCTGTCTAGTTCTAACATGATGTTACTGTAGGTTACCAACACAACTGGTCTTGCACTAAATGAACTGACTAATTGTATGTTTGTAAACTCTTCCTCAAATGCCTCATATAGTAACTGTAGGCTACTTTCACTTGTGCTTTGAGCTGACTTGAAAGGTTGACAGCTTTCTTATTGGATGCACTGTAAAGCATTTTATGGAAGCAATTGTCAAACCAGTTAAATGAGCTTATTGCCATAAGCAGTGCAAGCTCAGATACATTTTACTGTGCTTTGACTTTATATCTAACCTGAAGATGTTTAAAATGCCTTTTACACTTACTGAATCAAACCGGTTTGTATTGAGTCTGACTACACTATTATTTGCCATTATAGGGCTCATTGCATCAGCATATTTATCCCCATGCAAACACAGTAAACCTTACAGAGCTCCATCACCACTGGTCCCATGCACAGAACATTGACAAAGACCCACATGCATGCAGCACAACTGGCTTGCCAATACACGTGCCACAAACGGGTCGTACTTTAGCAAGCCAAACAATGCATTTGTGTTATGGTTAGGTTTTCAAGAATTTAGTATACTGCTTAAAATAAAGAATAATCGTTCCTGGCCGCTCTGGTGTTTGGTAGCCCTACCTTTATTGATGGGCAACTTTTGCGGAAGCGCTGCTGTTAAACATATAGTTTGAAAGACATGTAGTTTTTGGTCCTAAAACCAAGTTCATTTAAAATGCAACAAACATTATTCGAGTCTGGTTGTATCTTAACGCTCACAGCAATAAATGCATGCTCGAATATAAGACTGCGGCCTAGCACTGTTGCATTTGCACATAATCTAATTTCAAGAAATCGCAAAAAAAGGTCTCTTACCACTTTAAATCGCGGAGTTTAGTCCGGATTAGGCGACTGTGAGATTTAGATTGAAACGCACTCAATACTTCGATACAGAATGACTTACTTGGGTTCGTAAAGCGTTTGTTTAATTTCTGACAGTAAACGAGGAGAGCTCATTCTGTTGATGTTGTACCGCAGACGCACGCACGCACGCGCAGGGGGGAGGAGGCAAGCGTGCGTGCTTGCGTGTACAGTGTGTGTGTGCGCGTGTGTGTAAGATCAAAGCATATCATGTGGTTGCGCCTCAGGCACATACATTACACAGAACCGGTTCGGAAAGGTTCATGCATGCAGTGTTTTATGCACATTTATTGGACGTATTTTCTTGTATAAAACAGAATAACACCGAGTCAAGCCATTTAGTAGTAGTGAAATAAAGCTATTGCCAAGTTTTTAAATATTTATTTTGTTTAGCTGTTTGCATACCACACGTTGTATATTATTAATACAGTCAATCATTTATTCAAATACGTAATCTGTCTTCATTTATATGCAAAACAATTAAACAAATTTCCCGCCACACAAGATACTCAAGTGTTAATGTCTTGTATTTACATCTACTTTAAATATTCTTATAACAATTGTAACTAAATTCCATGCATATACGCCATTGTTTAAAAGTTTAGGGTCAGTAATATTTAAAACAAATATATATTAATATTTTATTTACACATTAAACTGATCAAAAGTGACCGTAAAATCAGTTTTTATATCATCCTATATCATCCTATAATTTACAAACAGTCAAGTAAATAAAATATAAAATGTCAAATAAATGTAGTTTTTAAAAAAAAACTATTCATCAAAAATTCCTCAAAAAATATTAAGTAGTTTTTAATAACTAGATACGTTAAGTAGTTAATCATAACTAGATACAAAAGTTTGTCAAGACAAACTTTAGGTTGGCTTGAGAAAGCCTATTAAAAAGTTTGAAACAGATAGATTAATATTTTAATGAATTAATATTTTATTGAGCAAGGACACATTGTCATTGTTTTTATATAATCCTACAACATTTACAAAAGCTCAAATAAATTAAATAAAAAAATGCATTAAAATGTCCAATGTATTAAAAAAAATAAATGCAGTTCTTTTTAAAAAAAATCTAATCATCAAAAAATCCTGAAAAAATATTAAGCGGTTTTAAACATTAGTAATAATAAGACTATAATAATAATAACAACGTTTCCTGAGCACCAAATTAGCACCACAATTCACAATATAACTATTTTACTTTATTTTTGATCAAATAAATTCAGCCGTGGAGAACATAAGAGAGTTAAAAGCTATCGAGACTTTAATTTTTCCCTAAATATTCATGAACAAAATATTAAGTTTGTGAATTATTCATGTTTTTTTCCCATGGTCCTCCGTTTTTTTTTTTCTTGGTTGTTATTTGTAATGCTGCTGTTCATTTTTCTTTCATATATGTAGAAAAATCTCTTCATCTGTATCCTGGTGTCTGTTATTGTCCAAGAAGGCGGGAGTTGTTCGTCTGAATGATCGCTCGGCTGACCAATCAGAGCGCAGACAGCGATGCGCACGGGTGCGCGCCGGAAGAGCGCTGCAGCAGCAGCACACGGGACCGAAATGGCGTAGCGCGCAGTCCACGGCCGCAGCAGCGCAGCGGGGCCAGGCTCACCGAACATCTCCGAGCCTGGCCCGTCATACTCCAACCACCGAGTATGATGGAGATGACTTTTAGTTCCAGTTCACTCGCTTCGAAACCAGCACGAGATCACCGGAGACGGTAAGTGCACGAAGAGTGTTGACATGTATTACAGCGCTTGTCTTTGTCTAATCTTTGTGTTGCAGTTTCGCATTCCAGCACTTGCGTCACTCGGTAGATGGTCATGCATTGTGCGGGAGTAGAGATGCACATTATTTGGTTGTGTATGAATATAATTTTTCATAGTTCTTTTAAGCACTTTGTCCTTTCCTTTCTTAAGTGCTCTAGAACTAATAACTATATTATAAAATAAGAATAAATCTTAATGAACCTGCTTTGTCTTATTAAAACAGTGCCCTTCATATGTCATATCAAGAAGAGAAAGGAACAGTCCTGAAGGGAACTCATGACCAGGTAGGTCAGTTTATACAGCAGAAATAACATAAGTTACTTCCTTGTATTTGCCAGTATTGACACTGATTTCACAAATTGATTCAATTCAGATTCACCACCTTTTGTTTCAATTCCTATTTTAGTTCATTTAGATATATATCATGTACAATACATGATATATATCCCACTTTCCCACTATATATCCCACTTCCCCCCAAATCTCTTCCAACTACTGCTGTAGACTAAGCAATCTAAAATTTTAAATTGAAATGCAGTTTATTTTTAGTTATAGGGGGTGTGCACTTACATCACAATTTGGTCATTTAACCAGATGCGCGGGCATATTGGTGATAACCGGATGTAAAAAACAGCACAGATAATGTACTACTGAAATACAACGGAAAAAACAATGTAGAAGCTGCTAAGTCATAGAGAAGAATTTAGTAAGCAGAAAAGGGAGCAAACTAAAGTTAATAGGAGGTAAGGATACGAGGAGTATTCATTAAGTTATTAGCTTAATATTATATATCTGATATACCGGCAATGATAAGAACAAACACAAATGTTGTCAAGATTCTTGCCCTGGAATATCTATAGTATCCCAAATGTTTTTTCCGGTCCGGCCAATTAGTACAGCCCAAAACATGACAATAATTGACCATTTTCTGCAGCAATAATGAGCAAAATATGCCAGTTTGTTTGGTTCAGTGGCATTGTTTACATTCAGTGCCACCGATATGGCCATTTGATGATGCATTGTTAAAACACTATATAATAATAAATACTTTAATTATTATAAATATTAGCTGTTTCATATTAAACACTTCACACTGATGTGACACAAGTTGTAATATTGATGTTTTTTTATGGTTAAACACTGATTAAGCAATTACTGATGAGCTGTTTATTTCAACATACCTTATGTCACTTCATATTTGAGTTTTTTTTTGTTGTTGTTGTTTGAATTTTGTGATAACATTTTCAGAATTTGAAAACTGATCCTGTTTCGTATCAAAAGTAACAAAGCTTGCGGAGATTATTGGATGCCAAGTGTGTTGCAAATAGAATTTAGTAAGGTTTTGTTCACACATCAACAGAAAAGACTAAAAGATCAATCTTGGGTTTTTAAAATTTGATTTTGGTTCATCAAATTAAAATGGAGTTATCAGTATTGTTAACCCAGCCCTACCTCTTTACCTTATCTGACCTGTTTCGCATGTTTGTTCTGTGCAGATGAGACCGTCATCTCTTTGTTCTTCAAACTGCTCTCCATCCCGATAAGTTGACCTTCCTCCAGCGTTATTTCAGGGAAGTGTTTGTTTAGCATACCAACTGTCACTGGTCTATGACCATATCATCTCTGCACTTTGAAGACGACAGCTGAAGTTGTTTTTATCCATGAAAGAACTGTAAACTCTTCATGTGTCCAAAAAAAGTTAAGTAACACAATTGTGCCACAGTACAGAGCTACCATCTGGTCATATTTGTTATAAATAAATCCAGTGGAGCATTTATATGCTCACAGGTTGTATTAAAAGAAAGTGAAAATGGAAAAAGCGAAAGCGCACTTGCTTTGCAGGTAAAACAAATGCACATTAAAAAAACTAAATCATGCAAGCAAGATGAAGTAGCTTGATTCAACAATTTTATTATCTGCAGATTAAGTGCCTAGACACATTTTTAACAGCTCCTGTCTTTCAATTGTCTATTTCCATGGCTTGGCTTTAAACTAGCACTACTTGCTCATTTATTTAGTCTTGAAAATGGCTGAAAATTTAACTTCTGAGACAACAAACTGTAGACAGATAGCTGTTCTATTAGTTCAGAACTCATACTGGTGCTTTCGCAAAACCATTGAACCATGCTTTCATGTTTTCTATGTACTTATACTGACAAACCAAGACAGACGGTGGCACACTGACCCGAGCATAAGCTTTATAAATTCCACAGTTAAACCTTTCTAGTGGGGGTGGGGTGCTAATGAGATGCAGGACATAATGAAGTATAATTATTTTACTACCTCAGAAGTTACCACAGCTCAGACCCACACAGCGAGCACTCCGATCAAACTATATTCACATGCTTTTCTCATAGTAATGTAAATAAAGTCATTGTCTGTCAAACGGTTTGGAAATCAGTTGGAAAAGGAGTGAGCATGTTTCGTTTCACTTCATGTGCATTATTTTATGAATAGGTTTGGGAATATTACTCAAATTGTATAGAGACCTTGTAGTTCACTGGTTGGACACTGGCAGCCAAAAGTTTGAAATAATTAATTTGTTTAACTATTTTTAAAAGAAGCCTCTTCTGCTCATCAAGGCGGCATTTATTTGATCAAAAACACAGTAAAATCAGTAATATTGTGAAGTGTTATTACAATTTAAAACAACTCTTTTCTATTTAAATATTTTTTAAAATGTGATGGCAAAGCTGAATTTTCAGCAGGCATTACTTAGTCACATGATCCTTCATTATTGTTATAAATGTTGAAATCAGTTTTTGCTCCTTAATGTTTTTGTAGAGACTGAGATATTTTTACAGGATTCTTTGATTAATAGAAAGTTTGTTGAACAACATTCATTTTAAATAGATTTTTTTCTTTACTGTCATGTTTGATCAATTTAATGCATTCTTGCAGAACAAAACTATAAATTTCTTTCTTTTTATACATTTACTTTAATAAAAATAAGAAATGTTAATTAAACACCAAATCATCACATTAAATTGTGTTCTGAAGGATTATGTGAAAATTCAGATTTGATAATACAGGAATAAATTACATTTTGAAATATATTAAAATAGAAAAGAGTTATTTAAAATTTCACAATATTACTGTTTTTTAACTTAATTTCTAATGAAATAAATGGTGAGCATAAAAACTAAATCAGAACCATTAAAAAACATTTTTAAAAAATCTGACTTATTCCAAAGGTTTGGCTGCCAGTATCTATTTGTCCTATGTTTTCCAGGACATACAGAGTGAAATAAACACATCATTTTCATCTAGTAACATTCTCATGGTTATTATCCTCATTAGGCCTGATGAAAGGCAGTAGAATGGTTAAAAGTTAGGCCCAAGTCACAGCGTTTTTAAATAGTTGTTAATAGTTTAGTATGTTTCAGTGTATCATCTCTTAGATTACAGCAAGTAGGTCTCTGGGTTTCTGACGCAGCCTGTGCTCGGTCCTCAGCTACAGTGCACTGTGAACATAGGAATTTAACTTCATCCGTGCTGAGAAAATGTACCCAGTATTTGTTTTGTTTGTACAGTATGATGTTTCATGGGAGAAAGAGTAGTGAGGCCTCAGTGTGGGAAATGTGCAATATTTGTTTCTTTCCTTTGTCTTGTTTTGAGATGAATATGTATATTGTACAAACAAGTGACAAGTTGTTCGCAAAAACAACAAAATCACCAATGTCTTCCATTAAATGATGTATAGTTTCATCCGCTTGCTTTAGGGTGGCGGGATTTGTAGTGCCAGCATAAACATGGCCATGCATGTACGGTAGCGATGCTTGCTGAGTTTAATAGTCGTAGTGACATTCAGTATATGCTATAATAAAGTCGTTTAGAGTAAAAAATTAGGCAGATAAAGATTTAGTTAGTAACCACCATGGATGCAGCATCCACATCTTGATCGACTTGATTAAGAAGCGACTAGACGAGTCATTTTCTCTTCGTTTTAGTTTTTAATCGACAAACACAGTTGTTTATTCACAGGTAATCACTATTAGTTAATAATAATAATGTGTTGTAGCATGCTGAGGATTAGAAAAATGGCGGTTGGTGCTGACGTGCGGCTAGCCATGCTGAAATACATTTATATGTTTCATAAGCACTGTGTGAGTTTGTCCTAGTTTGTACTGTGCAAAAAAGAAGTTCTGGGCCCAAAATAGTTGCTTCAGTCCCTGATGGGGCAGACAATTTGGCTTGGTGGCTTAGAAGATATTTCAGGTGTTTAAGTTCATACCTGTTTCGAGATGATACCTTTTCATGGAAACAAAAGAATTGATCCTGAAGCATTATTTGGTAATAATCAGACGCAAAGGAGTATTCTCGTCCTGATTAGAAAGGGTAACCTAGAACTGTGTTTGTATTCATACCTCTAATATTGCATTCTCCATCAGGTAATGTTGTCTCAGACTAGAGCTGTGGGTAGATTTTTCCTAGTAGCAGAAACTCTAAAGCAGGGGTCACCAGACCCGGTCCTTAAGGGCCGGTGTCCCTGCAGAGCTTAGCTCCAACCCTAATCAAACACAACTGAACCAGATAATCAAGCTCTTACTAGGTATGCTTGAAACTTCCAGGCAGGTGTGTTGAGGAACATTGGAGGTAAACTCTGCAGGACACCGGCCCTCCAGGAACAAGTTTGGTGACCCCTGCTCTAAAGTAACATGTAGTATATTAAGTGGCATAAAGCAATTATCAAAGCATTGTAATGTAGATAAATACCTCAATGACTGGAATGCAAACTATATTTTTAAATATACTCAAAGATATGCAAGCCATGATGTGTATTAAGTTCAACGTTTAGAAGCAATAATCAGTTTATGCATGAGTTGTAGTGTCGGAATAGTTCAGTGGTGTTTGTGAAATAGAAATCTGTAGCATATTTGTGACAGTGGTAAGTGTTTGATCCAGAACATCCCATTGCTCATATTTCGTAGTACAGAACAGCACCATTATTCATTGACACCAAATAAATATTTGACGGTAGCACTGAGGGTCTAACAAATATTAAAGACCTTTTTTATTTCAGACAGGTGGAAGAAAGTTATAAGTAGTAGCGAATATATATATATATGCAGGGCTTACGCCCTTCTATTGACCTTGCATGTTTACATACAAACCATTGTGGAACGCACATAAGCTGTATGTATATATAGCTTATTTTCATTAACAGCAATATGAGCAGTGTTCTGGTAGCATTTTGTGACACTCTGATGATTCATCGTCTCAGTGAATCCTGGGTAAACATTATACCACAATGCATTCACAAAACTGAAAAGATCCATTGGGAATTAACTAGTATTTTTTTAATAAGAGTGCAAAAAACATTTGCTAATGCATGGTAGAAGTGGATAAGAAATGTTTTGTGCTGCATGCAATAATTCAGCTTTGCTTGAACATATTTATGCAGAAATGTGATAAATCTATGAGTGGACCAATGTTGTGACTTTCTTTTCAAATGCATGAAATCCCAAAGGTTTATCGCTACTGTAAATTATTCACAGATGTATTCATTAAAAGATGTTACTTTTTGGATTTGAATATTGTATAATGAAAATGTAACAAGTCTGTGATTCAAGAGGCAAGATACAGTGAGTTTTAGCAAAATCGGCTATTGTGAATCTTAATGGAACAAGTTCTTCATGTTCAATGCAAATAGTGCAGAACATATGTTTATATGCTTTGCTGACCTGATTTGTGTTGCTGATTTTGCCTCTGAATGTGAAACTCTATGCTTAGTCTGATCTATGCACTACAGATGCGCCCCGCATGATTTTGTACAAAAAAAAATAAATTTTAGCAATAAAAAAGCAGCATGGTGCCAATCATAATCATCTGGTGTGTTTTCTTTCTTCTGTAGTGTAAGAGATTAGTTATTTTTCCTTTAATAATACAACAGTATATACATTTATTTAAGGTTACACAGTTGCTTTCTCTGCACAATGTAAATAAAGAAATACAATATGGTAACCAAGCTAGTTAATATTCATAATTTTTTAAAGCATGAAACAGTTATTCAATACATAATACAAAAATACTTTATTTCAACAATTACAACAAAACAACTGTACATATTCCATGCCTGGCATTTCTTTAGCTTACATTGTCTGTGTACAATTTTTCCATCATTCCTTCCAGAATCTTCACCTGCTTCAGCTGAGCTTCTAAGTCCTGCTTCAGCTAGAAAGAGGAGAAAGAAAAATGCACATTGTTCAATCCAACTAATTTGAGTAACTGTAAAGGCAACCTATTATATAATTTAACAGAACATAATGTTGATTCACTTATGTAAAATAAACAGAGCATATGGGCATATTCTACAGAACTGGTTCAAAGTCAGAGTTGGAAATGACTTGGAAAAATTTTTTGCTTATTTCCACAAATTTAGTATGTATGCAAATTGTATATGATCCAAAGTACACATTTGTAGTAGTTGTGCAGTTAATTCTCATATTGTATTTTCAGAAAGTTTTGGAATATTTGTGCTTACATCTTACTTGTAAATATTTTTTCTATTTTATTAAAACGTTTTTCAGATGTAAATCAATAACAATTACAATTTTAACAATATTTCAAATGTGATTTATAAGACTTGTATTTTGAATACAATTTTGCTTTGTAAAAGGCAAAAAGTTGATCATACTGATTTCAAACTTAAGGATTCATTTGTTTAAATATACATTGAACCAAACACTATTATAACATCTTAGTTGATTATTCAGTACTTTATTTTTGACAAAACATACTGTGTTTCAGTTGTGAATTTTAACCCACATACTAAAACTGCATAAAAAATACTATTGCATAACTGTACTAAAATTTCATTTATTTGCCTCAGATAGGATTGTGTGTTCCCTTTTGTCACTACTGAAACAATGATGACGTTTCAGTCGTGACTGTTATGGAAGTGACAATTTTATGGGATAACGACCAAAAAAACCCCAAAGATGTCACTACCGAAACTGCACCAAATGTTTTGACCGCGACTGTTTCGGTAGGGACACTTTTAGGTACTTTTGAGCCTACCTCAAAATGCTAATCAGCACATGGTTAGCTAGCACAGTTCTGAACTTCATTCTTTAAAGTTACACACAGATTTTTTAACACATTTATCTCAAAATGACTCACCATGTAGTTATGAGAGAGAGGGACACACAACTATTTCCTGACCACAAATGTTGGGGTGTAGTTAAAAATCAGCCTCAGGCAATAGACTAAAACATTCATTGTTTCTGTAGTGACATAAAATTGCAGGACTTTTTTTTATTATTTACATAAAGTTTCAGAATTTACAAAGAAAATAAAAAAAATATTTTTTGAACTTCACTTTTTTAAAAATAAAGAGATTTACAAAAACAAAAAAACAATCATGAATAAAATGCAAAAATTATTTCAACATTTTCATAAGTTCAAATTTAGGAGTTAGGGTTCAGGACAGCCACCTCCAAACTTCACGTACCCACTAAATGATAATTTTATATATATTAAGCTTATTGATATTTCAAATATTACTGTGGGTTTCAGTAGATCAAAGGATTTTAGTAAACATTTAAGATTTGAATACTTGCTTTTTAAATGTGTTTTTTGGTTGTGGGACCACAATTTGCACCAATTCTGTAGAATGACTCATATATATATATGGGCATAAATACTCACCTCTTTAATATTTTTGTCCACGGGTCTGTGTTGAAAGTTGACTTTGGAGGCTTTAACACATGTGCCACTTCTTAGCATGTAGCTAAAACGTACAAAAAAAATCGTCAAACGAAAAAATATGATCAATTATAATGATGAAATTGTTTTTTTTTTTCCAATTTTCATCATAAAAAGTGACAACAATTAGAAAAAAGAAAGTTTTATGATGCATTCAGATTTTGTTAAATGAAGTTAACCAAAAAATAAAAACTTGCATTAAAAAAAAAAAAATGAAATTTTACTCAGGCCACCCAGGCCATAGATGAGTTTGTTTCTTCGTCAGAACAGATTTTGAGTAATTATTTATGACTGGGTGCTGTCAGAGTCCAAACTGCTGATGAAAACCCCACAATAATCTACAAGTAACAAAGTACAAGCACACGCTTCTAACACGCAAGTTTTTACTTCACAAGAAGTTAACAGATCACGACTGCTTCTATTGTCCTCGTTTGTGAGTCACTTTGGATAAAAGCGTCTGCTAAGTGACTACATGTAAAAGTAACTGATGGACTGGAGTATATGGATTATTGTGATGTTTTTGGCACCCATTGTGTAATGCTTAATTTCTCCAAATGCGTCCTGAAGAAGAAGAAACAACCTCATTTACATATTGGATGGCCTGAGGGTGGGTACATATTTAGCAAATGTTTATTTTGGGTGAACTATTCCTCTAAAGAAATTCTCTTTTGTCAGTGTGGACATTATTATTTCAAACTACACCCACCAGTTTATCAGCTCTTTTCGTAAAAGGAAGAGATTTCGTAAAGCAGACAGGTGCTCTGGGGTGGAGTGAAGAGCCAGGCCAACAGCACCATGACAACCAGCACAATGAAGGACTTGGTAAGTGCTACAGAGAGAAATCACAAGATGATGGAACATCCAGCACATGCTGGACATGAGTTGAGGTGGTTGAGATCAACAGACAGCAATACTTACGAGAAAGCCAGCTGACCATTCAAACTCATCTCCAGCTTTTTATTCACCCTCACATCCTCAGTAACTTCTGCGAAGGTAAAGTTTAAAATGCAGCAGTTGTAACAACACGTGTTTGGTGCCTTTTACACGACTGCATCCATATCTACACAATTTTGAGTCGGCATGCTTTTAAAAGTATTCCCAAAACAACTTACTCAAACAAATGATACTCTGAAGGCTCTGGACTTCTCCACAGATGCCGAGAGAGTCTCCGAGCACTGTGTTGCATGTCATGCATTGTAGCACACTGCAATTCCTATAGTCAGCCATACAGATTTCTCCGTCCTTCACTGCTCTTAGCTGATCTGCAATGGAACTAGTCTGTGTCGAATCACATGGACCGATATCATAAGAGCTTTCGTGAAAACTTAGAGTGCTGTTCGACATCATTACATAAGCAAGCTTTGTTCTTACTCACACAATTTTAAAAGACGCAACCACGTAAATTCATTTCTTAGCTTGAACTTAGGTGGCGCCCTAAACGGCTCCCTCAAAACCCGCCTTTGCCGAAGCCTTTAAGCCAATCAAAACCAAAGAGTCAAAACGCCACTTCTTATTGGAAGAAGTGCGGCGGCGTCATGGGCTTCTCAACCAATCATCTAGCGGAACGAACTGTTTTTGAAACGCGTTATTTTTCAAACGGCAAACCCACCTAAACAAACTGAGTTGTAGAGTACAGAGACGTCAATTTCTGTATTACAGTTATATATATCTGCATTTTTTACACTGAGTTTATCCACAATATGGATTTGGATTCACTTAAATATGTGGAATTGCAGCGCATCGCGAAAGAGGTTGGACTGAAAGCAAATATGAAGGTAAATCGCGTTTACTACGGAAACGTTAAAGCGATGCTGTGGTGCTTATCTGCAGCCATTCCCTGTGTAACGTTACTACACGACATGTAAATTGCATGAGTAGAAGTAGATTCATCACGTATGTTTGTATGTTTGTAATTCAAGTATGGCAAGTTTTTTCTAGGGTTTGGATTATTTTGTTGACGTTTTTATTAAATGCTCAATGCTCATTTGTTTCTAGGCTGAAAAGCTGTTGAACGCCTTAAAAGAACACTTTTCTCAACAGCAGGCATCTGAAAATGTGAGTATTATTTTTGTGTATTGTCGCCATAATATTTCTGAAATCATAAGAGTTGCTGTAACTGAATTATATCGCATTGTTTGCAGGGGAATGATGCAGCCACCGCGGACGCGCACGATCCTGTCCCAGCTGTGGACGAGCAGGGCGCGCACACTGCAACGTTTGTGACCGAGCGCCGAGGAAAAGGCCGCACTGCCAAGAGAAAGCTCAGTGACTCCACACCTGTGACTGCTCAGGTATTCATCGGCATATGTACAGCTTTTAATTTTTAGTTTTAAGTATTCATGTTTTAACCGCATCTTGGGTCATGTAAGTCATTTTTACAAAAATATGTAATATTTAGGCTGAAGAAAAGCCAGCACAAGAGGAGGGCCGAAGGGGCTCCAAGAGGAGGAAAGTGTCCTCAGTCAAGGATGCAAAGACTCCAGTTCCAGCTGAAACTTCTACTAAAGAAGATCCTGTAGAGAAATCTGAGGAAGCCAATCCAGACTCTGAAGATGCTCCTGCAGAGCCAAGTGTTAAAGGTAAAACAACCTCGGTTTTAAGTTGCTCATAGAGAGTAGATGTTATTAATTAATTTTTTAATTAAGGTCTAATAGATGAGAGAGATAAGCTACCTTGTGATTTGTCCCTTGACAGTGTATGTGGTGTGGACTATTAAAATTTATGTCTTCCAGGTGTGGGGAGAAGAACAGCGGGTAAAATCCCCCGTCTTGAGGGTCTGATGAAGAGAAAACCTGCACTGCGGCCAACAACTCCTAGTAATAAGATCCTTCCAACTTTAGAAACATTTTTTCAGTTCTTGTGCTATTCAAAAGACAGATTCTTGTTCTTGTTAAGGTCACTGTTTCAGTTGAGCTTATTTAATATGTAACCAAATAATCTGAGCTCTGCCTTTGAGTAATGTGTTTGCAAATCACTCTTCCCCAGACTTCAAGAAACTCCATGAGGCTCACTTTAAAAAGATGGAGTCCATCGATTCGTATGTCCAAAGGAAGAACAAACAAATGGACGAGCTAAGGAACTCTGCCAGAGAGCTGAAGGTAACAATGAGAGCGAAACCCTGGCCTGCCAAATAAAATAACCAGTATTATTGTTGGTAAATTGGCAGTTCACCCGAAAAAAAAAAAGTATCATTTACTCACCCTCATGTTGTTCCAAACCTGTATGACTTTTTATTCTACGGAACAAAAAAAGAAGATATTTTGAAGGATGTTGGTAACCAAACTGTTTTGGTTCCCATTGACTTCCACTGCATGGGGGGGAAAAAACTATAAAAAAAATATTTTCAAGTTCCTAACATGAGGATGAGCAAATATGACTTTCTTTTTTTTTTTTGTTTTGGTTTTTTTTTTGTTTTTTTTTTATCTATAGATGGACTATTCAAACAAATTTAGTTAATTGCAATAACAATATAAATACGAGATGAACACTTTAAACAAAAATGATAAATGTTGCCTTGGCAATAAACAAAAAAAATTACATTAAAATTACAAACTATATAAATAAAATTATATATGAAGAGTTCATTTGCAAAAACAGAAATATGTTTTTAACAATTAACAAGATATTTTGGTATAACGTAAAACTACCAAAAAAATACAGCAAACTAACACAATAAAAACATAACAAAAAAAAAAAAAAACTGAGTTATCTCAGTTTTCAGAGTTTGAACAGTGTAGTTTGAATTCCAAATGTTTTATTTACGTGGTTTATTTATTTATTTTTATAATTTCAGACTGTGTCAGAGAAGACGCTGATGAAATCGGTTGAAACAAAGGCTCAAACTGTAAGTCACCAGACAGCTTGAATATCATCTGTAGTGTCAGTCTGTGTCATTATGATTCATTGTGAATTCACATACACCCTTATCAAGTTTTGTGTCAGATCATCTTTATGAAACTAGAAAAAAATCTTACATCTTGTTAAATGAGGATTGTATATCATGTCTGAGTCAAACAAGTATGTTCTTTCTGGAAGAGTTTGACCTGAATCATAAGCAAACTTTGGTATTGTCTCCCATTAGAAGGTGCCTGCTAGCAGAGTGTCTCTCTTCAGTCCTGGAGTGCAAGAGAAAAAAACATTGGCAGAAAAACGCAGGCTCACTCAGCAGACCGCCAAGTCTGCTTTGAAGGACAGCACCACCTTCAGGCCAACTGTCCTCACCACTAATAAAATCAATGTCCGGTAAATACTTCGATGGCTCGTTCACTTACATTTATAATGCTTCAGAAAGCTCATACAAAGTTTTTTTCGTAGCTTTGTGAACAACTGATGTCAAATTGACTATATTTAACGATATCCTTACTGCGTTTCTGGGCCTTGGAACATTTCAGATGCATTGCTGTCAATGCAGGGTCAGAAAGCTCTCAGATTTAAAAAATATCTTAATTTTTGTTCTGAAGATGGTCGTACAAAGGACTTACGAATTTTGCACGACATGAGGGTGAATAAATAATGACAGAATTTTTATTTTTGGGTGAACTAGCCCTTTAGATGTTGATTTTCACTTAACTGCTGTTTCAATCTCTAGGTTCTCACAGGCCACTCACGATAACGAATACAAGCGTTCACTGATAAAGACCCCAGCTCGTATGTCTCCTCTCGTCCCTCTTACCTCTACTCCAGGGAGGAAATCTGATGTTCACTCCAAACCTGAACTTAATAAAAGTATTGGTGCCATCAAAACACCTGGTAAGAGTAATGCCATTTGCATTGCACTTTATCAAAAACAAAAAAAAAGATTTTATGAATCATTTGTTTTAATTGTTGTTGTTTGTTGCAGGAGTTACTCCATTTGTTTTTAATGGGAACAACAGTGTGTCAGTCACCCCTGGTGTCACCAAGAAGAACACATTTGATCTGAAAGCCAGTCTCTCTCGTCCACTCTCCTACAAACCGCACAAAGGTATGTGCACACTCAGACAAAAATGTGAATTAAATTCCCAGAACTAACATGTTAGGCAGTCAGTGCTTTTTTCAATTGTATTTGCTTGCTATTCATTGTCTTCTCTTATATCTGCAGGAAAACTGAAGCCTTTTGGACCTCCACAAGAGAATGTAGCACTTAATAAATCTCAGACTGTTCCTTCACACCAGAAAAACTATAAGCAGCACCAAGTTCAAACCAGGTGAGGTGCTTGTTTTAGTTTTCCATTGCTTAGTCACTACTTTTCAAAAGGTTGGGGTCTTTTTGTTTTTTTTAAGAAATTAATATATTTATTCAGCAAGGATCCATTAAAATGATCAAAAGTGATGGTAAAAACGTATAATGTTACAAAAACTTTGTTGATCAAAGAATCCTGAAAAAAATGTATCAAGATGTCCACAAAAATATTAAGCAGCACAACTGTTTTCAAAATTCATAATAAATAATTCTTGGCAGCAAATCGTATTACAGTTTTTAGTAGATTTTAAATTGTAATAATATTTCACACTATTACTGATTTTACTGTATTTATGATCATATAAATGCAACTTTGGTATGCAGAAGAGACTTCAAAAATGTTACAAAAAACTTGCCAACCCTAAACTTATAAACTGTAGCGTACATTTGAATTTCTGGTGTCTGAAATGAAACGTCTCCACACTGAATATGTTTTGATTTTTAACTTTCAGAGAGGAGAGACGTGCCAAGCACACAGAAGACCGAAAACAAAAGAAAGAAAAGGTGTTGGGTGCCAGACGAGGTTTGGTTATGGCCTAACTCCAGTGTTTTTACCGTTTTACTATCTTAGACATTTACTGTACAGCTTTTAGCTTTTGTCTTCTTTACTGTTTAGCTTTTGTCTTATCTTATCTGTTTTATTCCAAACTTTTGTACATATTTTGCTTTTCTGTAAACACTTGTTTTTTTGCTAGATCAATATGCTTAGTATGAGGTCATTCAACAAAAGCTTTAATTTTTTTGAATCCATTTATAGATGAGGATTTTATACTTTTTAAATCATTTTTGCTGTATGTGTAAAAAAGTGTTTGCCCTTGTGCATTTCTATTTAGTATGAATGGTTATTTGTACTAGCCTTCAATTAAATGTAAAGACAAAAACAGTAACGTCACTCAAAACATTAGTCACACAAAATGTATATTTGCACTTGAGCGATATTCATAAACATCATTTTGTACTTTGTCTTTAATGTGGTCCTTTTTTGTGTGTATATATTTGTGTGTAAAAGATTTCAGCCTTCAAAAAATGTGTCCAGTGAAACTTTGCAAAGTTTTTATTAATAAAGCACTGTCTGTCATCTATGATTGCTGAATCTTGTTTAATCCAACTAAACCTCTGGGTTTCTCTTGTAAAGTTCATATGCAAACTCCTCTGTGTGAGCAAGGTCATTGCACAGGCCAATGAAGTCAATCTCCAGCTGAAATGGGCCGTCTGCTTTATCTCCCAATGTAAAACCAATACTCTTTACCTAAAAGCACAAACAAGTTTTGATGTAAGAGTCTGAGGCTTGTTATAATGTGTCATAATGCTGTTATAAATATACAATCAAAGGAAAAATAAGAACAAAGATTAAATGCTCATATCAATTACTAGGCATGATAGGAAGACACAAGAAAGCCATGCTGACCTTATCTAACCAGAGAACATGCTGGTCATCCTGTATTCTTCCCCGGCTGGAAAGGAAAAACTTCGAGAACGGGATCTGTGAAAATGTTTTACAAATAAGAAGTTTGGACTAAATATTATTTACGTTACTTAAAAAAAAAAACTTGAAAAACAATCTTACTCCATCCCCAAACTTTTAAACAGTAGTGTAAAATAGATTCAGTTGGATGCACTTTAATATGACCTGCAGATGAAGTGTGTTCTAGATGTTCATTCATGTACATTTCTAAAGACCTGCCTTGACATCCTGCCAGTAGGGTCCCCCTCTAGTGTAGAGGAAGTAACTGTAGATGTCATCTCTTTGATGAGAAAAGAAGGTCTCTGCAGACACGTTTACCATCCACGGTCTTCCATCGCCCCGGATACGCATATGTAATGTGTTGAAACTTGACCAGTCATAATGCTTTTTTCTGTCAAATGAGGCCTGGAACAGAAAAGAGTATTTTAAAGGTCAAATGGCATGTTGTTGCTCTTTACTGCTCACTTTAAATGCATGTAAATTAATGCAAATAACAACCTCTAAAGCTGCTTTTCTTAATACTTCTGCCCTTCTAAAAATGTCTCTTATGGTCATCAAGGCTGCATTTATTTGATCAGAAATACAGGAAAAAAAACAGTAATATTGCGAAATGTTATTATGTTAATATACTTTAAAATATAATTTATTGTGATGCCAAGCTCAGTTTTCATCAGCTATTACTCCAGTCTGAAGTGTCACATGATTCTTCTAATATGCTGATTTATTATTAGAATTATCTATATGTTGCAGACAGATGTGCTGCCAAATATATTTTTGAAGCCTATGATATTTTTTTCAGAATTCTTTGATGATTAAAAAGTTAAAAAGAACAGCATTATTTAATATAAATCATTTCTAACATTATAAGTCTGTGCTATCACTTGTTAGCAATTTAACACAACCTTGTTGAATAAAAGTATTAATTTCTTAAAAAAAAAAAAAGAATACAAATTTACTGACCCCAAACTTTTAAACGGTAAAAACGGTAAAATTCCATTTTAAATAAATGCTGTTCTTTTTTTACTTTTTATTCATCAAAGAATTCTGAAAAAAGTATCACAGGTTCCAAAGGAAAGGGGAAAAAAATTAAGCAGCACAACTGTTTCCAACATTGATAATAAATCAGCATACTAATGATGCTAAAACTTCAGCTTTGCATCACAGGAATAAACTACTTTTTAATGTATATTGAAATAGAATGTTGAATAGAAAACCATTATTTAAAATTCCAATAATATTTCACAAAATTACATATTTTATTGTAATATTGTACAAACTTTAATTTTTTGTAAGGCTGCTTTGCAACGATTTGTATCGTGAAAAGCGCTATACAAATAAACCTGAATTGAATTGAATTTTTTTCTGTATTTTTGACCAAATAAACGAAGCCTTTATGAGCATAAGAAACTTCTTTAAAAACATTAAATATCTTACCAGTCGCAAACTTTTGAATGGCTTTTTGAACTTTCGAATTACTGTGTCTCAATGTACATTCTTTATAAATGATATAATTATAAATTAAAAACATTGTCTACCAAAAGTTTAAGAGTTTTATGAAGATATTATTACAAGGATGCGTTAAATTGATCTAAAGTGACATTAAGAAATTTATAATGTTACAAAGGTTTCTATTAAAAATAAATACTGTTCTTTTGAACTTTCTATTCATCAAAGAACAAAGAGTCTTGAAAAATCAAGGTTTTGACAAAAATAGTAAGCAGCACAGCTGTTTTGAACACTGATAATAATAAGAAATCAGTATATTAGAATGATTTCTGAAGGATCATGTGACACTGGAGCTACTGAAAATTCCACTTTTCCATCACAGAAAAATATATTTATTTTAAAGTGTATAATAATATTTCTGTTTTTTTTTTTTATGTATGTATGTATTTTAATCAAAGGTGACTTTGGTGAGCATAAGAAATTTCACACAAAACCAGTCATAAGCAAATTTGTAAATTTTTCGAAATTGAGATTTATACATCATCTGAAAGCTGAATAAACAAGCTTCGTTAGGATAGGACAATGTTTGGTCGAGATACAACTATTTAAAAATCTGGAATCTGAGGGTGCAAAAAAATCAAAATATTGGAAAAATCACCTTTAAAGTTGTTCAAATGAAGTTCTTAGCAATGCATATTGCTAATCAAAAATCAAGTTTTGATATATATTTACGGTAGGAAATTTACAAGATATCTTTAAGGAACTTTAACCTTATTTGATATCCTAATGATTTTTGGCCTAAAATAAAAATCAATAATTTTGACCCATACAATGTATTTTTGGCTATTGCTACAGATATACAGTACCTGTGTGACTTAAGACTGGTTTTGTGGTCCAGGGTCACATATTAATCCCGATTAATCGTTTGACAGCCCTACGGAGAGATGGAGAAATGTTGGATCTCTGTACTGACCAGCGGTTGTTTGGAGCGCAGAGTGCAGTATCCACTGTATCGAGTCTCTCCATCACGGGGGGGCGCAGAGCACAAGGTCCCGTACAACAAACATGTGGTGTTGTTCTTGCCCAGTTTGATGTATGCCTCACTGCGACCTCCAATCTCCTGATCAGATGACACCACCCACTGATTGAGACTCTCTGGTCCACGGAACTCCCACTGGACACGCGTCTGTTCCAGCATGTGCTCTATTAACGGCTTTCCTTCAGGTCCAGTCCAGCGCAGGACAAACTCATCCTTTAACAACCCAATGTGCTTCTTGATACCCTCCACACCTTTGGAGAAATCAAACTGTATCCTTTGCCAGGGCCAGCGGGTGTCTGGAGGCTGGCCTGGTCTGCGGTAATCACGCTCATAGATGCTCCTGGTGCTCAGGATAACGGAGCATCTGAGGGTAGAAGGCAATAACAGAGTCTGTCTGGGAATGATGCCATAAACTCCAAACAGAGTTTTTAATGTTGTCTTTGATACAGCCATTTGCTGTTAGTATCTCTTGCGATCAGCATTCAGTAGAATCCTGAAAGAAATGAAAACATCATATTTAATGATTTTTTTTAATAATTCAAAATAATAAAAATAAATAATTGAACATTCAGTTGCTCTATAGCAGGGGTTTTCAGTCGCCACGGATCTCCAAATTGTAATCATCCTCTAACTGGACTACCATTCAAAAGTTTTTTATATTGTTTTTTTTAAAGAAGTCACTTCTGCTTCTGCATTTATTTGATCCAAAGTACAGCAAAAACTTTTGAAAAAATGTTTGAAATATTTTTGCTATTTAAAATAACTGTTTTCTATTTGATATTATATTTTAAAATGTCATTTATTCCTGTGATCAAAGCTGAATTACTCATTACTCATTACAAGCTCATTATTCCAGTCACATGATCCTTCAGAAATCATTCTAATATTCTGATTTGCTGCTCAAAAAACATTTATTATTATTATTATTATTATGTTGAAAACAGCTGAGTAGATTTTTCTTTGATGAATAAAAGAAAGAACAGAATTTATCTGAAATAGAAATTATTTTGTAAAATTATAAATGTTTAGATCAATTTATAAAATGCTGTTTTTTTTAAATGTACTCCACCATTTTAAATATTGATAATAATGATGATAAAAATGTTTCTTGAACAGCAAATCAGCATATTAGAATGACTTCTAAAGGATCATGTGACACTCAAGACTGGAGTAATGATGCTGAAAATTTAGCTGTGATCACAGGAATAAATTACATTTTAAAATATATTATTTAGTTATTTTACATAGTAAAATAGTAAAAAAATATTTGACAATATTGCTATGCTTGCTGTATTTTGGATCAAATAAATGCAGGCTTGGTGAGCAGAAGAAAATTCTTTAAAAACTTTAAAAATCTTACTGTTCAAAAATGTTTGACTGGCAGTGTATATAGTTTCTAAATGTCTATATAGTCTAAATTAATTAGATAAATAGTACAAGATAATAAGAAAATAATTCAAACTATAATATTTAGATTAAAATAAATAAATAGTTAAAAATAGATTAAATAAGTAAATGATAAAAATGAATAAAAAGTAGAATTAAATAAATAATAAAAATACATTTAACAGTGCAGTAGCACACTAAAGTAAGATTTTAAAAAAACGTATAACTAATTTAATAAACACTAAATATTTTCCAAATAATATTTTAAATTGGGTTAGGTATATCAATGTGAATTAATACTATATTATTATTATAAATTAGTATAAATTGGGTCTTTTAAACTAAATTTTAGGATGTGGGTCTCCTGCGTGAGGATGATCATATTTGGTGTCATTAAAGGATTGAAACCCCTGGTCTAAAGGAATAAATCTCATTTGACTTTATATGACATTCACACGTCAAAAAATACCAGAGCCACTCCATGATTAAATGTTTTAATGACTGCCGTTGTAAAAATGTTAAAACACCAAGTGTAACCACATTTATCATGGTTAAAAATACATAAATGAATGAATAAACACAAAACATGGCTTGAAAAGCAACTACGTCTCACTACTCATTTCTGACATTCAAACATGCCATTACGGTCCGTCATTTAATCTGTCCTTACCTGAAACAAGCACATGTGCTTATGGTCCTACCGACAACAAATATCTCTCGCCGTTGATTTTCGCGCACATCACATGTAGCGATTAAGAAATATCATTAGAATTTTCACCAATTGTACGTATACATATAATGCAAGATCATTAGATACAGCACATATCTGACCCGGTATATCTCGTCGATGTTTATGGGGAGTGACGTGTGCGCATGCGTGGTGCAGCTCTAGCGCCTTTGTGTGGAGGAGTGCGGCGCTGCTGTTTAAACACACACACAGGGGAGCCAGGCAGCTAACCATGGTGAATGTAAAGAAACGGAAAGGTCGGGTCGTGATTGACTCTGACTCGGAGGATAGTGCAAGCGATGATAATTTGGATCAGGTAGGAATATCATCCATGTGAATATGATCCAAAAACGTCGCTGTTTACCGATCTCGGAGGCACTAAGGTGTCAGAACTGTATGTGTGTGTTGAAGTCCCATGCTAAGTGATGTGGGAAAGCTAGCTGGTTAGCAGGGGCCTGTATTGTGGCGTCGTGTTGGTTTTCAGACAACTACACCTCAATTTGTGATATTTGGCGTGCTTTTTATTGTCGTCTGCAAGACGCGGGTAATTCGGCTTTACAAAAGTGGCCGCGTGCGTTTAGAACGTTTTCTGCTTCATGACGTCACAGTGCCGCGGCTAAACTTCTATTTCGGTTGTAGCTGTAGAAATATGACGAGAGACTAGAGCGGACTGGAGGTTCTAAAACACGTTCCAGAAAGCAGCTTTTTAATTGGGCAGTTAAAAGTCACATGATACACAAGAAAATAAGAATATGGAGACATATTCAAGTAATAAAAACTACTTCAGAGTTCGAACCAGATGTGTTTTATGATGTGCTAAAAACGGCCAATGACCATTTGGCCATTATTATTATTATTTTTTTTTTTTACTTACTTTTTACTTTTTTTAGTTACTTTCTTTAAATTTCAAACATTCCATTAGACAAAGAATAAATAATAAATTGATTTGTGTCGTTTCAACCAAAAATAAATGTTTTATTGTTGGGATGTACACTACCAGTCAAAAGTTTTGAACAGTAAGATTTTTAATGTTTTTTTTCCCCCTGCCCACCAAGCCTGCGTTTATCAGATCCAAAGTACAGCAAAACAGTAAAATGTAAATATATATAATATAATATTATATTATATAAAATCTAGTGCTGGGCAACAATAAATTGTGATTAATCGCATCCAAATTAAACGTTTTTGTGTATATAGTAAATGTGTGTGTACTGTGTATATTCATTATGTGTATATATAAATATACACATGCATGTATATATTTAAGAAAAATATGTTGTTTATATATTATATATGTGTATAAATAATATAAATATATACATGTAAATATTACCAAATGTGTGTGTCTTTATATATACATAATAAAATATACACAAACAAAAACTTTCATTTTGGATGCGATTAATTATGGTTAATCGTTTGAACTGCACTAATAAAAACAGCAAAATATTTTTACTATTTAAAACAACTGTTTTCTATTTAAATATATTTTCAAATTTAATTTATTCCTGTGATCACATCTAAATTTTCAGCATCATTACTCTAGTCTTCAGTGTTACATGATCCTTTAGAAATCATTATAATATACTGATTTGCTGTTCAAGAAACGCTATTTTAAGTAGTAATTTAAATAGAAAATAATAGAAAATTTAATTTTCTCTGTAACAGGGGTTTTCTTTCTTTTAGCCATGGAACACAAAATACGATTATGTGTGTGTAAGGGGCCCCATCCTAAAATTTAAAATGCATCTATATCGTTTTTTTTTTTGTTTGTTTGTTTGTTTGTTTTTGCATAAAGACCCAGTTTATTTTATGAATAATAATAATAATAATAATCATATTAATATCTAAAATATTATTTGGAAAATACTTTATTGCATTATTTTCCTACTACTTATAGTACTGTTCTATTTATTTTTGTCTGTTTATTTATTTGTTTATTTTAGTCCTGTTTTTTTTTGAGTTATTTATTTGCTTTTATAGTCCTATAATTTATATATTTTCAAACTATGATTTATTTAAAAACTTTCCACAGACACCCTTGTACTCCCTTGCAGCCTCCTGGGGTCCCTGGGCCCCATTTTGAAAACCCCTGCACTATGGTGAACAAATTAATTTGATCCATGATACGCCCCCTTTAGGCTGCACTCCCTAGTACACTTCTCAACAACCTGTGCACTTCATTTTAATTTCAGTGGTGTTGACAAATTTCAGAGCTAGCCAGCTAGCTGCCAAACAGAGCACAAACACTAACAGCAGTGTGATTACCAACACCTATACAGAAATAAAATTACCTTGCGAGTTGTATGCACGTGATATTGCATGCATATGACATGCTGAAAAGTTTATGAATGCTAATAGATTAAATAAGTACCAGTTCCCTCAAACACTGGTCATAATTGGACTAAAAACCTTCAGTGCTTAGAGGAGTTTGACGTGTGTGTGCATAAGACTCTGTTTAGCCATATAGTGGCTTGTTATTGAGTGTGTTGGATTATTACTATCCCAAATCCCTCTATGTTATGTGTTCTAGTACTTCAGGATAAAATTAGCACGTAAGCAGACATCCTGACAACCAAGTTTACAGATCACTATTCAGGTTCTTTAAAAA
Organism: Labeo catla; assembly: GCA_012976165.1. Classification (NCBI taxonomy): domain Eukaryota; kingdom Metazoa; phylum Chordata; class Actinopteri; order Cypriniformes; family Cyprinidae; genus Labeo; species Labeo catla. Next base: position 141,930 of record VONZ01000791.1, on the reverse strand, counting down.
AGATAAATAACAACTGCTTTTGTTCTTCATAATAGCTGTTATGCATAATTTCTGCCGCTGCACTTGCCCTTCAAGCTTTAAACCTAAAGCAACATTTTTTTCGTTGGAGGATAGATTTGATCATGACACATTATACACATGTTCTTGTTTTTTAATGAACAATAAAGAGAAGGGATTCGCCAAGTACAAAAATATAACTTAGTGCTTGAATAAAAATATAACTCACTCTTCCTCTGCTTTTTGCAGGAGCTGCTGTCTCTTGCCAAAAGAAAGCGTGTGGATTCTGATGAACAGGAAGAGCCTGTTAGTAAACCTGCCGCCTCCACAGACTCAGAGACATCAGACAGCGATGATGAGGTATGAAGCTTTGCCGTTATTAAATGTTGATGCTGATTTTTTTGGATGTACTCAGTTCAGTTTGACATTTTGGATATTCAATGCTTGATTGATCTGTCTAGAAATATCAATCAAAAGGTTCAGAGTTGGGCAAACACAGTTGTTCGTACTCGTCTCAACTGGCATGTAATTTCATCACATCACATTACTTCTCAGTTGAAGGGACTAAGAACTAAATTATCATCACAGTTTTGCTGCACTATTTATTGCAAGTAAACTTTCTGATCCAGTGGTTTACCTGAGGTGTAAAGGTGTTCCAGGAAGTCTCCTAAATCATTTAATCAGCACTTTGCCATTGGTGTGTCTGAAATTGTTTATTGTCAGAGTAGGTACTACATTTGAATATAAACAAACTTTGCAACTGTTAAAAAGTGTGTTCTATGTAGTATCAATATAGGTAGTGTGAAAGAAATTTGGATGTACTATATCCGCCTTGTTGTTGTTGTTGTTGTTGTTGTTGTTGTTGTTGTTGTTGTTGTTGTCATTAGTGTTGGGCAACATGCTCAATTTTCATATCGTCCTATCGTCAGCCTCTTAGATCGCCAATACATAAGCCTCTTAGATCGCCAGTAAACTAATTTATTTACCTATTAGTTTCATTGCTGGCATAATGTTTTCAATATTACTTAATTTGTGTTTAGCATGATAGCAATTTAATAGAAACATTGTAAGTTACTAATGCTTACATTTCCTTAGTTATTAAAAAAGCAGCTACAGAAAATGAGCAAAGAACTTTTTACGTTCAGAGAACATCATCACTGACTAGCCTAGCCTAGCGTGAGTTTATGCACTTTAAAAAACACTACCACTATCAGAAGTGAATACAATAATTACATCACTGTATGGTGAATACATTTCATAACCCTTATTTACACTGCACATGTCTGCAGCGCGAAGGGGGGCCGTTCCCCTCAAACGAGTTACTGTGCCCCCTTTTCCATCCTCTCCCCTCCTTGCTGAACGGGATCGATGTTGAAAGTGAAAGTAAAACCGGAAAAACAGCGTGCATAAGAAAGCACGCTTTTGTGAGCATCAGCAACTGCACGCATTTACAGATTGCATGCTTTCCACCTGAAGCACCCCCTCCCACTCACTGTGATTTGTGCCTTTGTGTTTATACCAGCCACCTCACGGCAAGTTTCCGAAGCGCCCCAGAAGCGGCTCTCCGCACTGCATTGCTGAAGTTAGGCGTTTAGTCTATTTTTGACGGATAATAATCGTCTTGCTATCGTCAAAGGCATATCTCTGACTACCGTCGATACACAATACTATTGTCTATTGGCACAACCGTAATTGTCATGTGACCTACCAACATCAGTTGCATTGCTTCGCTGGCATTCATAAATCCTGTGGCCTAATGGAATAGTGTTTGTGTCCATTCGAATGCGCACTTGAGAGTCATGTTGGAAATAGTCAGTCATGTTTTTCAAATATTGTGAATTCAGATATGCTGTTTTGGCGTGCTGTTTTTCCCATACCATATAGCTGGGAAGTATGAGATTTCGGATACAAGGCATGAGATACCACGCTTTAGTTGAAATCATAATTGAGGTAAAATTCTGGTAACGCTTTTTAATAAGGTTCAATTTGTTATCTTTAGTTAATGCGTTAGTTTTCATGAACTAGAAGAGAAACATATTTTCACAGCATTTATAAATCTAGGTTAATGTTAATTTAGAAATATACTATTGAATGTTGTTAATCCATGTTTGTTAAAGAAATAGTTCACCCCTGAAAATGAAAGTCACCCTATGATTTACTCGCCCTGAAGCCATCCTAGGTGTATATGACTTTTTTTCTTTCAGACGAATGCAGTCGGAGTTACATTAAAAAATGTCCTGGCTCCTCCAAGCTTTATAATGGCAGTGAATGGCTGTTGAGGTTTTGTTGAGGCCTTTTGAAGCGATTTAAAAAAATATCCATATTTGAAACTCTATAAACTGTAATCTCTAGCTTCCGCCAACTGTTGTACGCACGTTCCAGTGATGTTCCAGTAGCTTACATAGGACGTGAGAGAGCAAAACCAAACACTGTTCATGAATTAGAAGTGCAAAATGAAGATTTGTAAAAAAAATAAATAAATAGATAAATAAATTAATTTAAAAAATTAGTGGATTTTAATATAATCCAAGAGGAGACTGGTATTCTCAGTGGAGTTTACACAACACCTATGTCAGCCATTGGAACACCACTCTCTTGTAAACGCACTTATGACAGTTAGTAGCAACTAGAGAGATTATGGTTTATAAAGTTTTAAATATGGATATTTAATGCATTGATTAACTTCAGAAAGCCTTTATTAACCCCCCAGAGCCGTGTGGAGTACTTTAGCAGTTTTTGTTTCAAAATCTCAACCACCTTTCACTGCCATTATAAAGCTTGGAAGAGTCAGGATATTTATTAATAGAACTCTGATTGTATTTGTCTGAAAGATGAAAGTCACACACACCTAAGATGGCTTGAGGCTAAGTAAAGGATGGGGTAATTTTCCTTTTTGGGGGAACCCCTTTAATAATGCAGTATTTTGTTTAATATTATTCCAGATTCTTATTGCATAACCAAATTGAAACTTTTGTGACGTGTGCCTGCTTCCTGAATGCATGTTTCTGCTCTCATTTTGAGCGGTTCATGTAACATATTAATCCAGAAAAAAATACTATTCAAAAGCCAGATTAGTTTGATAGTTTAAGCTACTAGTTTGGTAATTTAACCTACTGTTGTTTCAAATCATACTGGTACATAATGTAGTGTAATGTTATAAAGGTTACAGCAATAATAGCAAATTACAATTTGCAACAGTTTGGAAAAAGATTAAACAAAAAAGAATGTTTTAGAAAAACATTGTTACCATTGAGGTCGAGGTGGTGCTCTGGAATGTAAAATTGTTCCTGAGCCTTGCTGTTTTATTTTTCTCACTGAAGGCTATTTCATGTATAAGTCTCACTTGTAATTCATGTATAATGTATAATTCCTCAGTTGTAAGTCGCTTTGGATAAAAGCGTCTGCTCTGCTAAATGAGTAAATGTAAATTTAGATGTAGATAAGCTGGTATAATGAGAGCACATCTCCACTTTTTTCTGAACTGAAAGTGAAATATGCTAAGAGCATGCTAAAAGGTTGCAAAAAAGCTTCATGGTTTTGTTTCTTATTAAAAGAGCAGTTCTTTTACTAATTAAGCAGGTAAAGTGCAGTTATCATTTTAGGTCTTGAACATTTCAGTGGCAGAACGTACAGTGCCATTTAGATATCCCACAATACTGAATGCGTTGAATCAGCTGTGATGTTGTGTCTGAATGGGGGAGTTAAGTGTGTGCTTTTGCTTAAAGGAGAAGTCCACTTCCAAAACAAAGATTCACATATAATGTACTTACCCCCTTGTCATCCAAGATGTTCATGTCTTTCTTTCTTCAGTCGTAAAGAAATTGTTTTTTTTGTTTTTTTTGAAAAAAATATTGTAGCATTTTTCTCCATATAATGGACTTATATGGTGCCCCGATTTTGAACTTCCAAAATGCAGTTTAAATTCGGCTTCAAATGGTTTTATCTAGCGTGATGATCAGTTATTTTAATACAAATAATACAATTTATATACTTTTTAATGCCAAACGCTCGTCTTGTCTTACTCTGCCTGGACTGTTTTTTTTTGTTTTGTTTTTTTTTCCGGTTCATGACGGTTAGGGTATGTCAAAAAAATCCCATCTCATGTTCTCCCTCAACTTCAAAATCGTCCAATATCGCTGTTTTACCTTTTTTTGTTGTTGGTTTTTGATCTTCTTTGCATGTTCACTTTGCAAAGACTGGGTCAGTACTTCTGCAGTGATGTAGGATGATTTTGAAATAATTTTTGAAGTTGAGGGAGAAAATACGGTCTGAGTTTTTCAGCATATCCTAACTGTCTTGACTCAGAATACACAGAGTTCAGGGAGAGCAAGACAAGACGAGTGTTTGAGATTAAAAAGTATTTAAATTGTATTTTTTAAATGAAAATAACCGATCGTTTCGCTAGATAAGACCCTTCATGCTCGGCTGGGGTCGTTTACAACCGCATTTGGGATTGTTTGAAGCTTGTAAATTAAATATGTTTTTGTTTTTTTTGTTTTTTGTTTTTTTTTAAGTGGACTGTCGGAGGCACTAAAACCAAAAAGAAAGGAAAGCCTAGCAAAGGGCCCGAAAAGAAGAACACAGTCAAGAAAAGAAAGGGCAAGGCAGCTTCATCTGGCAGCTCAAATGGAGACAGTTCAGGCGAGAGTTCGGCTCCGGAGGAGGGTAAGGCATTGATTTGGATTCTGTAATGTTTTGTTTTCAATATAACGCTTGAACTGAAACACTAATGTTGATTCTCCCTGTTTTATGTTTCTTAAGGTGAGGTGTCAGATTCCGACAGTAACAGCTCATCCTCCAGCTCGGATTCTGACTCGTCGTCGGAGGATGAGGTTTTCCGGGACGGTTATGGAGATGATCTAATGGGGGATGAGGAGGACAGGGCCCGTTTGGAACAGATGACGGAAAAAGAAAGAGAACAGGAGCTGTTCAACCGTATAGAGAAAAGAGAAGTCCTCAAGAGGAGGTGAGAAGAATTTCAAAGCTCATATGTGAGCAACCAATAAATTTATCTGAATTTGTCTTACCATTTTTATATTTGCCAGAAAATGTGAAACTGGGAAATTAGCTTAAATTATGTTCTTTAGGATAGGTTATCTAAAAAAAAAAAAAGAGAGAATTAAATTATTGTAATATTCACAATGTTGTATTCACTGTTATTTTATTATTATTTACATACTATTAAATAATACTTGTTAATATTTTGAATTAGCTTTAGTTTTTTGTTTTGGATTTAATTTTAGTTTATGTTTTAGTAAATATTATGTGTTGTTTTTGATATTAATATTATATATTTTTATTATAATATTTTTTTTAGTTTAAGCTTCTTTTCAAGTATTAAAAACCCTCGCTTTTTTTGTTAACGTTAGCTAATGCATTAGGTATTAGTTACTGAAAATTAATTGTAATAGGTTTAGTTTTAGTTTTACTTTACAATAACCACACTGGTTGTGTTGCGCAGAAATAATTTAAATCTAGTTATGAATGATGGCAAAATTGAAATGATTTGTAAAGAATCTGAGCTTATCAATTAATGACCGATGCATTTCTTCCAATAAGGTTTGAAATCAAGCAGAAACTGAAGACTGCGAAGAAGAAGGAAAAGGAAGAAAAGAAGAAGAAACAGGAGGAGGAGCAGGAGAAGAGAAAACAGTCTCAGGTCCCCGACACTCAGGTGGTAAGTAAACTGTACAACCAACGAGGCCTTGCTAAAACATAAACGCAAATATGACACTCATGTTTCCTCTTGTCTATTCATACAGGTCATGTCCCACAACAAAGAGAGACGGATCAAGAGAGACGAGAAGCTGGACAAGAAGTCACAGGCCATGGAAGAGCTGAAAGCAGAAAGAGAGAAGAGGAAAAACAGAACTGGTACATTTTACTTACTTTCTAATTGTTAATCAATACTGACAAACAGACTGAATTGAAAATAAACTATGCAGAAAATTAGTATTCATAGTTAGTGTTGCTAGTGTCTGAAATATAATCTTTGGTCTTTCAGCTGAGCTCCTGGCCAAAAGGCAGCCACTGAAGACAAGTGAGGTCTACTCAGATGATGAAGAGGAGGAGGAAGATGATGATGACAAGTCTTCAGTAAAGAGTGACCGCAGCTCAAGGTCATCATCATTCGATGAAGAAGAGGAGTAAGTATTAGACGATACATTAACCATCTTAGTATTATCAGTTTAAAAGTGGAAAAAATAATTACATGGTAAATATTAAATATTGGTAAATATTGTGAAATCTTATTATAATTTAAATTAAATTTAAATAAAAAAAATTTAAAAATTGCTTTTTATTCCTGTGATAGCAAAGCAAAATTTTTAGCTTATCAATGTTAAAAAAATCAAAAGATTAATCGCATTCAAAAATAACTTTTTGTTTACATAATGTCTACTATGCATGTTTATGTATATATAAATACACGCACACACGTATGTATTTATGTAAAATATGTTTAAATATTAAATATATGTAATATAAATTATATGAATATAAATATATGCATGTAAATGCATGTAAATATTTTCAAAATATATACTGTACGTGTGTATTGATATATACATAATAAATATACAAAGTACACACACATATATAATTTAAACAAAAACTTCTATTTTGGATGCAATTATTCACGATTAATTGTTTGACAGTACTATTAAAAATCAATGGTTTCCACAAAAAAACTGTTTATAATATTGATGATAAGCTGAAAATTTAGATGACTAAATTTTCTTACCGATTCATAAATGTATTTTTAGAGATATATTGTAATATAGCATGTTTATCAATTATGCACCTGTATTTTAGGAAAGAGGAGGCTCCGCCCAAATCCCAGCCTGTGTCATTACCAGACGAGCTGAATCGGATCCGGCTGTCTCGGCACAAGCTGGAGCGCTGGTGTCACATGCCATTCTTTGCTAAAACTGTTACTGGTTGTTTTGTTCGAATTGGCATCGGAAACAGCAGCAGCAAGCCTGTTTATCGGGTCAGTGAAACATTTCACCGTATTCCTCTTCATGTTATTATACATCTTTCAGCTTTAGCTTTCATCTTTAAGTTGCTGAAAGCACACATTTTAAGATACAAGGTGCAGTATACCAAGTTATAGATGGACACTTTCTGAAATAAAAACCTGCAGGTGGCTGAAATCATTGATGTGGTGGAGACGGCTAAAGTTTATCAGTTGGGGTCCACACGGACAAATAAAGGCCTTCAGCTCCGGTACGTTCACACAGGAAAACTGATTATATACGTTCACTTCTTTGTCTTCCACCACTTACGTAATGTCACGTTTGCAGACATGGAAATGACACGCGAGTCTTCAGACTTGAGTTTGTGTCCAATCAGGAGTTCACTGAAAGCGAATTCATGAAATGGAAAGAGGCGGTAAGTTTCATGTCATTGCATTTTAGGATAATCGTAGAATTGCAGTCAAACACATTAAATGCATGTGTAATTATGTGCATGACCAGGAGTAACCTTGTTGTTCTCCCGTAGATGATGTCAGCAGGAATGCAGCTTCCGACTCTGGATGAGATCGCCAAAAAAGAGCAGTCCATCAAGGAGGCGGTCAACTACAAATTCAATGACAAAGACATCGAGGATGTACGTCCCACTGATCCCATTTCCTATCATCTTTAATACAAGATAGTTTGATGGTTGTCAGTTTTATCAATGTATAACAATGTGGTTATTTTTTATTAATACAGATTGTCAAAGAAAAAGACAGATTCCGAAAGGCTCCTCCAAACTACGCCATGAAGAAAACGCAGCTTCTCAAAGAGAAGGTTGTAATGTTTAAGATATATCACAAGTAGATATGCCTTTGGTTGGTGTATGATTCTGTTTAGATGCGTATTTGTGATCTCATGCTAAACATGCATAACTTGTGTGTGCAGGCCATGGCTGAGGAGAGCGGTGATGGCGAGAAGGCAAAAGTACTGCAAGATGAGTTGAACGAGCTGGAGGAGAGGGCAGAAGCACTTGACCGACAGAGAACCAAAAATATCTCTGCCATCAGGTCAGAAACGCACAAACACGACTACTGCTATTACCTACTAGACAACCACTCAATAGTTTGAGGTCAAAAGTATTAAATAACTTTAAAAAATGTAAAAGTTAAAAATTAAAAAAACTTGATGCAAAGCTGAGTTTTCAGCAGTCATTACTCTAGTCTTCAGTGTCACATGAACCTTCAGAAATCATTCTGATATGCTCATTTGCTGCTTAAGAAACATTTATTATTGTCAGTGTTGAAATAAATTAATACTAATATTAAATGCTTAATATTTTTGTGAAAAACTTGTTTTTTATGAATAGAAAGAACAGCATTTATTTGAAATAGAAATATTTTTCTAACATTCTAATTGTCCTTACTGTTTTTTTTAAATCAGTTTGGTGTGGACTTGTAGAATAAAAGTAATAATTTCATCAAATTAATAATCTTTTCTTTCTTTCTTTTTTTTTTCTCCAGCTATATCAACCAGAGGAATCGGAGCTGGAACATTGTGGAGTCTGAGAAGGCATTGGTGGTAGGTGTTTCTCTCAGAGCTGGTATTTTGGAGCTATTACTCTACTAAAGAACATTCTGGAATCTAAAATGTCTTGGTTGTGTTTCAGGCGGAGGGTCAAAACTCAAAGAACCAGCAAATGGATCCGTTTACCAGACGGCAGTGTAAACCAACTATGGTGTCCAATGTGAGGCATCTTTCTGTCATCTCTGCTGTTTTCCTTTGCTTTTAAGCTCATCCGTTTTTTTTTTTTTGATCATTTTCAAAATGTAATTTTCTCTCTTTCTTTCTCAGGCAAGAGATCCCTCAGTCCACGCCGCTATTTTGGCTCATCTCAACCAGAAATACGGTTCAGGCTCAGGCCAAGACAACAGCCAGCAGGCTAATAAACAGGTAAAACGCACGCATAAACATGCCCACAGCATGACTGCATGACACAACACGAGCCTGTTCTGACCCAGAATTCACTTGCTAAATTTGTTTATTATGCAGGGCCAGGCTAGCCAGAAAGACAAAGACATTACCAAGCCAACCAGTGACCTCTCAGAGGACCTCTTCAAAGTTCATGACTTTGATGTCAAAATTGACCTGCAGGTTCCTAATGCTGGTGAGTTGATTTTGAATTTTAATTGCTTGATGTCCAGCAGGAAAGCACAATTAAAGAATTAGTTCACTTTTAGAATAAAAATTTCCTTATAATTTTCTCACCCCTATTAAGAGATGTTTGTGTCTTTGTCTTCAATCGCAAAGAAAGTAAGGTTTTTGAGGAAAACATTCCAGGGTTTTTCTCCATATAGTGGACTTCAGTGGGAGCCAATGGGATGAAGGTCCAAATTGCGGTTTCAGTGAAGCTTTAAAGGACTCTACACGATCCCAGCAAAGGAATAAGGGTCTTGTCAAAACAACAAAAGTTAACTTTTTAACCACAAATGCTCATCTTGCAATAGTTCTACATCCACGCCTTTAAACATTACCTAATCACGTTGGAAAAGTCAAACGTGACGTAGGTGAAAGTACCGACCCAGTGTTTACAAATCAAACGTGTAATGAAAATCAGACGCCCTTTTCTAAAAAAGGTAAGACAATGATGTTGAACGATTTTGAAGTTGGAGGAGAAAATGAGATGAAGCTTTTTGCCCTACTCTACCTTTTTGAACCGAAGTACACAGACAAACAACTTACCACGCGTGACTTTTCCAACATGATAGCATAATGTGTAGTCACGCATGTGCATTGCAGAGTGCCATACGAGCATTTGTGGTTAAAAAGCATATAAATTTGTATTTTTTTAAGAAAATAGCTGATCGTTTTGCTAGATAAGACCCTTATTCCTCAGCTGGGATCACGTAGAGCCTTTTAAAGCTGCATTTTAAACTGCAATTTGGACCTTCAACCTGCTGATCCACATTGAAGTCCACTATATGGAGAAAAATCCTGGAATGTTTTCCTCAAAAACCTTAATTTCTTTCTGCGACTGAAGACAGAAAGACATGAGCATCTTGGATGACACTGGGGTAAATTATGAGGTAAAGTACCATGAAATTTTTATTCTAGAAGTAAACTTATTCTTTAAGCAATGCAGTGCAAAGCGTTTTTTTTGTTTGTTTGTTTTTTTTTATAATTCTTTTATTCAGCAAGGACACAATAAATTGATCAAAAGTGACAGTAAAGCCGCTTATAATGTTACAGATTTCTATTTTAAATAAATGTTGTTCTTTTGGACTTTCTCTTCTTCAAAGAATCCTGAAGAAAAAAAATGATCACATATTTCACAGAATATCAAATTTATTGTTTGAGCGTCAAATCAGAATATTAGAATGATTTCTGAAGGATCGTGTGACACTGACGACTGGGGTAATGATGCTAAAAATTTGGCTTTGCCTTCACAGGAATAAATGAAATATTAAAAGAGAAAAGTTATTTGAAATGGTAATAATATGTGGTCAGTTCATAAATGGTAATAATAAAGGGTAAATTTTTTGAAACAGATTTATACATAATCTGAACGCTAAATAAATAAGCTTTCCATTGTTGTATGGTCTGTTAGGATATGACAGTATTTGGCTGAGATAGCACTCTTTGAAAATCTAATCTGAGGGTGCAAAAAAAAATCTAAATATTGTGAAAATCACCTTTAAATTTGTCCAAATGAAGTTCTTAGCAATGCATATTACTAAACAAAAATTAAGTTTTTATGTGTTTATGGTAGGAAATGTACAAAATATGATTTAACATGATCTTTACTTAATATCCTAATGATTTTTGGCATAAAAGAAAAATCGGCTCGTATTTTGACCCAAACAATGTGTTGTTGGCTATTGCTATAAATATACCTGTGCTACTTGAGACTGGTTTTGTGGTCCAGGGTCACATATAGCAAACTATTGCTACTTTTAAGAGACTTATTTCTAAAACATTGAACGATTGTGTATATAATTCTGATCCCTTGATCTGATGTCTTAAATTTTACAATTTATTTCAACCATCCACAGAAGCAAAGTCTTTGGCAGTGAGTTCGAACGCATTACCCGTTAAAGATGGAGCACCACGCCGATCTCTCAATCTGGAGGACTACAAGAAGAGACGAGGACTCATCTGACCTACGTTTTTTTTAAACCTCTCCTGCATGATTGGACACCTGTGCCGGGGGTCTACAGCTGCGGCCACCCCTGTGTGTGTGTGTGCGAGTGTGTTTGGGAAAGTATGTGAACCTGTGTGTGTGTGTGTGTGTGTGTGTGTGTGAGAGAGAGAGAGAGTGTATGATAAACAGAAAGAGTAAGTGCATACCTTTAAGACTGAGCGTGAGTGTGTGTGTGTGTGTTTCACCTGTTTGTAAGAGGAAATATTGATGAATAATGATAACTTTCAGGTCTTTTCCTGCAAAGGGTCACTTTTTGAGAGATGAAAAGTCCACTGCGTTATTTACGGCGTGTGCAGACGTGAGAACAGAAATGCATTACCTCTGATTCTCCTTTTCATACTGATGTGTTCAGCATATTTTGTCCCTCTCAGACCCTCTCCGAAACGACCCTTTTATATCCATGTGAATGACTATCTCAAAGGACACTATTAAAAAGACAACACAAATCTTGGGGTTTTTTTGAAAGTTGTAATTAGTTGTCAATAATGTGATTGGGTCTGCCTCGCTCCCTTGTTCCTCCTGAAAACGCTCTGAAGTTTTTTTTAAACAAGCATTTTCTTTTCTTCCCCCCCTGACCCATATGTAATGGGTTGCTAGGACAGTCCTGCTTAACTCTGCTTGCTGGTTTAAAGGCTGAGGGGCCGACCAATCAGAGGGGGAGTCTGACAATGACATCACACTCCCTGAATATAAACGTTTGTTTCATGTAAGACAATGATCAAATAAACGTATCTGCCATGAACAAGAAAACATTGAGAATTGATGTATCTTTTTGTTTTTACTGCTCTTTTTTTCCAATCATATCCCTCTGTCTCCCTCAGAGCTGATGTAAGTGTTATTGATCATTAATTAATGATGAAGTCTTTTAGTCAGTTCTCGTATCGTTGTGGCATGCCTTGTAAATAAGCGATCTTGAGTGAGTGCGGCTGAATAAAGGAGGAACTGTTTCATAATTCATGTGTTTGTGTAATTACTGTTGTGTATTTACTCTTTTAGCTTGAATTTTGAAAATACATTTCATACAATTTACAGAATGCTTTTATTTCTAGTTTCTGTTAGAAAATTGGCATAACAAGACTGACTGGATGGAAAGTAATGGAGAATGCAGTAAAAACCTATGAATAATTACCAATTCAGATATCCCTAGAAATTTTTGTTTAAAACATTTCGATTAGAGAAAACAATATACAATATACAAATACACCCAATGGGGGCAGTTGTGGCCACGTCAACCATGTTTGGCCACACATCACGTCCTTTCCATTTTTTAAGAAATTTCTAGGTTTTTTTATAAGTTTGAAGATGAAATGTCAAAGTAGTAAAATTATATATTAAAAATGTACTATGTATTCAATTAATATAAAAAATAGGTTATTTTAAGGTGATTTGATGAATGATTTCCATATTTTATTCTATTCTATTTTATCTTATTTTTTATCTTTTTTATTTTATTTTATTTCATCCTTAATTTATTTTATATGAATTTTAATTTTAGCTTATTTTATTTTCTTATTTAATCTTATCTGATTTTATTTTATTTTATTTCATCTTTTTATTTTATCTTATTTTATTTCATTTTATCTTGTTTTATTTAATCCTTTTATTTTGTTTTTCTTTTATCTTATTTGATCTTATTTTATCTTTATTTTGTCTTATTTTATTTTATTTTATTTTTGTCTTTTATTTTGTCTTATTTAATTTTATTTTGTCTTATTTTATTTTATTTTATTTTATTTTATTTTATTTCATCTTATTATATCTTATTTTAGATTATCTTTATCTTGTTATTTAAACTTATTTTATCTTATTTCATTTTTTATCTTTTTTTATTATATTTTATTATTTATCTTTTTTCTTATTTTTTCTCTTATTTTATTTCATCTTATTGTATCTCATTTTATCTTATTTCATTTTATCTTATTTCATTTTATTTTCTTATTTTCTTATTTTATCTTATTCTATTTTATTACATCTTATTTTATTTTATTTGATTATATTTTATTTTATTTTTAGCTTTTGTTTCATTTTATCTTATTTTATTTTATCTTATTTTATTTTATTTTTGTCTTTTATTTTGTCTTATTTAATTTTATTTTGTCTTATTTTATCTTATTTCATTTTATTTTATTTTTACCTTTTATTTTATCGTGTTTTATTTTATTTCATCTTATTATATTTTATTTTAGATTATCTTACTTTATCTTATGTTATTTAAACTTATTTTATCTTATTTCATTTTTTATCTTTTTTATTTTATTTGATCTTTTTTCTTATTTTATTTTCTCTCATTTTATTTCATCTTATTGTATCTCATTTTATCGCATTTCATTTCATTTTATCTTATTTCATTTTATTTTGTCTTATTTTCTTATTTTATCTTATTCTGTTTTATTACATCTTATTTTATTTTGTTATTTTATTATATTTTATTTTATTTTTACCTTTTATTTCATTTTATCTTATTTAATTTAATTTTATTTTATTTTATCTTATTATATCTTATTTTAGATTATCTTTATCTTATTTTATTTAAACTTATTTTATTTTATCTTATTTTATTTCATCTTATTGTATCTCATATTATCGCAATTCATTTTATTTTATTTTATTTTATTTTAATTACAATCGGGCACAGCAACAACCTTTTCTAGTCAGGCAGTGTGCAGGGCGCACTGTTATGGGTCCTTCGTGTAGTTCCTGGTCCACGTCGGTCTGGATCAGAATGAGTAGCAGGATAAAAACAGTCACCGATAAGCGATCAAGAGAGCAGTAAACACAGTTTCCCCAGATATTCTCCAAATCATGCCCCTGCAAGATTTACCTACCGCTTTCTGAGAGATCGGAGCCTATTCAGGTACAAAAATCTGATGTTAAATGCAGTTATTGGGCAGAAGACGTGAAACTGACCGTGTAATACTGCTTAGCACTATACTGTCATGTTTACAGGATTTACACTACAAACGAACAACTGTCATTTAATCGATAACTAGACGAAATTTAGCGGAAGGTTATTTAACAGCTGACAGTTTTGTATAAATACACCGTGTTAAATGGAATTGGACGCAAAATGTAAACACTTACTGTTCAGGGAGAAATAGAAAGAAAATGTTAAAAATTACAGATGAATAACCATTGCCTGAATATGCCTAGTATAATAAATTGACGGATTTTGTAATCATATATACATTTGACAAGCCAGTGTTTTCATGCTAGAGACTTTTAGCATTGATTTAAATGAGAAAAGGTTAAAAATACTCGATGTGGATCCACAGTATACTTTAAGGGATGGGTTGTGTTTTCAGCTTATGTTTGCATTGAAGAAGTCAAACATTACATATCTGACTCTTCAGTGTTGGTCTCTCTGGTGCGAAAATGATCTGTATTTCTTATAAACAGAAAAAATTATAGCTTTAAAGCACAGAGGTAGTTGCGTTGTAGAATGCAAAAAACTGGAATGACATCAATTATATAGCATGGCAGTCTTATCACTTTAACATCTCTGCACAAATTTCCACAGGATCTCAGGATGTCTTGGTTTGTTGATCTTGCCGGGAAGGCAGAGGACTTCCTAAATAAAGTGGACCAGGGTGCAGCCAGCGCTTTGACGAAAAACGCTCAGAAATCCTCCCTGTCATACAACAGTCCTGACACCACAGATTCCATCCAGTACAACTCTGCAGCTTACAGCTCCACCCAAGAGCACAGGGACTCCATCTCCTCCTCTTCATCCCAAGGAACTTCAGCTTTCATCTCAGCAGCTGCTGGGAACATAAAGAAATCCAAAGCCACGGTTTTGGCGGGTACAGCTAATGTCTCCAGCACCACACCTTTGGGTTCTAGCAGCAAGGCGTCAACCAACTTTGTGCGACCCAAAAAGCCAGAAGTAAACGATGATTTGCTCTTTGACTTCTTGAACAGTTCGGACCCACCGCAGAGTGAAAGAAAGGAGGTCAGAAGAGAAACAGTGTCTAAAGTCTTGGGTCCAGCAGGGGGGTCAACTCAGACCCAGATGCCCCCTATTTCTGTGACCGGCGATTTGCAGATGGGTCCCTCTGTTACTCCAACCCCGTCCTCCACACAGGGCCTGTCTAGAAATTCCAGCCTCAGCTCTCTCTCTAACAGCTCACACAGCGTTAAAAACGAGGATGGCTCCACTCGAGACCAAAACCAAGGTACAAAACATAAATCATTTGGTTTTGTTGCAGTATTTTGAGGGCAAATATTTAATATTTTTACCATCACAGTTAACATTTTCTGATAAATATTTATACTATAGAGGGTTTGCACTTACATCTTGATTTGGTACAGTTAATGTACTACTGAATATGTTGTTCTGCTAATATATGGTGTCTAAACCATGGAAAAAAGCCTGTGAAAGCTGCTAAAATATATAGAGAAGGACTTAGTAAGCAGGAAAGGGCGCAATATTTTGACAAACCAAAGTTAATAGGTGGTAAAGATACGTACAAGCAGTGTTAATTAAGATATTGTCCTAATATTTCACCTACCTGACTGGAAATGATAAGAACAAACACAAATGTTGTCAGGATTATTGCCCTGGAAATCGTGGTTCAGTTTGGCCAACCACAAACGTCTTTTGTTCCTCAGACAGTTATTTGCACTCTTCTCCTTGATTTGTTTTAACTTTTGGGGTTTTATAGTACTCCAACTCTTTTTCCTGGTCTGACCAATTAGCACAGCCCAAAACATGACAATAATTGACCATTTTCAGCTGAAATAATCAGCAAAATATGCGGGTTTCGCTCAGTTCAGTGGCATTGTTTACATTCATTGCCACTGATATGGCCGAATGATGATGTGTCGTTAAAACACTATTTATATTATTTTGTCTCACAAGTACAATGAAAGAATTTTTATAGAGTTGTTATTTCTATACAGAATTTTTTGGTTTTTTTATTTTATTAAATGTTTCTGTTTATTAAATCTGTTTGCTGTGAAATAGCCTATGAAGATGAAATGGCAGTAAACTTGCATCTTATTCAACACATTATTTTGTCTAAATCAAATGTAAACTATGCAGAGTTATTATAGTTTATTAAAACTACCACCTTAAAAAAAACTTACAATAAACTTGTTTTATTTCTGCTACATTTTTTTTCCGTTTAGTTTGATCTAAAGTACTAAAATGACTAAAACTAAATAAACTAAAACTAGTAAATAATAAAAACTCTATTGACATATTTAAAAGAACATGAGAAAACACAACAAAATTACTAAAACAATTAAAATTACAAAATAAAATGCTAAATAAAACTGCTAAAAATGAACTAAAATTAAAGTGACAACAAAAAATATAAAAATACAAACTAATTCAAAATATTAAACTATGATAGTATATCAATAATATTAAAATGACATACATACTGTTTTAATTATTTTGTCTAAATATACACTGCCGTTCAAAAGTTTGTGATCAGTATGATTTTTAAAAGACTTTTCTGCTCATCAAGGCTATGCTTATTTGATTAAAAATAAGAAAAAACAGTTATATTGTGAAATATTATTGCAATTGAAAATAGTGGATTTCTGTTTTAATATACTTTAAAATAGAATTTATTCCTGTGATGCAAAGCTGAATTTTCAGCATCGTTACTACAGTATTCAGTGTCACATGATCCATCAGAATCATTCTAATATGGTGATTTATTATTAATATTGGAAACCGTTGTGATGCTTTTTATTTTTTTGGAACCTGTAATATTTTTTTTCTTTGATTAATAAAACATTAAAAAGAACAGCATTTATTTAAAATAGAAAGCTTTTGTAACAATATACACTACCGTTCAAAATTTGTGGTCAGTTAAGTTTGTCGTTCTTTCTTTGAATACTTTTATTCAGCAAGAATGTGTTACATTTATAAAAAAATGAGTAGATTTCTATTTTTAATAAATGCTGTTCTTTTTAGATTTTATCTATCAAAGAATCCTGAAAAAAAAGTATCACAGGTTCCAAAAAATATTGAAGCACAACAGATTCCAACACTGATAAAAAATCAGCATATTAGAATGATTTCTGAAGGATCATGTGACACTGAAGACTGGAGTAATGATGCTGAAAATTCAGCTTTGCATCACAGAAAAAAATATATATTTTAAAGTATATTAAAACTGAAAACTGTTATTTTAAATTGCAATAATATTTCATAATATTACTTGATTATTTATTTTTCTTGATTTTTAATCAAATAAATGGAACTTTGATGAGCATAAGAGACTTACTTAAGAAATCTCAAACTTTTGAATGCCAGTGTATATTTAAATTAATAGTTTTAAATGCTACAAATGAGTAAGGCATCACAGTAGTATAATGTATGATATGAAAAATGGATATTCGTTTTAAGATCTGTTTGCATTTAACAGTGTTATTAAAGCATTAGTGTTTAAAAATACACTGCATTTTGATATCATGAAGTTCATCCTCTACGAACATCCTTATTCCATCTGTTCTGTCCAGCTGATGTTCAGGAGAGTTTGGACACAGGAATGGATGTACCTGCGGAGGCCCAGCCAGCATTGGAGATCCCACCTCAAGAGCTTCAGCTTCAGCAGCAGCAGCAGGGCCAAGAGCAGGTGATCTCCAACCTTCGTCTCGAGAACCAGCTTTTACGCAATGAAGTCTCTTCTCTCAACCAGGAAATGGCCTCTCTAATCCAGAGAGCCAAAAACATGCAGGAGGGTGAGTTAATGAACCTGTTTGTTAAACTGCATCCTATGAATAAGTGCATTTTTAGTATTATTTATATAGTATTACAGCATGTATTAATATTTAGTTTTTTTTTGTAACTTATTTTTATATTTTATTTTATTTTATTTTATTATATTTGTTTGTTTGTTTATTTATTTATTTATTATTACGTATATATTTTTTTTTAGATTTTTTTTTTTTTTTTTTAGATTTTTTGTTATTGCTTTTAGAATTTTTATAAATTTTATTTATTTATTTTTTGAATTTAGCTTTCATTTATTTTTATTTTTGGTTTAATTTTAGTAATTTTAGCTTTTCTCCCTAAACACTGCTGAGGGAACAATTCTAATTTTCGTTTAAGTTTTTCATCTAATATTTATTTTATTTCAGCTTTGTTTCAATGAACAAAAAACTGTTTTTAATCGTTTTAATTAACAATAACAACACTGCTATAAATATAATAGTAAACTGAGTAGCCATTAAATGATTATTTTCTCTACTTTTGTAGAGGTGAACCTTTCCAGAGCTCGTGCTGAAAAGTGGAACTCGGATCAGTCTCGCGTTGATCGTACATGTCGAGAGCTGAGGGCACAGGTTGATGACCTCACAGAAGCCCTGTCTGCAAAAGATGGTCAGCTGGCGGTCCTAAAAGTGCGGTTGGATGAGGCAGATCAGCTACTGAAGGCCCGAAGCTCTGCTCTTGAGGAAGCTCAGAGCGAGAGGATGAGGTGGGTTTCTTTGACAATTCAAGAAAACAGAAAATCACTTCTGGTTTAGTTAAATAAGGCAGACAGGTTAGCCTATATCTTTTTATATCTGAATAAACAAATTTCTCTTGCTGTTTTTTATGTTTTAGGATTCTTCAGGATCACAGTGAGGGAAGCAGTCTTCAGTCTCAGGCTTTACAGACACTACAGGACAGAGTAAGAGACGCAGAAGCAACGGTGAAGAGAGAACAGGAGAGCTACAGACAGATGCAGGTGATTTAACAAGTGTCATAGAATCAAACAGAACCAGGATTTGTGTTACAAACCCTGTCTAGAGATAAAACGATGGATCTGGTAGATCTAAATTACATGCCATTTTCTCTCAGAGTGAATTTGGAGCACGACTGGCGAAGGTGGAGGCCGAGCGTCAGCAGTTGGCGGAGTCGTTAACAAGCGCAGAGCGTCGGGTGACAGAAGAGAAGCAAAAAGCTGAAGATCTACTCCAACAGGTCAAGAGTGCCCGATCCGCAGCAGAGTACACCAAACAGGAGCTGCAGGACTACAAAAACAAAGCCTCACGTATATTACAGGTCTCATTCTCTCTTTGTTTTCACAGCACTTTTTGTCTCTGTTTGATAAGTGTATGAAGGATCATGGTTCTTCTTCATCTAGTCGAAGGAGAAGCTGATCAGCAGTCTGAAGGAGGGCTCAGGTCTGGAGGTGCTGGAGGGGGCCGGGACTGGAGTTGAACTCGAAGAGCTCCGTCATGAGAAAGAGCTGCAGAGAGAAGAAATTCAAAAGCTACAGGCCCAAATACAGAGCTTACGAACAGAGATACAGGTAAGATTCCAAAATAAACCATGTTAGTGTAGAGTTAATGAATCTGGTTATGCACAAATACAGATAAAGGCTGGGTGGTGTGGCCTAAAATTCTGTTACTTTTTAATCTTTTAATTGTACAGTACCAGTCAAAAGTTTTCGAACAGTAAGATTTTTAATGATGTTTTATAGAAGACTGTTCTACATCCTTGCTTAAAATAAAAATATTCATTGCTTTTAAAAAATCTTACTTGCCCCAAACTTTTGAATTATAGTGTTATGTAAATATAATAAATTATAATAAATTCTAGTTGTTAAATTGTAGAAAACTTGCATTGATTATTCTTTAGTAAATAATCACAACTAAAAATCAGATCTAATTATTTTCAATTATATGCACCAGTATAATAATACATAGAAATAAATAGCATTATTTACTCACATTATGCTTAAATATTCTATGAAAGACATAAAAAGTGTGTTTTATTTTTCTTAATTAAAATATGAATAAAATCAAAATACATATGGGTCATTCCAGCTGGAATCATCAAATTTTGGAAAAGTTCCCCACCTGACCTCCTCAGATTTGTCTGAAAAACAATCCATGTGATGGGTAATATGCCCAATAGATCATATACAAAATTTCAGATCTCTACTGTGCGTACTTTTTTCACAAAAAAATCTGTAAAAAAGTTTGTATTTTACCCCGTTTTGGCATCACAGTCTGAGTGACCATGTTCAGACTGAAATATCTCCAGAACTATTTGTGCCAGGTCCATGAAATTTTCTGGGCTAAGAGTCCTAGTCCAGAACTGCATGAATTACAACTCACAGCATTGTTACTGAATTTACACCTGAATGCTGGCCCTCTACTTTTCTTTGAAACTATTACTTTAAGGGTTTTCAGATGTCCATAGAAACCTCAATTTTCAATGTATAAGCATCAAACTTGGTAAATGGTCTGATATGTACCATGTCTTTCACATCCTTTGACATCAGACAATAGAGTCTTATGGATGTTGAGATATTAAGGTCCAAAAATTGAAAAAAACTCATTTACACCAATGTTCAGAGCAATATTTCCCATAAATAACACCAGGTGTGACCATGAAACTTTTTTTTTTTGAAAGAGCATGTTCTTATTGATAAAATATAAAAAAATTGGGATGGGGTTTTGCCTCATTTTTCTGTAATAAAGATTTAGATTTTTTGTAAAAAAAGTATGCACAGTAGAGATCTGAAATTTTGTATATGATCTATTGGGCATATTACCCATCACATAGATTTTTTTCAGACAAATCTGAGGGGGTCAGGTGGGGACCATTTGATGATTCCAGCTGGAATGACCCATATACATGTGTGTGTGTGTGTGTGTGTGTGTGTGTGTGTGTGTGTGTGTGTGTGTATATTGTAGCCAGCAATTACCCAGATACAAACCAAACTGCATATTTAATTTTCTTCGTTTGTGTTTTCTCTAGGATATGGAAACACAGGCGCTTACAGAAACAGAAAACTGGAGAGAACAGCTGGCAGAAGTACAGGAACAACATGCCCAGCAAATCAGAGCCAAACAGGAAATGGAAGCAGAACTGGAGAGATCCAAACAGGTACCTGAGAGAAAACAGAGCACATCCAGGTTTTTATAGGGGGTATATTGTGGTTTGTTACATTGTCTTTTTTTTTTTTTTTAAGAGAATAATATTCTGAATAATGAGTGAATATTGGTATATTTTAATGCAGGAACTACAGTACATTGAGGAAGAGCATCATCGCACTAAAATCACCCTACAAGGCCGCGTCAAAGACAGAGAAGATGAGATCCAAAAGCTTAGAAACCAGGTACCCCTGTAGGATCAGCAATTAAGATTTAATAATTAAAATATTTTTAAAAGAAACACCTTTGCACCTGCTCCAAGTTTTCTGAATATTTAAGAATTTTACAATTCTTCTGCTAGCTGACAAATAAGGCTCTGAGCAACAGCAGTCAGGCGGAGCTGGAGGGCCGTTTGCACCAGCTGACAGAGACACTGATTCAGAAGCAGACCATGTTAGAGGCCCTGGGCACAGAGAAAAACTCTCTGGTCTTTCAGCTGGAAAGGCTGGAACAACAACTGAAGAGCCTGCAGGGTGGTCAAAACAGTGGCTCACACATCAACATGGTTGCCATTGAGGGACCAGGTCAGTGCACTGCATGATGGGAAAGGGACTGATTTTATAGGACTTTTTTAATCAAACCAGGATTATAATCATTAACTACAATTAAAGGTAAAGTCATGAAACACGAAAATTACTAAAACTTTGTCAAATTACAATGAAAACAGAAAATATAAAAACAGAAGCTATGCTAATAGCTAAGCTATTCATTCAAATATAAAACAATTTATGTGTATATAGGTGCTAGGCAGAGGAACACACCAATCCTGTTTAGTGATGCAGACGGACCAGGTACTGGAGTGTATGGGAAGGTTCGTAAAGCGGCCAGCACCATTGACCGCTTCAGGTAATTGGGTCCCTGGAATTTTTTTTTTTTTGCTAAATGTATACTACCAGTCAAAAGATTTTGAACAGTAATATTTGTAATATTTCTTGAACAGCAAATCAGCATATTAGAATGATTTCTGAAGGATCATGTGATACTGAAGACTGGAGTAATGATGCTGAAATGTAGCTTTGATCCAGAGGTCACGTTAACCGAATATTCTCCATCATTGAAGGAAATTTTTTATCAGTGACGGAAAAATCTGAAGGCCGTCCGTCATTTTGACAGATTACACTGAGGGTGATCTATTGTAAATTGTAGCTGTAATACCCACTCCTGTCCAACTGGTGGCGAGTGCGCTCCAGTCTGGCAGCAGAGCACTGGATACGAATGTTTTCCTATGTGTTTGATTACGCACAGGCGAGTAACGTTACACAGAAGCTAGAACGATCTATCTAGCCACATTAAAGAGTGCCAAAACGGTATTTATTGCTTGAATTTCCAGAGGAAATTAACAGAATTTGAAATCTGAGACTTTGTTTCATATCAAAAGTAACACAAAGCCTAGCCTGTTGCTATTTATTGGAAGGAAGACGCACTATGTACTGTCCAAACATCAACTAAAAACAGCGTAGACCAAGAGATCGATTGTGATTTAAGAACCGATATTGGTTCTTTAAAATGAGAATCTTTTAAAATCGGTGATTTTATGATTTTTTACGCCCTAGCGTATTTTGATGTTTTTTAACACTGCGCTGTCGTCATGTAGGTTCATGATTAAAAACTAAAATGTGAACAAAAATAAAAGCTATTT
Source organism: Labeo catla (assembly GCA_012976165.1). NCBI lineage: Eukaryota > Metazoa > Chordata > Actinopteri > Cypriniformes > Cyprinidae > Labeo > Labeo catla. Next base: position 119,252 of record VONZ01000791.1, on the reverse strand, counting down.
AATGTGTTAATCTAATTAAAATATGTGTGAAGTCTATGTTGAAGTCTAGCGCAACCTCTGCTTTGATCATACGAATAAATTACATTTTAAAATATGTTTAAGTAGAGAACAGTTATTTTAAATAATAAAAATATTTCAAAATGTTACTGTTTTTGCTGTACTTTGGATCAAATAAATGCAGGCTTGGTGAGCAGAAGAACATTAACAATCTTACTGTTCAAAAACTTTTGACTGGTAGTGTATTTTACAGTGTTACATTAGTATTCAAATGTGTGTGTTTTTTTTTTTGTTTGTTTGTTTGTTTGTTTTTTTTTTTCGTTTTATTTTATCTTTCTTTCCAGTATACGTCTAGGAATCTTTCTCAGACGTTATCCCATGGCCAGGGTCTTTGTTATTATTTATATGGTGAGTAAACACCACATTATGGAATATTTGAAAGTTAAAACAGAATTAAAAGTTTTAGGGGAAAGCTGGATGAGTTTGTGTTTATTGATGTGTCATAATCTGTTTTTTGTTTTTTCATAATCTAGGCACTACTACACCTTTGGGTAATGATTGTCCTTTTGACATACACACCAGAGATGCATCACAATCATCCTGATGGAAGATAAAGGACTTTCTACCTGTAACAACACATAATAACCAGTTTGTGATTAGTAATGGTTAATAAAGGTTAAGCTTAGGGAAATTTCGGGCTGCTGTACAGTGGCTCAATATGCATTCATTTTAAATTTGCACAGACATGCTTGTTGGGCGGTTCTCTCTTTCTCTCGATTTTTCCCTCATCCACCTCATTTATTTTCTGTCTTGCCCCATACATGATTGAATGCTTTCAGTACAATTTGGCGTGAGTGTTAAGAGCAGTATAAAGTGAAATATTTAAGGTGTAATTTAAAGGTGTGGTTTTATTCAATTAAGGATCCCTTTTCTTTTATTCAGCCATGTTTCGTGCAAAATGTAATCATGACTATTTTTGTTACAGGAAATAACAGATTGCATTCCTCACACTGTAAAGCAGATTTATCTTAATAAATATTAACACAGACATAATCTTAATTCTCTGTTTTTGTGATTTGTCTGTCTTTAGAAGTGAGGGGTGATAATGAAAATGTAGAAATTGCTAAAACAAATGTATCATATATTATAATTCATTATTATAATAAAAATAACACACATGTATTTTAATATATAATTATACATACATACATAATTATATACTGTTCAAAAGTTTTTCAAGTTTATTATGCTCACCAAGGCTGCATTTTATTTAAAAAATACAGTAAAAACAGTAATATTGTGAAATATTATTACAATTTAAAATAAGTTTTTCTTTTTTAATGTATTTAAAGGTATTTATTTCTGTGATGGCAAAACTACACTACCAGTCAAAAGTTTTTGAATAGTAAGATTTTGAAAAATTTTGAAATATTTTTACTATTTAAAATAACTTTTCTATTTGAATATATTTTAAAATGTAAATTTTTCCTGTGATTTTAAAGCTGAATTTTTAGCATCATTAGCTACTCCAATCACGTGATCCTTCAGAAATCATTCTAATATTCTGATTTCCTGCTCAAAAAACATTTATTATTATTATTATGTTGAAAACAGTGTAGAAATTTTTCAGGTTTCTTTGATGAATAGAAAGTTCAGAAGAATAGTATTTATCTGAAATAGAAATCTTTTGTCACATAAATGTCTTCATCATCGCATTTGATCAATTTAAAGCATCCTTGTTAAATAAAAGTATTAATTTAAATAACACCCCCCACCCACCACAAAAAAAAAAAAATCCAAGCTTTTGAATGGTATAGTGTATAATGTTACAAAACCTTTTTAATTCAGATAAATGCAGATCTTTGGATACTTCTATTCATCAAAGAATCCTGAAAAAAAGTAGTCTACTCAACATTCACAAATATTCACATATTTATAATAATAATAATATAATAAATGTTTCTTGATCAGCAAATCAACATTTTAGAATGATTTGAAGACTGGAGTAATGATGCTAAAAAATTAGCTCTGGTCACAGGAATAAATTACATTTTAAAAATATATTCAAATCGAAAGCAGTTATTTTAAATAGTAAGAATATTTCACAATTTTACTGCTTTTACTGTATTTTGGATCAAATAAATGCAGGATTTGTGAGCAGAAGAGAATTCGTTAAAAACATTAAAAATCTTACTGTTCAAAAACTTCTGACTGGTAGTGTATATTTTCATTATTATCAGTGTTGAAAACAGTTGTGCTGCTTAATATTTTTGTGGAAATGTGACGCATTTCTTATGATTTTTTAAAATAGTAATCTTTTGAAACTGTATATTCACTTCTGATAAAATAAATGCATCCTTGCTTAATTAAAAGTAGGTTTTTTTTAGCCCTTTAAAAAAGTGCATAAGAGTGCACTATCCAGACTTAAATTTTTATAGTTCATGAATGAAAACATTTTGTAATATGATTTTGACATACTTTTTTGTGGTAATGCAATGTCTGATTTTAAAATGCCTTTCAAATGATGAATTTTGAGATTTTAGGTTTTGAACTGAAATATAATTTCTTATGATTTCTAAAGCGTGATAGGGAAAAAGGCAACGAAGAAAGTCTTTTGTGACGAAGGTCAGAACTCCTGTTATGATGTAGATTTTTTAAGTTGCACTCTTGACATATATTAATCTATTACTTTTCCTACATAATACATAACACAAAATGGTAAAATATGGTAAAATATCTATTTAGGAGTCTTGGACCTTTCCAACAATGTCTAGTTCATCATGATTAGATTAGGATTTATTTGTATTATGGTAAAGTAAATTTAGGTGTCCCACTGAGGGGACAGGGACAGTGACAGTTAAAGGGTTAAAAAACTCTTACTGGTCCCACACTTTTGAATGAATGAATGAATGGTAGTTGTGTCATCATATATTAATATTATCATGTTTGACACACAATCACATTTTGTGTCCCAATAAAACGCTCCGTTTATGACTTTAGAGATACTAAAGACAAAACTTGGCCATAACAACAATCACATGATTGCAGGACTTTTTCTGTCCTGTGGCGTCGCTGTTAATGCGCGTGAAGGGTGAGCTGGATTATGTTGGTCCTCCACCGTCCCATAATCCATCTGTGCTGTCCACGTCCCCGCTGAAGGGTGATCAATCCGGCTGTGATGGCCGCGGTCGAGCTGGCACTTTAGCCGCGTGAAAAACACAGCGACCCAAAACAAACCCGTACCAGAAACCTGCTTGTCCATATGTGGATATAACCCGGCGACCAAGTCTTCGTGATTCCTGTGGATTTACCACGTATATCCCGGCGTTTTGTCTTTGTTTATGTCATGAAGTTTTGAACCAGCTGGAATCCGGATCCGCCGCTGATTAATTATTATTACGTCTATTACAAACAAACCAACGTAAAACGCTAGTTATTATTATTTAGCTTGAGTACATGAAGCCCTCGTTCGCACGGATCTGTGTTGTCAATGCATTGTCTGTGTGTCTGAAAGGCCCGGGTCGGTGATTGAGGGTTAGATCCGGTTCGGCTCATCATGTCGTCCTGGCTGGGAGGGTTAGGCTCTGGCCTGGGTCAGAGTTTAGGTCAGGTCGGGGGAAGCTTGTCAACTTTTACAGGGCAGATCTCTAATTTTACCAAAGATATTCTACTGGAAAGCGCCGAGGAAGTGGGAGGTGAGTTGACCACAGTCATCAAGATCATATCACTTCCCATACAAACATTTAACACTGAGTACTGACAGCTGTTTTGTTACTTGATTGTCATTTAAAACCAACTAGAAGTTTATTTTGTTTATTATGCAATTATATTTGGTGAGCACAACTGTAGGGTAGACTACTGAATATGACAGTTTTATGTTGATTAGCTTATGAATATTATAATCAGTTCAGTTATGTTTGATATTTAAATTAATCTCAGGTAATCTCACTGTGAAATGTGCTAGTTGTTGAGATATGACTACTCTGACAGGTTTTTAAAATGTGATTTTGTTTACATTGCCATCTCCTCAAAGGAATTAAAGGGAAAGTACACCCAAAAATTAAAGTTACACTTGTCCAAACCTAAATGACTGACATTTTGAGAAATGCAAAAAGCAATTTTAAAGACCTGCGGCCTCTTTTCTGTGCAATGAAAGTGAATAGTGACAGAGCCTGTCATTCTGTGAAGAGAGAAATCATACATGTTTGAAATGAGAGGTCAGGGTGAGTAAATAGCAGAGTTTTCATTTTTGGGTGAACTGCCTCTTTAGGACAGTGCGCTTATATAATGGGCTGAAGTAATTATAAGAAGACAGGGTAAGAGGTTTGTTTGCATACAGCCATTAATTCCCTATTAGAGATGTAGCTTCGGCTGAAGTTTAGGCACTTGATCCTAATCCAGAAAATGCTGGATGTTTCTTAGTTCTGTTGCTTACATATTAAAGTACTTTGTGTATATCTGCCTTGTTCCTTGTTGCATCTGCGCCGTGAATTTTGTAAACACAGAAGTACAGCTGTTTACCAACAAAAACCTTGCTAGTGTTAAAAGTAAATATGTCCTTTTTAACCATTGGAGGAGTGGACAGACACATACAGCACACTGAGAACTTTGATCAGCAGCTTCCAGCAAAGCAGAAAGACCTTGAGTCAATATGTCATGTCTCACGATGCATCGACCTGCCTGTTTCAAAGCAGTTTCAGACTTACTAAGAATTACCTGTTTTTTGTCTTTTGGATTATACTACATAAATGTCAACTTTACCAAAACTTCTGTTTGTTAACATCAGGTGTCGTGATACCAGATAGTGTCATTGTTTATTGTTAATTCTTGTCAATTCCTAATTTTAACTACTACTAATAATAATGTTAATCTTTGTAACTTGAAATTAGTGGCTATATGTAGAAATAACAATACCCAAGAAGAATAACGCTGTAAAAGTGTTGTTCATTGTTATTTCATGTCATTTATTGCACTGACTTAACATACATTAACATACAGAAACTTATTGTAAGTTGTTACCAGTTTTTTTTGGGCTGGCTGCTTGGCAGGAGTGGCAGGTGTGACACCTGGTAGGGGTTTGTCTTCTTCCACAACAACAGAGACCACCTACGTGCAATGTGCCCTTGAGCAAGACAAAGCTTCAGAGGGACTGTCCCTATTATAAGTTGCTTTAGATAAAAGCTACATCGAAGTGACTCCATCACTTGTTATTTTGCACAATATCATGTAGTCATTTATTAGGCGCTGTTAAATTGTAGAGTGTTAAAATGGTAAAATGGTTTCTGGTTCAAGCCCCATAAGCTATGCCCATTGTTCCCTTAAGTTTAAAGGATTTGTTGACTTCCAGAATAAAACATTCCTGATAATTTACTCACCCTCCTGTCATCCAAGATGTTCATGTCTTTTTTTTCTTCCTTTGAAAAGAAATGTAAGTTTTTGAGGAAAACATTACAGGGTTTTTCTCTGTATAGTGGACTCAGTGGGAGCCAACGGGCTAAAGGTCCAAATTGCAATTTCAGTGCAGCTTCAAAAGGCTTTACACCATCCTAGCCAACAAATTAGGGTTTTGCTTATCTAGCAAAACAATCTTTCATTTTCTTAAAAAACATTATATAGTTTTTAAACACAGTTGCTCGACTTACGTAGTCACGTTGGAAAGGTCACAGGTGACGTAGGCAGAAGCACCGACCAAGTGTTTACAAAGCGAACATGCAAAGAAAGTCAAACGCCCTTTACAAAAAAAGATAAAACATCGGATGATTTTGAAGTTGGAGGAGAACATTTTTTGCCCTACCCTGCCTCTTTGAACCAAAGTACATAGACGAAGAACTAACTGTGCATGACCTTTCCAATGTGATTATGTAATGCGTGAAGCCGCACATTGCAGAGCTAGTCCAAGACGAGCATTTGTGGTTAAAAAGTATATAAATGTTTAATATTTTTAGAAAATGACCAATCATTTCGCTAGAGAAGATCTTTATTCATCGGCTGGGATTGTGTAGAGCCATTTGAAGCTGCATTTAAACTGTAATTTGGACATTTAACCCGTTGGTGCCCATTGAAGTCCACAATATGGAGAAAAAAATCCTGGAATGTTTTCCTCAACATTTCTGAAGAAAGAAAGACATAAACATCTTGGATGACATGGGGGTGAGTAAATTATCAAGAAATCGTTATTCTGGGAGAAAACTAATCCTTTAACTCCATGATACCTTTAAACTAATGGTACACTATGCTATACCATCCCAGTTGTGTTTTTAAGGCTATTCAGACATTTCCCTATGGTAATGAGTTCCTTAATGCTAAATGTAGTGAGCTGGTTTAGCGAACTGTGTTTAACCTGAGACTTGCTGCAGTTTGTGTTAGTTTTTTTCAGATCCATATTTTATGCATTAAATAATGAAAATAAGTTCATGTTAGTCTTGTGTGTATGCATTAAATTTGCAAGTGGGCTTAAGACTATGCTCTGTGTGTAAGTGCCTCTTGTTAGTCATGTGATCCTGAACCGTGTTGAAATAGAACCTGTTTAGAGCTTATGGACACAAACACGCTGTTACCTATTATTGTTCTTTCACTTTTTTATTTCTATTGTGCTTTTTTGTAAAAAAAAAATAGCTTGTGTTATTTACCTCATAGTCTGTATTTGTGTATAGACATGTAAATTATAGATATGTAATATCCTGCTGTGGCTGTGCAGCTGCTGGGATAAAGTAACTGAACTTGATCCTCATGGAATGTTGGTATTTTAAAGGGACAGTCACCCAACTATTGAATATGTGTTCTTTAAAACCATGACATTGATTGATTCCTGTGGAAAATGCAAATGTAGTAATCTGTGGGTGGATTTAATAGGATAATTTTAGTCTCTGTACACTTGGCAAAGATGGTTCACCTTTGACCTTCTCATAGTCAGTGTATCATCTCTTCCAGTGATCTGAAAATGTTGGACAGTTTACAAAGGTCCCATTATAATTTTTTTATTTAAGTAAATAGGAAGGACTTGACTCACTCTATGACTCACACTTGAGACAATTGCTGTATAATAGAGCTGCATGTACAGATATAGGCTCAGCTGTTTCTGGAACCATGAGTTTATTAAATGTTTCTTTCTTTCTTGTAGATGCTTCCTCTGAGCTGCAGGTGTCCAACTCTAGACTGCAGGAATTGGAGACTTTATATGCAACACAAAAATCTGAGGTGATTAATTGAGCACAGAAGTCCTGCTGATATTTCTCAGATCTATCATGAGACCTGATGTTTTGTGTGCTTTTTTAAACACATTTGTACTATTTTTTTAAATGCCCAATTATACACCATAATTTAGCTACAGGATGAGTTGTTTTGAAACATTTTATCAGTGCATTAATATCTGTAGTTGATTTTTTTTTGTGTGTGTGTGTGTGTGTGTATTTGCTTTTGTGTGGTTTAGTATGAGCGCTTGCGGAGGATAAACTCTGAGTTGGAGGAGAAGCTAGAGGCAGCAGAGATTCAGGTCAAACAGCAGTCAGTGGAATACAGAACCCTACTGCAACAAAAAGAGGTTTGGGCTCAAAACTAACTCATTATAGTGGGAGATTATTAATATTAGAATTATAATTTAGAATCATGCAAATTGCTTTGTGTGTATGTTTATTGCTGTAAAGGTGGAGATCAGTCACCTCAAGGCTCGTCAGAGTGGTCTGCAGGAGGAGGTTCAGAAACTCCAGCATTCTGCTCAGGCTACAGCCAGCTCATCCTCTTCTGATGTTGCTGTACTTCCTGTTACCACTGCTGCTACTACCACTACTTCGTCTTCCTTTCTGCACCGGTCTTCAGCTGTCCATCAAGGCTTCCATGGTGATGAGGTGGACCTTAGTGATGTCCTGTGGTCACAGCAGGAAATTAACCGTCTTTCTAATGAGGTGCATCGTCTAGAGTCCGAAGTGGCCCACTGGAGGAGAGTTGCTCAGGTCACTTTTAATTGTACAATTATATCATGAGAGAGCTGTGAACTAGAATTAGATTATTTATTATAATTTTTTATTTCAATTTACCAGGCATCCAAGGTACCAGGAGTTGACGGTAATGGAGACCAGGGTGAAGTTCTGAAAATGCAAAGAATGATCAAGGTGAACTGTGATAAAGCAGGAGCTTTCCTGTTGGTCAGTTCTTGGAAGCAGGTTGTGTTTTTACATAAATGACGTTCTGACCCTATCAGGAGCTGAGAGAGGAAATGGCACGGGAGGTGGATGAGCACCAGCATGAACTGGCAGCATTGCAGGATGCACAGAGGCAGAAAATGGCTGAAATCTCAAAACGGCACAGAGAGGAGCTGGCAGAGTATGAGGAGAGAATCGAGGAGCTTGAGGAGCAGCTTCAAAGTGGTGAGGAGGAACATTGATGGATATTGAAGATAGTGTTTGAGTTGTATTTGGTAGTTGAACGGTTAAACTTTGAGTACAATGCTTTGTTTATCTCCCTCTTCTTCAGAAGGTGGAAATGTTGTCCAAAAATCAACCATAGTACAGGACTCCGCAAAACTTCAGGAGTTGCAATCAACCATACAGTCATTACAGGAGGAGGCGGAGCTTCAGCGCAAACAGCACAGAGATCTATTGGCCAGCTTGGAGGAGGCAGAGCATCAGAAGGCCAAGCTAATGAAGGAAAAGGAAGAAGCTACAGCAGAAAATGCAGAATTGTTGCAGAATTATAGTCGCCTTCAGAAGTCTGTAAATGAACTCCAGGCTCGAGTACAGGAACAGGAAGGGAAGTCTATGCTGAAAGCCCAGCATGACAATGAGATACAAACCTTGAAAAAAGCTCTGGCAGGTATAGAGAACACAAGAAATTGTGTATGATCATATGTGACCCTGGTCATGAGTAGCACAGGTATATTTGTAGCAATAGCCAACAATACATAGTATGGGTCAGAATTATCGCTTTTTCTTTTATGCCAAAAATCATTAGGATATTAAGTAATGTTGTCTTATCCTTACAAACCATACATCAGTGGAAAGCTTATTTATTCACCTTTCAGATGAAAAAAATTGACCCTTACGACTGGTTTTGTGGTCCAGGATCACATATCATATCATATGTTCTTGAATGGGAAAACCCATAAAATGCTCTCTCATATTTGTGTTATATTTTTGTATTTTATTTTAGGCGCAGAGAAAGAGATGGCTAGATTGAGGACTCTCAGTGAGGTAAATTTGCTAAAAACCTTCCTCTGCACAGTTTAGATGTTTGTAGCCCAATAATATTTAGACTTTTTAGCCATGCTGAGAATTCAAATATAAAACAATTGATAGAAATGTTCAAAATTAAAGTATTTAGACAGTTTCTGGTTGCTTCTGCAAATAATGCCAGTGTGTCAGGAGTGTCATAATACTTTTTACATAATGTTTGTTTTTTCTTTTTTTCATTTAATTCAGAGCAGTCCTACAGAAGAAGTAGAACATGCTGACATCCTGGAGCTCAACACCATTATTGATACCCTCAAGAAAGAGAAGGAAGAGGTGGAGAAAGAAAAGGTTTGTATATGTTGACAGAGTTATGGTACAACGAAAGGGCTGAAGTTCAGTATCTGTCAAATCAGTTAATCTTTGAAGTGATCAATACTTCAGTAGCTTTTTAAAAGGACACTTGCTTGTTGTCATGCAAATGGTAATTTTTTTTTTTAATCAGCTTGCATTAGTTGAAAGACTAACTCTGGCTGAGGAAAGACACAAGGCTGGAGAGTCGGAAAGTGCTGTGGAACTGTCACAGGAAGTTTCAGACCTAAAGAGACAACTAGACCAACGAGAACAAGCACTAAAGCAAGCCCGTCTTGATGTAGAGACACTCAGTGCTGAACTGGAAGAACTGGACAAGCAGAACCAGGAGGCCACACAGGTACTCTTTTTAAGCCAGTTTCAAATTTATTAGACAGAATCTTAGAGAGAATTATTAGAAAAAACAGTTTAAACTGTTTAGAAGTTGAATTAATATACTACATACTTACCCAGTTTTCTTTGTCCAGCATCTTATTGCAGTGAAGGAACAGCTGTCCCTACAGAAAACCCAGGCTGATGCGGAAAAAGCCCATCTTCAGTCAGATCTCAACTCCTCTCTTGACCAGAGACGGACTCTTCAACTGGAACTGGAAGCTCAGGGCGAGAAGCTAAGTCAAAGTGCCTTCTCCTTGAATGAACTGCACATGACAAAGCAGCAACTGGAATCCACAGTAAAGGAGTTGAGGGAAAAGTTGTGCAAGTCACAGGATCTGGGCAAAGAGGTGCGACAGGAGTCCTCTGACCTCAAGAAGGCGCTTCAGGAGAGAGATACAGAACTTACTGCACTTCGTGAGAAGTTAAGTCATTCTGGAGAGAAAGGGAACGAGTTAGAGGAACACAGAAAAGTGCTTGAGACAAGAGATAAAGAGATACAGGACTTGAGAAAAGAGTTAGCAGAAGTGAAGACCTCCCACGAGAAGGCTGTTTCAGAGGATTTTGAGTTGAAAATTGAAAATAGGAAGTTAAAAGAAGAAAGCACTCAGGCTTTAGAAAAGATTGACAGTTTGGAAAAGCAGATCCAAGATGCTCAAGCCTCTCTAAGCAGGATGTCCCTGGAGAAAGATACCCGGATTGAAGCCTTGAAACTAGAGAAGAGCCAGTTAGAATATGAGCTAAGTCAAATTGAGAAGCGGCTGTCAGATCAGGCTAAACAGTATCAACAAACCATCGACGAATTGACCAGAGCACGCTCTATGGATGCTTCTGCACTGCAGACCGAACATGAGCGAATAGTGAAACTGAATCAGGAGAAAGATCTCACAATTGCAGAGCTCAGGCGTGAGGTGGAGCAGTTGGTCTCTGATCACAAAGACACCAGTGAGATGCTAGACATCACTGTGGCAGGCCAAAATCAGCTCACCGAGCTCCTGCAGGAGAAGGACGCCTTTGCAGAAACCCTAAAAGCTCAAGCTGCAGAAACACAACAGGAATTAGAGCGCAAGTTCTCAGGAGCAACTCAAGAGTCTCACTCTCTGAGAAAATCAGTGGAGGAGAAGGACAAGCAGCTTGGAGCCATGAAGGAAGAAAACAGCCATCTAAAAGAAGAAATTGACCGTCTGAGGGACCAGCAAAGCAGGCCGCAGTTATTGTCCGAACCGCGGACACTGGACATCATCACTGAGCTTGAGACTGAGGTGAACCAGCTCAAAGCTGCCAGAGATCAACTCGAAGAAGAGGTCCAATCTCTGAGGACGTTATCAGAGGAGAAGCAGGCCACAGCGCTGCAGTCCCAGCATTCTCTGCAGGTGCTACAGAGTGAACTAGAGCAAGCACGGACAAGACATGAACAAAGCTCACTCAATTATGAAAGACTCATCAGTGCTAAAGATGAGGAGATTGCCCAGCTTCAATCAGAAGTGGAAGGCCTGAGCACGCAAGGGCAGAGTCAAATACAGTCTGTAGAGATCCTACAGGAGGACAAGACCCAGTCGCTGAATGGCGAAAATGGTAATGAGAAGCATGACCTTTCGAAGGTGGAGATTGAGAAACTTGTGAAAGGCATCAAAGAGAAAGAGACTGAGATTAACCAGCTAAATGAGAAGAACCTGTCTTTAACCAAGCAGCTTGACCAACTTGTGATCTCTCAAAATGAGCTTGGAAAACTCTCACAGATGGTTCTTCAGAAAGATCTAGAAATCCAGGCGCTCCACGCACGAGTGTCTGGTGGCCACGGTCAAGATGTGATGTTCCTGCAGCAGCAGTTGCAGGCATATGCGGTGGAACGTGAACAGGTGTTGGCCGTGCTCAATGAGAAAACCAGAGAAAACAGCCAGCTGCGTTCAGACTACCATCGCATTATGGACATTGTCGCAGCCAAGGAAGCTGCCTTGTTGAAGCTCCAGCAAGAAAACCAACGGATCTCTACTATGAGCGACCCTTCGGGCAGTCAAGAAATGTTTCGAGAAACCATTCAGAACCTCTCCCGCATCATTCGTGAGAAGGATATCGAGATTGACGCCTTGACTCAGAAATGTCAAACCCTGGTTTCTGTCCTCCAGACATCTGGTGGTGGCGATTCTGTTAGCGGTGGATCAGGAGGTGTTAGCAGCAACCAGTTTGAGGAGCTCCTACAAGAACGTGACACCCTCAAACAGCAAGTGAAGAAGATGGAGGAGTGGAAGCAGCAGGTGATCACGACTGTGAGGAACATGCAGCATGAATCTGCGCAGCTGCAAGAGGAGCTGCTCAAGCTGCAGGGGCAGGTTTCTGCAGATAGTGACTGCAGCTCAAAGCTCTCGGTGGATTATTCCAGACTTATTCAGAGCTATGAGCAGAAAGAGAAAAAGCTGGGATTGTTGAGTCAAGAGCTGGCACAGGTGCAGCAGACCATCAGCCAGTTGAGCAGTACCAAAGACGTCCTTCTTGGGAAGCTTGGCAGTGTCAAGCAATCTCCAGAAGCTTCTGCTATAATGGCTACCCAGGCTTTTTCCCCTCCAAACCTAAAGGGGGCGGCACAACCAGGTCAAGATGAGAGCCTACATCAGGAGTTGCAGACAATGCAGAGAATTTTAGCAGAGAAGGAGAGCATGATAAGAACTCTGCAGGAAAACAACCATCGCTTGTCAAATTCTGCATCTCTGTCTGAAAGTGAGCAGAGAAACCATGCAGAGGAGCTCAAGCAAACACGAGAGAAGCAAGAGTCACTACACCGCTCCCTCAGAGAGAAAGATCTGCTCATTAAGACCAAGGGTGACCAACTCAGTCAGGTGACTTACAATTCTGATGTGTTGAATGGCTGGTAGGGAAAACTGTAAGATGTGGCGTAGAGGATTTGCATTTACGTCACAGTTTGGTCAGTTACCCAGATGCACGGCCATATTGTAGATACTCAGATGTAAACAACAGCATAGATTGCATGGTTAACGTACTATATAATGTTTTTTTGCTTATTTATGCTGTCTAAATCATGGAAAAAAATGTGTGGAAGCTTCTAAATCACATGGAGAAGAACTTAGTAAGCAGGGAAGGGCGCAATATTTTGACAAACTAAAGTTAATAGGTGGTAAAGAAACGTAAGAGCAGTATTAAGTAAGATATTAGCCTAAAATTTCACCTACCTGACCAGAAATGATAAGAACGAACATGAATGTTGTCAAGATTTTTGCTCTGGAAGTCCGGGTTCAGTTTGGCCAGCCACAAATGCCTTTTTATTCCTCAGACCGTTTTTTGCACTCTTCTCCTTGATTTGTCATAACTTTTGGCAGTCTGTAGTACTCCACATGTTTTTTCCCAGTCTGATCGATTAGTACAGCCCAAAACATGACAATAGTTTACCATTTTCAGCAGCCATAATCAGCAAAATATGCAAGCTTTGTTCGGTTCAGTGGCATTGTTTACATTCATTGTTGGCAGTATGGCCAATTGATGACGTCGTGAAAACACTCTATACTGTAGGTACTGCAAATGGTAGTGGTCAGTTTTGCTGTATGAGATTTTGTTTATATTCCAAAGTTTGCACATGAAATGTGTTATGATTTTAGATACACTTAAAAAATCTCTGAATAATTTTGTTAATTCTAATTCCTGTGACTTTTTTTCGGTACGCTCTAGGTGAGTGAAAGTTTACGTAATCGTGAAAATGACAACGAGGTCTTAAAGCAGGCTGTGACGAACCTGAAGGAGCGTGCGCTGATCCTGGAACTCGATGTGAAGAAGCTAAAGGAAGAGAATGAAGCAATAGCGGCAAAAGCTCGTGAGAAAGAGACAGAGTTCCGTGCTCTGCAGGAGACCAACATGCAGGTGTCACTGTTGCTTCGGGAACGAGAGTTTCAGTTCAGTGCTGTGAATGAGAAGGCTACTGCCATGGAGAAGATGCTAAAAGATAAAGAGCAGGTTTGTCTGGTTGTGTCTTATAAATGTATATATATATACATTGTCATTCAATAGTTTGGGATCACTAAGATTTTTAATGGTGTTTTTTTTTTTTTTTTGTGAGAATTGTCTTATGCTCATTAAGGCTGCACTTGTTTAAAAATACAGAAAATTGTTAAATATTATTACAGTTTAAAATAATGTTTTTCTTTTAATATATTTAAAAATATGATTTATTCCTGTGATGCAAAGCTGCATTTTCATCAGCCGTTACTCCAGTCTTCAGTTACACATGATCCCTCAGAAATCATTCTAATATGCTTATTCTTAAAAAGAACAGCATTTATTTAAAACATAATTCTTTTCTAACAATTTAAGTCTTCGCTATCACTCTCTGTCAATTTAACTCTTCCTTGGTGAATGAAAGTATTAATTTCTTTCAAAAAAAGAAAGAATATAAATTTACTGACCACAAACGTTTAAATCGTAGGTTTTATTGTTACAAAAGATTTGTATTTTAAATAAATGTTGTTCTTTTTAACTTTTTATTAAAGAATCCTGAAAATAGTATCATAGGTTCCAACAAAATATTAAGCAGCACAACTGTTTTCAACATTGATGATAATAAATCAGCATATTAAAATGATTTCTGAAGGATCATGTGACATTGAAGACTGGAGTAATGATGCTGAAAATTCAGCTTTGCATCACAGGAATAAATTCTATTGTGAAGTATATTAAAATAGAAAACTACTGTTTTAAATTGCAATAATATTTCACAATTACAAATCTTACTGATCTCAAACGTTTGAATGGCAGTGTGTCTGTGTGTGTGTGTATGTATATGTATATGTGTGTGTGTGTGTGTATACACACACACACACACATACACACACACGCCAAATTTTTTTTTACAAATCTATTAAGTGAAGAAATAACATTTTGAAATATTTTAAATTAGAAAAGTTATTTTGCTTTTGTATTAATGTTACACAATTTTACTGTTTTTACTGTATGTTCAATCAAATTAATGTAGCCTTGGTGAACTTTTTTTTTTTTTTCAAAAGCAAAAATATTGCTCATCCTACAATTTTGAACAGGAGTAACTTAAAATTTAATTTCATTATTATTATTATTATTATTATTATTTATTATTATTATTATTATTACTATTATTTAATTCTCTCCTGTTCACCTACCTTTTAAAATAACTGAAGTGGGAACAATTCACTTTCATATTGTTAATGCCAATGAAGGCATACAACTTGTTCTGAACTGTTCTAGTTCTACATGTGTTGTGAAGTTGATCTGTTCTGCCTTTGTCTGTACTACAGGGTAAATCTGGTGAGCTGAACCAATTGTTGAATGAAGTTAAGTCCATGCAGGAGAAGGCGGTGTTGTTCCAGCAGGAAAGAGATCAAGTGATGATGGCCCTCAAACAAAAACAAATGGAGACGTCCGCTCTTCAGAGTGAGGTAGCAAAGTATTGCCTTACTAAACAACAACATTTCAATTCAATTTAATATACAATGGCATCCAATAAAAATACATTTTAATTGGGGAATCACTGTACTTTCGTGTTTCTTTTTTGTATGTAGCTCCAACACACACGAGATAAAGAGCAGCGCCTAAAGCAGGAGGTGGAGCGTTTGCGCAATCACCTGTTAGAGATTGAGGATTCATATACACGTGAGGCTTTGGCAGCTGAGGACAGAGAGGGAGAGCTGAGACGCAGAGTGACACTCCTGGAAGAGCGGTTAACATCTTCCTCTAATGCCGTGGAGAGCGCAAGGTGGGTCTGTTTTAGTCTGTTGTTGTGATTGCATGCTTCAAATCAGAGTTTGCTTCCAACGTTTTTCTCCCGCCCTCACTAGTCCCTTTTTATACTGTTATTTGTTCCATATTATATATGCCTTTATTCTTAAAGGCCCAAGCACCAAAGATTAAAAGGCACCTTTTATATCCATTAGTTGTCCTCTTCTCCTTTTCCTTCTTGTTGTGGTGACAAGAAACAATTAAAAATACACTATATTATGACAAATTATGTTATTATTAGTGTTTGGCTTTTGGAAATGACTATTGAATGCTTCAACACCAACTAAATTCTGACATTAAGACTCTGCTCTGCACCAAAACCTCTAACATGAAAGTGTCCTAAATTATGTTTTGTAATGAACTCATTGTATTGGTTTAGCCTCACTAACTCTGTGTGTGTGTGTGTGTGTGTGTGTGTGTGTGTGTAGTCAACAGGCTAGTCTGCAGGTCGAGTCTCTTCAGGAGCAGTTGAATGGTGCCGTCAGACAGAGAGATGAAGCTCTTATTCAGCTCCGTGCTGCTCAGGATCAGGTCAACCAGTATGCAGTGTCACTCTCTAACCTGCAGATGGTGCTAGAACAGTTTCAACAAGGCAAGCATAAACATGTTTGCTTTTACATTTTTGTTGTAATTTATGAAGAAAATGGTCTATCTTGTACACAGTGATGACCATTAAAGTCATTATAGATGTAGATTTGAGTGTCATATTCAGATATATATATATATATATTTTTTTTAAATGTTTGGATTAAGAGAGGAATCTGCAATAAGACTTCAGTCTCAAACAATGTTTTCATTTGTGTCTCTCTTTGCAGAAGAAAAAGCCATGTACTCAGCAGAACTGGAAAAACACAAGAGAGAGAAAGAACAGTGGAGAACTAAAGCAGAACATTTTCAGGATCAGGCGGCCGCTCTGCAAGTCAGTTCAATCGGACATGTATACAAACCTCTGTTCTTCCTGTACTTTGTTTGACAGAAGTATTTATGTTAATGTTCTGTGTGTGTAAACTTAGATAAACCTGGATGAAGCAAACGCTGCTCTAGAATCTGCCTCCCGCCTCACTGACCAGCTGGACCTCAAAGAGGAACAGATAGAAGATTTGAAAAAACAAGGTGAGACCAAAATGAATGATTATGTTGAAATCAGAACATGAGAATTTTTTTAGAAATCATCTCAGGATTTCACCTTATTGTTTAACAACCTTTTGACTTGAAGGCCCCCATTGTCCAACACAAGTTTCAAAAGCCTCCCATATTGACTAAGATGATTCCTCTGTTTTTTTTCTGCTGTAATTATGACAACAATTACATTTAATCTGTTAATCTGTCACAAAATCTATTTTGTGATTCTCTGATTCAATATGATTCTGTATGATTTCAATGAAGATAAAAGTTACTAGAAGATAAAATATTTATTTACATCTTACTTTTTGTGTTGTTAGCATTTTTAATTAAAGGAATAGTTTACCCAAAAATAAAAATTACCCCATGATTTACTTACCCTCAATCCATCCTAGGTGTATATGACTTTGTTCTTTCAGACGAACACAATCGGAGTTATATTTAAAAATGTCCTGGCTCTTCCAAGCTTTATGATAGCGGTGAATGGGTGTTGCAGTGTTCATTTCGTTGACACATAATTTTCGTCAATGACGTTTTTTCTCCGACGAACACGAGACAATAACGAAACTTGTTTTGAATGACAAAAACTATGACGGAAATCTATTGACGTTTTCGTCAACTAATAAAAACGAGACGAAAATGTTAGGGAGGGACGATTTGGGACGAGATTCATTCATGATGAGTCTGCTGTGGTTGGGAGGTTAGATGCGTACATTTGAACTGTAACAGCCTGTTATCTGGGACATAAGCTGGAATACATTTGCTGCATGCCTCAGATAATGTTTAAAAATGTCTTGTGTACACGAGAGAATGGCATTCCAGCGAATGACGTAGGACGTAGATGAACATGGAAGCGCAGAGGAGAGGAAAACAATACACCGGTCACAAATTAAAAATGAGGATTTGTGAAGAAAAATGTTGGAGGATTTCAATATAAGCCAAGAGTAGACATGTTTTCCTTTGCTGTAAGCAAAACTTCTTTTTTACGAGACTAGCATATTCTAACCGGAGCTTACGCTACATCCTATGTCATCCGCTGGAACGCCACTCTCTCGTGAGCCCAAGTTTTTTTCATCATTTTCAGTATAGTTATTTTTTTTTACACAAACGCATTGATTTACTTCAAAAAGCATTTTTTAATCCCTCTGAGCCATGTGGAGTGCTTCTTGTGATGGATGGATGCACTTTATTTTGCTTCAAAATCTCAACACCCATTCACTGCCATTATAAAGCTTGGAAAAGCCAGGACATTTTTTGATATAACTTTGTTTGTATTCGTCTAAAAAGTCTTTTACACCTGGGATGGCTTGAGAGTGAGTAAATCATAGGCTTTCATTTTCATTTTTGGGTGAACTATCCCTTTAAGTTTTGTCCCATTTGATGTTTGCTGAGGCCCTGGCCCCCTGGCGGATTGAACTTTGATCATGGAAGAGTACAAAAGAACAATTCAAATTAAATCTTAATTAAGGACTAAAAACTAATGCTGGGTATCAGCATTTATCCTCTGATTCAGGATCTCTCAAAACTCTCAATTTGATTCAGATTTCAGTAATTTATTTGATTTATATCTTGGTTATTGGTTTATAAAACCATAATTCTTATTAATAAGTAAGGTAGCTTTTTATTTTAAGACTTTGCTCATTTAATCACCTTCATTAACCTGTGTTGCACAGCACGCATAATAGATCCATTACTCCAGACACGATCCCATAAAACATTGAGACAAAATATGCCACAAAAAAATGTTTTGCGAAAAGACTAGCTCTCAAGCTCAGTTGACACAAAACTCGTGGCACAGTTTCTGAGATTGTAAACCATTTTTCTGAAGAGACTCATGAACGTCAACAGGACTAGGAACATCAGGAACCATTAAATTATGTTTGACTCTTTGAGACTATTATGTAGTGGTTTAAGTTTGATTCATATCAGTGCAGACATTTTAGAAACACACATTTGCATTGTAAGAGAGATACAGAGAACAGCCAGATCTGTAGATAGTATAGATGTTTAGCATTCCTTCTCATCTCCACACTGTCAGAGAGATCGAATTTATGGCATGTCAGTAGCCAAAATGTGTAGACAAAGATTCCTTTTCCATCTACCCCATCTTTCTATCTCGCCTATCCCTTTCTTCTCTGTCCGTATCAAGCCCCAAATCAACAATGAGGTGCTGTCGGTCTGAGAGGGAGAGGAGGGTGAGGGATGAGCGCTGGGATTTTTACTGCATCTGTCAAAGAACGACTAAGGAGACTGTAGACAGAATGATCAAGAATGGTTCATTTTTGCTTAGCAAAGCACAAGTGCAGCCGACAGACATTCCAGGGTGTTTAGTGTAGACAGGAACTCTCTCACCCTTTCTTATCACTCGGTTCGTGTGTCCTCAGGAGGTAAAGTCTCAGAGGAAAAGGGCTCACAAGAGCCAAATGGTCTGGACCAGCGAGGGGTGTTCGTGATAAAGGCATTTAGAGCACGTCATGCTCTCACACTTTGTTTTTACTTCACGAAACATTCCCAGACACACAGAACCCCATACCTCTGTTGTTACTGTTTATGTTAAGGTGCAGAGACGCATACCTACTAGTTCAGTGCAAACACTTGTTCTCTGCTGTTTGCGTCAATGCATAACAAAGTCATATACCACCTTCTGCTGAAAGCTCTGCGTGCATTTTATAAACACAACGTCCAAAATTAACACTCACCAAGTAAAATTGGCTTTTTTTTAGAAATAGAATTTACTTGCCAGTGGCTTGTGACTGAAGGAACTTGAATATAATATGAGGCGTGAATGTAAAAATAAAAAATTGGGGTCTGTAAGGTTTTTTTAAAATGTTTTTGGAAGAAGTCTCTCACCAAGACTACATTTATTTGACCAAAACGTACAGTTAAAACAGTAATATTGTGAAATATTATTACAATTATGCTTTTTATTTTAACGTCCTTATGATATTATGTCAAAGCTCAATTTTCAGCATCATTACTCTAGTCTTCAGTGTCACATGATCTTTCAGAAATCATTACAATATGCTGATTTGATGCTCAAGAAGCACTTATTATTAATCATGAAAAGCATATTTTCATATGCTGTTTTCATATTTTTTATATTTTCATTGCAACCATGATACATTTTCAAGTTTTTATGTTAAATGGAATGTTCAAAATAACAGCATTTGTTTGAAAAAATTATACATTTTTATACGTTTTTACTGTTTGTTTTTTTTTGTTTGTTTTTGTTTTTGTTTCTTTAAACAGTTTAAAGCATCCTTGCTTTATAAAAGTAAAAAACTGACCCCAAACTTTTGAATGGTAGTGTGTTTTTGGACAATAAGATTTTTTCTTTTCTTTCTTCTTTAAAGAAGTGCATTTATTTGATCCAAAGTACAGCAAAAACAGTACAATTCTGGAAAAATTTTACTATTTAAAATAACTGTTTTCTATTTGAATGTATTTTAAAATATAATATATTTCTGTGATTTCAAAGCTCATTCATGATCCTTCAGAAATCATTCTAATTTATATTCTGATTTGCTGCTCAAAAATGTATTATTACTTTATTATTATTATTATTATTATTTATTATAAATGTATTATGAGTTTTTTTTTTAGGTTTCTTTGATGAATAGAAAGTTCAGAAGAACAGCATTTATTTGAAATAGAAATCTTTTGTAACATTATCAATGTCTTTATCATCACTTTTGATCAATTTAAAGCATCCTTGCTAAATAAAAGTATTAATTTTTTTTCCAATAATAATAATAATAAATGTTTCTTGAACAGCAAATCAGCATTTTAGAATAATTTCTAAAGGATCATGTGACACTGAGGACTGGAGTAATGATGCTGAAAATTAAGCTTTGATCATAGGAATAAATTACATTTTAAAATATATTCAAATAGAAAGCAGTTATTGTAAATGGTACAAATATTTTACAGTATTTCTGGATTTGTTGTGTTTTGGATCAAATAAATGCAGGCTTGGTGAGCAGACTTTTTTAAAAATCTTGCTGTTCAAAAACTTTTGACTGGTAGTGTATAAAATGTAATTATTCAATTTCATGGCCGGAAATATAAAGGAATCATGTGTGTGTGTGTGTGTGTGTGTAGGAAAAAGAAAGTTTTTGGACCCTTAGACACACAGCCATATCTGACAGAAGCCAGACATTTGCAAAGTAAATTATTTTAGTGTTAATGTGTTGGTTTTATGAATTAGCCCATAACTTATAAGCCTAACTGTGACAGCAATGAATGGGAAAATACCACAAAATACACAAACTTGTAACTGTTTGTGTTTCGCAGTGGATGTGAGACAGGAGATGTTGGAAGAGGCTCAGAGAAAACTGATGAACCTCTTGAACAGCACCGAAGGCAAAGTGGATAAGTAAGTCCAAAACACATCTGCACTGGAAACATATTTCACATATATGTAGATCCAAATATTTTCAAAAGGGTGGTTCCTGTGAAATATCACCTAACGCGATTAACTTCTGACACAGGGTTCTGATGAAGAATCTTTACCTGGGCTATTTTCATACCCCCCGAAACAAGCGCTGTGAGGTGCTGAGGCTTATGGGCAATGTGCTTGGGTTGGACCGAGATGAGGTGACCGAGGTGGGTCAGCACTCTCTGCTTCTCATACTGTAGATTTCTCTTTATCCTCCCATCTGAATTCACTTTTTTTAAATGCAAGTATTCCTCTTTGCAAATGCAAATGTGCACGTGCCTGCATGTTTACATTCATCAGATATTGTCAAGTCCAATTTTTCAAAGAGGAGGAGCAGGCATTCACCATTCTATCTGACCTGTTTTGAGAAATTCCTCCTCCTTTTCATCACTCTCGAATGTGGCTCTGCTCCAGTCCTTGTTTCACCCTTGAAACGTGACTGTTAAACATATGTGGATTTAACATTTGACCTCCTGACTCCTGATGTTCGGTTCTCCGCCCAGTCTCTAATTACATTTTTTTCTAATTATCTCTTGTTTGATGTCAGCGTGAAGGTTTTTATCAGATGTTAAAAAGATTTTTCCACTCCTCTTACCTCATGTGTTTAATTTGGCACAAACCTCAATCTGCCCACACTGGTCTTGTTGGAAAAGGTCCTTGTTTTGAGTCTTTTGAAGGATGACTTCAAGTTGCGTTCGGTCCTCTGGTAATCTGGGTATAGAGGTTTCTGCTCTTGTTAAGACAGCCTGTACTACATGACACGTCAGCATCCCCGGAAACTCTGCATGCATATGACCGCATTTATTTGGCTGACTGCTAATAGAGCTGATTTGTTTTCTGTTTGAATTGCTGTTTTTCCGTTTTGATTCTGGTGGGGCTGATTTACGCAATAGCAAGAACAGATCATTTCTGATGATAAAGCAGGATGTGGCTCTAATTGTTTTTTTTCTTGGAAAAGCCATAATCTTTTTAGCTATTGTCCTTGAAGGGTCAAAATCAGTATGTTGTTTTTCCTTTTTCAAACAAATTGTGCTGCACTGCAGTTGTTTGTAACCCAAGCTGGAAATTTATTTCAGAGGAAGAGCGAGTTGTTGTTGTTGTTATTATTTTTGTATTAGCATGCATAATGAACTCCATAAGAATATAAATAGTTATTTACATAACTTCATTATACAATTTAATACTTAACCACCAGGGTCAGAAATGAAATTTTCCATTAAGGGCTAATATGTGAGTGACCCTGGACCACAAAACCAGTCATAAGTAACACGGATATATTTGTAGCAACAGCCAACAATACACTGTATGGGTCAAAATTATCGATTTTTCTTTTATGCCAAAAATCCTTAGGATATTAAGTAAAGATCATGTTCCATGAGGATATGTTGTAAATTTTCTACTGTAAATATATCAAAACTTAATTTTTGTTTAGTTATATGCATTGCTAAGAACTGTATTTGGACATCTTTAAAGGCGATTTTCTCAATATTTAGATTTTTTTGCTCCCTCAGATTCCAGACTTCCAAATAATTGTATCTCGGCCAAATATTGTCGTATCATAACAAACTGTACATCAATGGAAAGCATATTCATTCTGCTTTCAGATACAGCACTTTAACAAAACAGGTTGTGTCAAAGTAACTTTACAGTATTAAATAGGACAATAGTGTGTCAATAATGCAAAAGTTGCATGTTTCAGCAAAGTCAGATTGCAGAGGACTCATCTGGTTCCCCGTGGTCTGACCATCTGATCTGGATACAGACTGGATCTGGTGGCTACGGTGACCTAGGAATAAGAAAGACACAGACTAATATTAGCATAGATGTTATTCCTCTTACAATGCATCAAGTACATCGGGCGTTATGGGAAGTGTTCCCGGTTCTGATTGACCTAATTAATGCAGCCTAACAATCCTTTAAAGGATTTGAATTGTTGAAATGCGTTAATGTGTTATGTGTAGGTCAGGTTAAAGAGTTGGGTCTTTAATCTAGATTTAAACTGACAGAGTGTGTCTGCCTCCCGAACAGTGATAGGTATATTGTTCAAGAGTTTGGGCGTTAAATAAGAAAATGATCTGATGCCCACAGTTGATTTTGATATTCTAGGTATTATCAAATTGCCAGAGTTTTGAGAACGCAGCAGACGTGAGGGACTATAATGTGATAAGAGCTTGCTCAAGTACCGAGGAGCTAAACCATTCAGGGCTTTAAGTAAGTAATTAGCAAGATTTTTAAATCTATACAATGTTTAATAGGGAGCCAGTGCAGTGTTGACAGAACCGGGCTAATATGATCATACTTTCTAGTTCTAGGAAGAACTCTAGCTGCTGCATTTTGGAGCTCCAGCTGGAGTTTGTTTATTAAGCATTCTTATGACTGGTTTTGTGGTCCAGGGTCACATATTTGCATTTTTGTTTTTTGGTTTTTTTTTACATTTGTAAAGCCAATTTTTATAATCACCTTATTATTATAAAAACCATACTAGGTTGTCTTTAATGCCAAATACTTAAATTTCCCCAATTACTTCAATATTTTAAACTGTTGTCAATAACAGTTGATGATAGACTGTTTAAAACATGGATTTTGTTTTTATTATTATTTTAATATGTTCCTTGAGGTTTACTAATGTTAATAATCTTTTTTGCACACACAAAAAAACAACAGCAATTAAATATGTTGAAAAACTATTATTTTTAACCCTCATTCTGACCCTCTGTATAAAACAACCTGTTTTTAGGGCTGGTCAAGAATGCAACTGTTATGACTGGCTAACCTCATTGCATAGGAAATAGTATCAATTCCCCCTTGCTACTGCATATGAGTGTAATTTCCAGAGCATTATGAAATCATTTACTTACAGCTTGTGATGCAGCTGCAGTCAGATCTAGTGCCACTTCATCTTTGAGCAGGATGTTTTAAAGGGATAGTTCACCCAAAAATGAAAATGAGCCCATTATTTACCCTCCAGGCATCCTAGGTGTATATTTCAGACAAATGCAGTCAGAGTTATATTAAACATGATCCTGGCTGTCCCAAGCAGTATCATGGCATGGATGGGTGTTTCTCTTCATCAGTCCAAAACAAGTCCAATAAAGTGCAACCATCCATAATAAAAAGTGCCTCACACGGCTCCAGGGGGTGAATAAAGGCCTCCTTTAGCAAATTGATGCGTTTTTGTAAGAACAATATCCATATTTAAAACATAATAATCACTTTAATTTAGCTTGCGCCGACTGGTCGTGCACAGAAGCCACTCCAGGTGGATGATGTTGGACGCCTGCGTTGCGCATGCGCCGCTCAGAAGTGATGAATGTGGACGCACCATGGAGAAACCAAAATAAAACAACGGGCATGTTGTAAAGAAATGTCAGAGGATTTCGATATAAACCAAGAGGTGACTGGTTTACCTTTGCTAAAGTAAGGAAACTTTGCTTCCTTTGCTCCTGTAAACAAACGTTGGTTTTCTCAAGACTCAGTGGCGCAACACTGACATCCGACGTCATATTCCCAGAGCTGCTTCAGTGTACGACCAGTTGGCACAAGCTAGTTTAAAGTGATTATTATGTTTCAAATATGGATTATTTCTTACAAAAATGCATCGATTCGCTACAGGAGGTCTTTATTCACCCCCTAGAGCCATGTGAGGCACTTTTTATTATGGATGGATGCACTTTCCTGGACTTGTTTTGAACTGATGAAGAGAAACACCAGCCCATGCCATTCTAAAGCTTGGAACTGGCAGGATAATTTTAATATAACTGACTGTATTCGACTGAAAGAAGGAAGTCATATACACTGCCTGGAGGGTGAGTAAATAATGGGCTATTTTGCATTTTTGGGTGAACAAACCCTTTAAGCTATGAAACTTGCAAGATGCTTTAATGATACAAAGACCTCTTATATGTCAAAAGATCAAAGGCAAATAAGATTTCTCATGTCATGACCCTTTTAAAATTGTATCTAAATTATACAAAAAACAGGAACTCACAGGGCTGCAATATAATGACAAGAGACATTATTGTAGATTATTGTTCTTTACATTGCAATAATGATTATTAATATCAATATAGATTATAGATTGATATAGATTGTTTTGGGCACGTCACATTCTGACTTCACAGACAAACACGTTGGTCCATGACGTTAGCCAAGTCTAGCACAAGTTATGCAGAAACTCCCATTATAATTACTGAAGCTATGAAATGAATATTTTATTTACATCGTATCTGCACTGTGTTGTTTATGATGAGGGAATTCGCGAGCAAGCACACTCAACAAGAGCTCCAGTGTTTTCAGCACTGACTAATCTGAGTGTCTCTGATTGGCTAATGCATTCCAAAGTTCATCAGCAACACGTTTGATTGGTTATACGGCTCAACGCTGCACAAAACAGCGTCTAAAGCAATCTGGATGCAGTGTGAGGGAATCCAATTGTAATTCTATGAACTGACACTCTTAATTAATTTTCACATTTCATTTTAATCATGACAGCTGTAATACAGTGTTTAATTGTGCAATAATTGTGTTAATTGTTTTTGTTAAATTTATCGGACATTTTGGTTTATTTTGGTGCCATTTTTGCCACAAGCCCTCATTCATTTCCGACCCTGCTAACCACACACCAATCATACGTTATGATCTGAATTAAGATACTAGCTGAAACTCACCTAAATAGCAATTGTTTCTACCATTATTAATTTTTTTTTCCACTTTTTTTTTTTTATTATTAGTATACTATGCTTTTCATGTATTAAAATTTAGTCTTAAAAACGTGTTTCAAGTCCAATCTGATGGTTCTAATTACAGATGACAGATAGAAATAGGAGAGTGCTAAAGCAAGCAAAGAATATGAGAAGATAGACAGCAGACAGAAATCTGGCGTTAGAGACTCACAGGAAGAAAGAGAGAGACTGTGAGACAGACAAAGACTGAATTAGATGACGGGCCCATGCCAATCTTACACCAAAAGCATTTCCCCTTACCCACAGTCCCATAGAAGTAGGCTGGGGTCTGGCAGAAGAGACTCCAACTATTCAGCAAGTTGTGAGCAGAATTACCCAACAGCCCCTAGAGAAGAAAGAGGGAGAGAGGAAAGTAAATACGTGTGTATGTTTCTGGGTCACACAATCCACTTTCCATTTCAACCCTTATTTTCTTTCTGTACTCCTCTCCACACCTTTTCACTTTTTGCAACACATTAAGTTTTCCACTTTGTTTACAACTGTAAAGTCTAAAAATAATCTCAGTCTGCTTTTGTGGTTTTTAAAAAGTCTGATTCAGTGGGTTTATATCAAAGGTAGTATTAATTTGCTCTGGTGCTCAAGAGTGCTTTAAGGACAGGGGCATTTTTGTATCCATATCTCTTTGAACTTTTACACACTTATCTTGTTTTGTTTTACACACAACCAAAAACCACACACACAAACATCCCCTCTGACCTACTGTCCTACTGACTTAATGTTTTCTCTTTCTGCAGTTGTTACAGGAAGAGGGAAAGAGCGGGGTTACCGGATGGGTCTCGAGTTGGCTGGGAGGCAGAGCTGTTCAGAGTGTACCCAACACTCCCCAAAGGCCTACGCATGTACAGAACCTCAATTCGGTGGGTACACACACAAGTGCATGCACACACACATTATTATACACATGCATCTTCCACTTACACTAGTCTCTGTGTTTTAAAGTCCTTCTCTGAGATGTTCGTGAAGTTCCTGGAGGTGGAGTCTACTCCTGCACTTCCTGCCCCTAAATTGCCTGTTTATGATATCAAGCCTTTGAGTGCGCCTCCACCTGGCCGGAGTACTACAAGCACACCTGCATCAGGTATAATGTCACATTAAAACTAGGGATGCACAATATATTGTTACCATATTGTTTATTTTTTCATTTATTGGCATTAGTCCTTTTTTTGTATCAATCTCAGGCCAATATTAGGTTTTTAAACATGCTTGATAATTTTCCTATTTTTACCTTTAAAATTCATCTTTAAAGAGGATATTGGATGCGGAATTCATTGTGTTTGAATGTAAATGTGTCTTAGCAGTGTGTGGACTCCCACCGTACAATGATAAAAATCCATTCACTCCTTTTTTTTAATCCCCCAAAAAACCAAAACAGTCTCAATTATCAAGCCGTTTTAATTTTCTGAGCAGTATGATGTCATACAGCTCAGACCCCGCCCACAACCGCTGACAGACATTAGTCAATTATCAGCCATAACATAAAAATAATTGGCAACTTATTGGTACTGGCCAGAATTTTACTATTGGTGCATCCATGATAAAAAAAAAAAAAATTGATATTTCATTTTATAAGTAAGGCTTATTCACACCAAGGATTTTAACTAAAAAGTTTTAACAATTGTTCTTATTAATAATTGTTCTTATTCTTTGAAAATGTGGAAGTTTACACCAGTGTTACAATGGTAACAACACAGAGGAACAGTAACGTTAGAACGACGTTAGGGGCTTAATGATAAGTCTATAACATACTTTGGTTAAAATTTCTCAATGGTTGTGGAAAACAACACCCTATTTACCTTGTCAAAAACAGCTCTGTTCACAGTGAACCATTTTGTACATGTCCCTTTAAATGCTAATGAGCTCTGCTCACCCCACCCCTCTCCTCCATGGGATGACAAGCAGTTTTCAGCATTTAGCTGCAGAACTTGCTAACTAGCACATTATTAGGAAAGGGGATTTGTAGATTCATTTTAAAAAAAAAAAACAAAAAAGATCATGAATGATTTGTGCGAACATGTAGGTAGATCGGGAGGCACATTGCCTTCAAAAACAAAAGTCATCCTCTGCATCTTCAGCGGCTCAGATGTCAGGAGTAAATGACTACTGGTATGTTCATTATTACATCCAACAACAATACAGCTCAGTCTCTCAGAAGACATTCTTGTCTTCCCCTGCTCCGGTGTCACAGCTCACTCAGGGCAGGTCTGTGCTAAAACCGCTGTGTCAGTCACAAATCGTGGAAGGGACCTGTGCAGAGCTACGTCACTCCAGCAAAAATCTCAAAACGGCTTGATCTGAGCATGTGATAATGATTTATGGTGATTTAAAAAAAAAAAAAAAACTAGGTGGGTTTTTATCATTATAGGGTGGTTGTGTGCACGCACTGCCAACACACATTCATGTTCAAACAGCATGAACATGGCAAACAACATGATTGCAGTGCCCGCTTAGTACAATCACTACATTATCGCCTGTTTGTCTGGACACTAATATTGCTATCATCATAGTTATCGCTCTTCATCTCAACAGGGGTTTATATGTGTGATCACTTCTAACACTGCTTGTGGTCTTTCAGGTGTTTCAGGCCCAGGTAAGCGCACTGATTCAAACCCTTTCCTGGCGCCCCGGTCTGCAGCCGTACCCCTCCTCAATCCCACAGGTGCAGGCAGCACTGGAGGTACCGGGGGCCACCTGCTTATGAAGCCCATCTCAGACGCCCTGCCTACCTTTACACCTGTACCTGTGTCGGCTGAAGCCAGCGGTGGGGCCGTGCTGAAAGATTTGCTCAAGCAATGATATCAGCCACCTGTACTGCCACTCAAAGCACTTTAGCTTATCAGGACACTACGTTCCGACAGATGGAAACCGAAAACTGGGCCATGTCATGGATTCAAATATTTACTAAAATGGCTGCGTGCCATCAAAATAAAAAAAAAAAAGATGAAGCGTCTAAGGGCTGCCCGTACTTGTTAACTTGGACTCAACTGAGGCCTACGTTTGACAGAATTGAATTCTGTTTGCAAACTGCGGAAGATTACATTATCGAATATTCTTGTGACCTTCTCCCAACATTTATTTAATGCCGTGCAAACATTCAGCTTGTCATTTTTAGACAAAGAGAGGTGTTTAATGTTTTTCTAGTGTGTTGAGAGACTGTCTGATGCTGTCTGGCATCTACTACACAAATGGATTTATTAAACCTTTTCCACTTCTGCAAAAACGCTACAGATAGTCTTTCAAAATCCTCCCATTTTTGAGTGCTCTAAATGGTTGGCTGTATGGTATGTCAGGTACAATAACAGTTCATCAAGAAGTGACATTGGATCTCGGATTTTGACTGCGGCTAATGCTCCCATGCAGTACAAGCCTGCAGTTATGTTATTTATTTGTACATCAATCATATTTTCACTGTTTATGCAGTGGGCATAAGCTAAGATGCATCTGCAATATTCATACCTTTCTAAGGTAGAAAGAAACATGTATATACAATTTGGAAAACGTGCACACAAAGGAAAATGAAAGAATTAAAATACAAACAACCTGTATATTTTAAAATTGTTTAATAAATAAATAATACAGCTCTGTTATAATAAACATTAGCTTGTTATAACAGAGGACCTCTAATTCAATGGGTTTCAACCAAATATTTAAAAATGCCATTTCCTTGAGGCCTAATATGAAGAAACTTTTTTTTGTTTTTGTTTTTTTAGAGAATTGGCCTCAGTAATTCTCTTTTTGGTTACTATATCTTTCATAAAAGTTGGGTTGACTTGGTTATATAGATTTAGGATACATTTATACATTTTAGGGTATATATTTTGCGCTGGTGTTTGTTTAAAGTTGATCAAAGTTTGAAAGACTGCTCATGAAAGTAATAGTCAACAACAGTGTTTCTCTTTTCTGCTGAATAAACTATTCCCTTCTATGTATATTGCATTTTCCATTTGATTTATTTATTCATTCATTTATTTATTAAAGCCGCTTAAGTGTTTATATTTAGAAATACATCTCTTCGTTATAACTATGCAAAAGGAAATCCTGCTGTTTGGTAATTAGGTTACTCTAAGCCTTAAATTGTACAGTTCTTTTCCATATGTTATACAAGGCTTCTATAAGGAAACGGTGCATTTGTTGGTCTTTTGCATCTGTGTTTTCTTTTTTTCCCTCCAGACTATGTAATCGCAAGGCTGTAATTTAAAAGTGCTTATGGAGGCAGTGGTCTCGAGCATTATCAGACCAGATTAACCTCAAAAGGGAATGTCCGACTTTCCCAATATATCTCTAGGGAAAACCCTGTCTGGAATTCCAATTGTAATGTAACCATGTCTAATACAACTGTCTGTAATTTGGTGCATAGATTCTAGGAACATTTAACTAGTCTAAATCTATATGGATATTTTGATGTGCAGTTGTGGATATACGTACACTACCTTTTGGTGTGAAGTTTGGGGGTTGGTGTGTTTTTTCCTATATATACATCTTTGGTAAGCACTCAGAAAATCTTGCAGACCCCAAACAGTATTGCAAGTAATATCAAGGTGTGTTATGTTGCAATGCATTACATTCAGCACAGGCAGCATTACTGTTAATTCTTCATATACAAACAAACAGTAGGGGTACGTTTGAATCCTTGCAAGTATTTGTGCTGCTTTGAAGCGAAACCATTGCATTATATGGTGGAAACACTTTGAGGGTGTTGGATATAGTGAATGTAAGCAGGTGTCAGATTTTAATGCGAATTCTCCTCACACAGCACTCACCAAGCCAGACAAAATAACCCTGCCCTCACCAGGGAACACCTGCTTCAGCCTCCCACATTCCTCGCAGCCATTTTTCCTGCTGTTAGATTGTGTACATTTGAACTATCATAACTCTGCTGTCTGTTTTATCAGCGTCAGATCAAGTCAAACTTTTTATATCTCAAGATCTCAATCCAAATGGGCTTGTGCCTAGAGGGTGTGTTAATCTGGCAGACTTTGATCACCTTGAACCTGAAAATATTTGTATTTAAGAGTCTAATGAATGTCTGAGTGGCTCACTGTACTGATGCAACTCTCTAAAAACTTGCTCTTTTGCCACACTGTAGTAAGCCTAGAGCTTGAGTTCACACAGTTGCCACTGAATGGTTGAGTTATTTCAATTGAGCAGAAGAGAGGAAGTGTGGCAGTGTGCTGCCTGGTGATGTGACCACTGACTCCATCTTCTTGTCTGATTTGTGCCAAACAGCTCTGATAAACTGTCTCAGTCTCCCAGCACAGTCCTCCCTGCTGAATTCATTCTACATCTGGCCTGCTAGATGCTGCCAAACCTATTCTAAACCAATTAATCAATAGACAAAAACAAAAGCAAAGCTCGTTGACACAAAAGGATACAGTTAAAACAAATTTTGCCAGTGTATGTGCAGCCTTCCAGTCAAGTGTGTGGGCCGAGTGTGTCAACAGCTCAAAGGTTGGAGGTACAAGGCTATTTCAGCATATTTACACTGGCCAATAGCTAGGAAGATACAGGTGAGGGTGACACTTACTGTGGTCATGGTGTGCTGTCTAATCAGTGGAGGGCAGTCAATTTTTAAATATATTTATATAACGGTGGGCCATTTTTGACGGAAAACCTATTCTGCTGGAAAAAAAACCCCCAGTTAAAACCAGTCTAAGCAGGTTTAAGCTGGAAGTAACTGATTTTAGCTGGTCTTCCAGTCTCTAGCCTGGTCAAGCTGGTTTTAGCTGGTTGTTCCAGCTGGTCTATGTTTTTTTTTTTAGCAGTTCTGGTGTCTCTGCTGGAAAAAAAAAAGGTACAGTAAAACCAGCCTAAGCTGGTTTTAGCTGGTCTTAGCTGGTCAGCAGGCTGGTTTTAGAGGGGTTTTGGCCACTCCTTTAGCTGGTCAGGCTGGCAGACCAGCTAAAACCAGCTAAGACCAGCCAAACAGCTTAGGCTGGTTTTAGCTGGGGGGTTTTTCAGCAGTTCTAATCCAAACGGTCATTTAGTGTCATTCAGGGCCATTGAAATACATTGTTTCAACTATTCTGGTGTCTCTCCTGGAAAAAAACAAAAAAACAGCTAAGACCAGCATAAGCTGGTTGGCTGGTTTTAAATTGTTTTTTCCTACTTCTTTAGCTGGTCAGGCTAGAAGACCAGCTGGAACAGCCAGCTAAAACTAGTTTGACCAGCCTATCCAGACTGGGAGACCAGGAGGGTTCAGGAGGGTTCACTAATGGAGTTAACTAAATGTCAATTATACTGATTTAATTAAAAAAGAAAAAAACCTTAACTACAAGATATTAACGTCAGCTGACGTCGGTATTGGACATCAAATTAACGTTATTAGATACTGAACTGACATTGAATTTTGGTCAACCGACGTCGCAAACAAAATTTAACCAAACATCAACATCTTATGACATTGTGTGCCTGCTGGGTTGTTTTGTGAAATAAACTGTTTTTGTAATAAAGGCTATTTGTGACATGTACATTTTTGATATTTAAAAGTGAAACATTTCGACATTCCGCTAATACTCATGGCACCGGAGACCGCAAAAGTAGCCTACTGTTGCTATGGCTACCAACGACGTAGCCTACACTGGCTAGTACTTTGATATAAATACGTGTCGTGTTTTTGACTAATTTAAACGTAAAACAAACACATTTTTTAAATCTCAGGGAATATATATATAAATGTGTGTATATAGCGACCTTTCTACGTCTATTTACTTTGAAGAAGTAAAAATCTTTTGCTTTTATTTACTTTGTTCAAAAAGAAATTGCTCTGAATTCTTGTTACACACCTTGTCGAATCTGACACTAAATCAAACTTTTACTGAAAGACTCTTATTTCATAGTGATGATGAATCAGGTCTGTCTGACGCGATGCCTCGACACCAGTAAGTACAGTAGCCCCCTCTAAATTTAAGCAGCCTGGCGAGCCTTGCAATTTAATTATGCGTCATTTTATAGATTCTTTGCTCGGTTTTCCTCACTGCCTTCTTCCTTCTCCTCGTTTGGGTCTGTGGTGGCTCCCTGTGCGCGCTTTCGTTCCAAAGGGGGCTGTCTGTCTTTGATGGGATCCAGCTGTTGGCCAAGTGCTCCGGGGGCCCGTTTATTTGCATTGCTAAACAATCCGTGGAGTGGGCCGAGTACGGAGAAATACAGCAAGTTTTCTCTTTTTTATATAGTAAGACCCTCCTCTTACTATTGGTCAATGTTCTCACACGTTCTTGCCATCGGTCGACAGGGCGGCCGCGTCGGGTGACCAAAGCCAAGTGTCTCGACATTCAAGTGAACGCGCGTACGCGGAGGGGGCGTTTGGGCACTTCGTTTTGCGCTTTGGGTCCTGCGAGCCCGTAAAGGTCGTAAAACCACAAAAATCAAAACTTTCTATTTCGAGGAATTTACGGGTTGGCGGTGTGACGTTCTTTCCAAGGGAACCACAAGGATCCACATAAACATGTCATTTGAACTACGTGGCTTGAGTTGGTCGACCAACAAAAGGTGAGTTTAATTAGTCAGCTGGTGCTTCATGACAAGCTTTTATAGCACAAGTTACTCACAACTAACTAGTATCTATTTTATGCCGTAATGCTTGTTTATGAATTAAACAAGTTTCTTTCAACTGACTATTGATTAGAAACTAGTACTTATTTCAATAGTGACTAATATCTGTTCACTTAATTAATAGTACTTATTTGCTATTAGCTACCATTCCAGTAGTGACAAGTAGGCTAACTATTTCATTGTTACTAGTCACAAGTTGCTAACTGCCATTGAAATCAATGAGTTTAATTCTTGATACTAGTAACTATTCCAGTAGTTACTAGTTATCAATTCTTGCTTGTCATGTACTGAGTAGTCAGAATGATTCATATTCATACTGTCTAATAAATAGCTGTCTTCAATTTCTACTAGAAAAACTGGAATAGATATAGAGCAATACTAAAACTGGAAAGGATACTAGCAACTATTGTAATACATACTAGTCAGAGTGAACAGTTAATATCTGAACCACAGATCCCAAAATAATTTAGAGGTAAGACATTTCTGATTTGTTACCAGCAACAATGGAATAGTTACTTGTCACTACTGTAATTGTAACTAGTACCAAATTAGCAAATGCTAGTATGTAACAAATATGTAATAGTGACTAACTGAATTAATACTAGTCACTGTTGAAGTACTTATCTAAAAACAAGCTGACCCCTAGTCACCACTGGATTACTAACTGCAGTAAGTGATAGTATCAAAACAGATATTTATCATCATTATCATTGTCATAGTACTTCAAAAGAATATGTAAAGCATAAAAAAAAGTTTTTAAAATTATCCAACTTTCTGAAAGTGTTTGTTGATATTCTTGGTCTTGAATGGGCATTCATAGTGCTTATTCCATTGAATGAATCTTAAACATTTTCATGTGTTTTTTGATTTTTGGAATGATTTACCGAGGTATTTTGTTTTTTATTTATAGAATGTTGTCAGTTTTAATATGTATCATATGCTGCATTCACTCTGGGAAAAGTCAGGTAAGTGAATTTCTGTTTTGAGTCATTCAAGCTTGGCACTTTGGCTCAATGTGTGTCGTAATAAGAGTGCCTCACTTTTTTTTGGCTTTCCAGTGCTGTTGTACAAGCATTAACTCTAACATGAAATAGCAATACCAAACTACTTCAATATAACTACTTGCACATAAAGAACTCTGTAAACTACTGTTTATCTTTTGGATTGCCTATAAAATGCCTGTTTCTCTCCAGACTTGCACAGATGGATTTACTTATGACCGCCGTGCCAGACAGTGTATCGGTTAGTGGCACTTCTGCCGTGTTATTAAAATGTTCATTGAATCTTGTGTTTCAAATACCGCTGTTAATGCCACCTCTTACATTTGCTTTTAGACATTGATGAGTGCCGGACACTGCCAGACCCGTGTCGGGGTGACATGCAGTGCGTAAATCAGAACGGTGGATACCTGTGCATCCCCCGCGGACTCTACTCCCAATCTTATGCCCGGAACAGTCCCCGCTCCTACCCTGAGACTTCCTATCCTGAAGAGTCCTACCCTGACAGATCGTTGGGATACTCTGAATCATTCGTTCCTAACGTTCCTCCTGCCGGAGCAGGTACTGGTCCAGGCCCCGGTCCGAGCTATCCAATAGTGAGCCGGTCCACTCCCTGCATCCTCGGATATACACTTGGTGCCGGTGGCACTTGTGTTGGTAAGTCTGCCTTGTGGTCCTATACATTTCACTATCCCAACCTTGTTGATCATGTTATTTAAAAATGGTTGGCTGGTTAAAAAACTCTTTTGGATGTGATTAATCGGGATTAACTGTTTGACAGCACTATTAAATATATAGTTCTTCTTATTAAAGTTACAAAAGTTACAATTAGTCAAGAGCAATGAGCGATTTTTTTCTCTTTTTTGTTGTTTGATTAACATGAATGACAGACAGCAAGAATATTAGACAGAGCACAGAGCACGGCAACATCATGTGAGCGTGTAACCGTGATAGAGACGATAGTCCAAAACTTCTACCGGTATATCGCCCACCCCTAACTTGTTGTAGTGCTTCAAAAGAATATGTGAAGCAGTTATCTGCAGAAGACAACCAAATGTACCAAAAGTACCAAATCCCAAATTTAGTGCACAAGACAAACCGGAAACATTCTGGCATATGTAAAGCCATGTCTTTAATATAAATGACACAAGCTAAGAAGAAGACTCTTCGAGACATGGTCACTCTAGGTCACATCAGGTTGTGGTCTTATGTTTACTTCATTTTCTGCAATGGTCCATAGGTCTTCTCGCTCTGAAATGAGGCAAAGACCCAGTTCTGTGCTGGACTGTAATTTAGTAATGGCTGCGGTGAGCTGAGTGGCATCTTAAAGACTTCAGCAGAATGAATCTTGTCATTTGGACTGGATCAGTCATTAGTGTGGAACCACAAAATACTGTGGAACCTCAGAACAAACTACATCTTGTGAAGAGGCAGGAAGACACACAGGAACTGGCCCTGCGTTCTGGGATCCAAGTTTACAATTCAACGAGACGGTTTTAGAGTGTCTTATTCACTGTCATAAATCATCAGTTTGTAACAGACTCTATGTGGTCTGCTTCTGTTGAAGCCGTTGAGCTGAATGTGGTGTCAGTGATATCTCCTGGGTTTTATGGCTTTGATCTAGATAGGTGTTATATATTGCCTTGTTGGAGTCTTTATGCGTGTCAGCGTTGTGACCTATTTCACGTGCCATTTGACAAATGCTCGCACAAATGACTGCTTGCTGTATTTTTCGATATGGTCTGCGGATTTGTCTCGAATTGGTGCCAGTCTTTGCAGTTAATGCATTCTCCAGTCCTCTCTTGCTCTTCTGCAGAAACACACAATGATAGATTTGTTACCTTTTAAGCCCAAGACAGTCGTGTTATAAAGAAGATACACACACAGATATTCGCTTGTGCATATATGCACATGTCCTGACCTGAGAAAAACTTGGACTGGGTAATGAAGATGGATGTTATGCCCTGGACACAATTTTGGACACAGATAATAGTCTTATAGAGCCACTGAGACATTCAGTACAACGGCATTTAGGCTTTGTTTGGACAAAACTTGAAAAATCGTAAAGATAAATCATTGCGATTTCAGCATCTGTGGTTGCTCATGCCAAACATGAGCTCAGTGGTTGTTGAATGAGATCTGTCATTGACCAGCTGTGCAATTTGTGAGCATTCTTTGTACAGTGTAAGAGATGCTGTTATGGAACAGACATCGTACAGGAAGTGTGTGTCAAACCATTCCATCATTTGTCTTACAGGTATTGCTGTAGTGTTAGTGTGTGTGTTTGTAAACGCCAGGGAATGCCCTCTTCTTGCCAGCGGCGCTAAGGCTTGAAGGACTGAAACAGTCAACCCAGTCAGTGCCTGAAATGTGCCATCATAAATCCCATCAATCCTGCATTTAGCCTCAGTAAAGCCTAGGCACTTCTAAAATCCATGCAAATCTCTGAAAGACAGTTCAGTTCAGGTGAAACTTGAGTAAAGAGAATCACTTGTGATTCAGGAATGTGGATGCTTTACATAAAATCCAAAATTCAAGAGCTTAAATGATCTTATTCTGGGTGGGAACTTGAAAAATGTCCAAAATGATTTGATTTGTCAAGTTGAAGCTTGCCTACTCAGGCTGTGGGACTGTAACCGGTGTCTGTCAGCAAATATGGAGTGGCTGTAGTACCGCAGACTAATTAATGCGTTCTAGCTTAGTGGGACGTCTGGAAATTGAGGTATGATGTCATTATTATTTCTGAGCCACTGAACTTTATATGTAATGCTTTTTAAAGAAAATATACAGTACTATTCAAGTTTCAAGTTTGGGTTTGGTAAGATTTTTAAAATGTTTTTGAAAGGATCCTGTTACGCATTTATATGATCAAAAATACAGTAAAAACAGTAATATTGTGAAATTTTGTTTTCAGTATTTTTAGATATTTAAAAATTGGATTTATTCCTGTGGTGGAAAAGTGGAATTTTCACCAGCCAGTACTCTAAAAACAGTTGTGCTAATTAATATTTTTATGGAAAACATAATTTTTTCCAGGGTTGTATAATATATGTATTTAATTGAAATAATTTTTTTGTAAAAATTAAATAATTATAAATGTCTCATTTTACTGTTCACTTTAATCAATTTAAGTCATTCTTACATTCTAAAAAATGCTGGGTTAAATATAACCCAGTGCTGGGTGAAATATGGACAAACCCAGCGACTGGGTTGTGTTGACCCAGCAGTTGGGTTAAATGTTTAACCCAGCCTTCTGGGTAATTTTATTTAACTCACTATTGTTTAGAAATTACTATATGAACCCAAAATAGGTTTTAAATTAAAAGTCAGACACATAATTACTAGAGGCATCAGCAATAATCAAAAGGTGAACATTTATTAATAAGCAGTTAAAAATGTTTATCATTTAATTGTTATTTATCCAACAAAATATTTATTTATTGAACATATTAATAAATGTTTATTTCCAACCTATTTTGGGTTCATTTTAAGCAAGCAATAGTTGAATTAAATAAAGCTAAATAAAACTGGCTTACTGGAGTGTATAGTATATACTGGAGTATACTAAAAAAAGTAGTATTAATTTCTTGCAATCAATCAGTCAGTAAATAAATAAAAAAATCTTACTGACTTTTTTTTTTCTCCAAACATGTATTTTCTCTGTGAAGTCAGTGTACACTCTGAAAAATGCTGGGTTAAAAACAACCCAACTTGGGTTATTTGGCAACCCAGCGCTGGGTAAATATTGGACAGAACACATGCTGGGTTATTTTGACCCAGCTTGTTGGGTTAAATGTTTTTACCCAACATGCTGGGTTGTTTTATTTAAGTATTTAAGTTTATTTAACTTTTGTTAAAAAATTATTATATTGCTGGCTTAAAATGGGCTGGAAATTAAAAATCACACACAGAATTATAGGCAACAGCAATAATCAAAAGATGAACATTTATTATTAAGCAAGAACACCCTTATGGACAAAAATATGAGACCAATTAAATGTATTTGGGTGAATACAGCATAGTTTGCAATATAATCATTTTAGAAATAACAAAGGAACATTTAAAAGTAGCATTTTAATTCAAGTGTATTCAACCATTCTCTGTAATCACTTTTCACCAAAATAGTGCTAATTTTTGTGCTGTTGTGTCTTGTGCTGAAATCTAAGCCCGTGTTGGGCTGCTTTTTTGCCGGGGGAACTGCGAACGTAAGACTAACGCCTTGCGTTTCACTCAAAGCTGAAAGATGTCGTGACTGACTCCATAACCTGCCCATAAACAAACAGTACTGAGATAAGAGAACATATTTTAACATCAAATTTAGTTAAATTCAGTATCATAACGAATAAAAACAATTCATGTTATGCAAGGCAAAAGGTGTTTCCATCATGCAAAACGAACGACCGCTGCTCATGCAGCTGACTGACATCTCGTCCTTGTTTGTTGCATTGTATAAAATGATATAAATTACAGCACAGTAAAGACTTTATAAATAAAATGTATACAAACCTTTATTTCTCTGAAGAAGTATACCAAAACGGCTGTGCTGTGAACCGCTCTCTCCTGTAGAGGACGCAAAAAGCCAGGCTCAACCCAGCGGTTGGGTAGAAAAAATAACCCAGCATTATAAATGACCCAGCAGCTTTATTACAGAAAAACTACCTACAGTGGTGGACGAAGTACACAATTTGAGTACTCAAGTAAAAGTACAGGTACGTATAATAAAATATTACTCCAGTAAAAGTAAAAGTGCTCCTCTTTCAATTTTACTCGAGTGAAAGTACAAAAGTACCCGATTTTTTATGTACTTAAGTAAAAAAGTACTGATAGATTTATTTTGCAATTTTATATAGGCAGCACATATTTTTTATAATCCTACTGTTGTTGATATGGACTATGTTGATGAGAGTGATGTAGTAATATTCATTGTGAAGCTTACACAGCAATGTACCTGAGAGAAAACAGATTTGACCATCATATTTTCAACAGTAAGAAAAACGTGTGAACAAGTAAAGCTTGTTTTGCATAACATCACAGTTATATATGACTTGAGAATAAGGACTGAAGTTAACAAGAACATTTTAAGGAAAATATAATTATATTATCATAATGATTTTTTCCTTTCAAATATTGTCCATGTAAAAACACCCCTGGCCAAATGCCCCCAGAGAGCATCACTTTCCACTTTGATAATTACTGTAGTTACCATGATCTGAGCATGACACCCTTTCTTTTTCCCTCGGATGTAATCTATCTAGGTTGTTGAATAAAAATATTTGGACTTTATATCTAAAAAATTATCTCAACTTAGCACCAGCAAGCAGCTAGACAGTTAGCATCAGCTAACAATATTTACTTATTTTCAGCATGGTTGAATAAACATTTATATCTGTCTACTCTAGCTGATCCAAACAATATAAAATGTATACTGTTGCTAAACAATATAAAAACAGACGTCACGTAGCGCTACATGCGTAGCATTTTAATAAAACTGCTAACGTTACATCAGCGAGGAATATGAACGTGCAGGAGTTATTTTATTTAAGCTGTTATTTAAATTTTTCGTTTTTGAATTCAAGCATTTCAGTGCGCTTAAACAGATCACATTTTACAGCAGATGTAATTCACAAACAACGGACAGCTTTGACCTAAATATGATTTTCAGTTATAATAATTAATCCTAAAATTCGACATTAGTAACTTACTTTTCGCAGCATCAGTCGCGCGCGCGCACGCACAAGATCTCCCGGTTCTTACTTGTGAATTCAGCTGACTGGAGACTCGCTCTAAACGGATCATTTGAATCAATGGGTTGTCGACTCGAGAACAGCTGCAATCGGATCATTCCATTCGTGAATGAATCGTTTGGTGCGATTGGCGAATCAGATTAACAGCTTCATTGAAAATATTCAGTTTGTTCATTAATCAGACACCGCTTGTGCGTCTCAGAGCACGTGATATATTATAAGAGGTAACGATATGTTTATGAAATGTAGTAAAGTAAAAAGTAAAAAGTACGATCTTACGCTTTGGAATGTAATGAAGTAAAAGTGGAAGTTACTCAAAATAAAACTACTCCAGTAAAGTACAGATACTTGAAAAATTTACTTAAGTACAGTAACGAATTACAACTACTTCGTTACTGCCCACCACTGACTACCTAGCACCAAAGTAAAAAAAATTAAAAACAACCCAAAAAAATGACCCCGCATTTAGATTAAAAAATATAACCCAGCATTTTTTAGAGTGTAGGCAGCTCCAAAGAGTTGCTGGAGATATTTTTCATTCTGTAGGTAAGGAGTTTGTGATCTTCCTAGTTTATTTTAAAATTTTTGCTATTGTTTTCTGTATTTCACTCTCAAATGAGACTCTCCTTAGTGGCTGACCTCATGCACTAGACATTCCATGCTAAACATAAGTACTGCTCTGGCTCACTGTACATCTCATGTTAGTATAATGATTCCAGCTAATTTGCATAGGCTGCGTGAAGTGTTGCTTGATATAATTTAAACAATCTGTGTTTGGCAACAGATCACAGACATTAAATCTCTGCAATGAAGATGTTGTGTATAGAAGCAAGAATTCAGAGTTGGTACCAGATTCGTACGTCCTGGATTGACTTTCATATTAATCATCTACGAGTTTTGCATGCCTGAAATGTTTAGCCTTGCATGTGTCTTTTTGTTTGAGAAATAGTTTTGCTTTAATAAGACAAGCATGTTGTGCGATTGTAATACCCATTATTCATATCAATTCCCCACCCTCTTGCATATTTGTTTGTTGATTTTGCTTTCAGCTAGCAATTAGAGCATTATGATCTCAGTTTAACACATTTTACAATGTGCAAATTCATTTCACAGAATTGCAGATTTCCTCAGAAGTCCTCAGATTTCTTCAGGGCTTACTTTTAAGGGATTGAATATCTCTGATGTGAAGATTAGATTTTATGACCTCAGCAACATCTGGTATTTACGCCCTTTGTTAACTTTAATGTATTGTACCCTAGTAAACTTGCTAAAAGTGCAGTAAAAGTCATGACTCTGGCCACATGAATGATATCACCTGCTGACATTTTATATCATTGATCTCTCTTCCTCTTTTACATGCAGACACGTTTCCTTCTCTTTCATTTACACACCATATCTTTCCTCTGACCCTTATTTAAATCTAGTGCAAAATTTACTGCACTCTCTCTGGATCAGATCTGATCTCCAAAATGCTGGCATTCCCAGAATGCTCTAGATCTTTTCACCTCAGATCAGACGTGTGTAATAGTACACATGTAATCCAGATGCTCTCTGGGGCCCAGCTGGGCCTCATGTCTCTTGTGGCCGCATCTCTGCTATCAGACCTGGCTTTACAATAATGCTTTTTGATGTCTAATATTAACAAGCTGTTTAATAGTTAAGGATCTATTGCAATTCAATTCCTGGTAGGTGTAATGCATAAAAGGCAAAACTGCCTTTGTGATTATACTGTGCAGTCAGATACTTTGGTTGAAAAGCCAAATGCAAGTGAATAGGTAATTTTTCTTAAAGTGCACAAGTAACTTATTATGGAATTACAGCTTGGTTTGCCAGGACCCATTGCATCACTTTACCCATATAGTAACAGTGGGACTGTTGGCAGCTTTAACCAAAAGAAACTAACTATCTGGCTTTCACACGGTTTCCAACCCCCCCAAATCCATCACGCCCTCATCACTTTCATAGTAACGTTTGCTTACTTTTAAAACATGTGACTTCATGGTCTGAGAACCAAGGGTGCTTTTTCGGGTATTTAAGGCATACGATGCCCTCATAAGGTATTGTGCTGATAATGTGCGAGCGAGAGTGGAACAGAGAGATATGAATTCCAGTTTTGGAAATGGGTTGTGTAAGAACAGCTATTTATGTAAGATGTTGTAGTAAGGTAAGATTTATGAGGTCAAAGATGGAGTTCGACTTGCTAAGTGTAAAGAACATCTGTCCACAGAGGCCAGGCTATCAGTGGGACAGATTAAGTATTTTGTATCAGCATTCTGATAATAATAAAGCATTTAAGTGTTGTGAAGTTACATACACTAAGATGAATGGTTTCAGGCGAGTTTCTAAAGTGGGAAAAGCTGACTGTGGCTTTTTTTTCCCCCTTTTTAGATGTCGATGAATGTGAGGCAGGGTCACACCAGTGTAATCCAACTCAGGTGTGTATAAATACAGCCGGTGGATATACCTGCTCATGTACTGAGGGCTACTGGCTGGTGAGTGGACAGTGCCAAGGTAAGATTTATAGACACTACAAATGGTTAGTTTGATGCTATATGTTTTAATTTGCAATGTCTACATGTATATGCCAAGTAACACATAATGTACAGTTGAGGTTAAAAGTGTACATACACCTTGCAATATCTGCAAAATATAAATTATTTTGCCAAAATAAGAGTGATAATACAATATGCATGTTATTTTTAATTTAGAACTGACCTGAATAAGATATTTCAAGTTTACATATAGTCCACAAAAGAAAAATAGTTGAATTTATAAAAATAACCCTTTTCAAAATTTTACATACGCTTGATTCTTAATACTGTGTTGTTACCTGAATGATCCATAGCTGTGTTTTTTTTGTTTAGTGATAGCTGTTCATGAGTCTCTTGTTTGTCCTGAACAGTTAACAGTTAAACTGCCCATCGTTCTTCAGAAAAATCCTTCAGGTCCCACAAATTCTTTGGTTTTTCAGCATTTTTGTGTATTTGAACCATTTCTAACAATGACTATGATTTTGAGATCCATCTTTTCACACTGAAGACAACTGAGAGACTCATATGCGACTATTACAGAAGGTTCAAATGCTCACTGAGCCAGGGGTGAAAACTTTTGAACAAAATGAAGATGTGTACATTTTTCTTATTTTGCCAAAATATCATATTTTCTTCATTTAGAAAGCTTTAGTAGCTTTAGTAGATACTTACATGTTTCCCAGAAGACAAAATAAGCTACATTTACCCTGATCTTCAAATTCAAAAAGTACCCTGTTGACGATCCCTTAACTGTATACAGTAAATCCTTTAATAAACCAGCTTTCGTTATGCCAGCATTAAAGTACACTTCTGTTCAAAACATTGGGGTCAGTAAGATTTTGTTAAAGTAATTAATACTAGGGCTGTCACTAACGATTATTTTGGTAATAGAGTAATCGGTTGATTATTCTGATGATTAAACGAGTAATCAAAAAAATATATATATATAATAAAAATAGACCCAAGCGAACAACAGACTTTTAAAGTTTTTAAACTCTTTATTTGAAGTCGTGATGAACAACTTGGCGGACACACGCAGGAGGCAGCCACTGTAAGTCCATAAGACCGAAAGTGCACTTAAGGTGTGCCATTTGGGACAGAGCCTATGATGTATTATCCTATGTTGATGTAGCTTTCTAATGATTTACCTTAGAATCTGATAGAATGGTGCACATTGTATTAAACAAAGCGCATATTAAAGCCTTAATAAATGTAGCCTTGGTGAGCATAGGACATTTCTTACATTAAACATTTAAAACATTCAAATTTTGATCAACCCCAAAATTCTGAACAGTAGTGTAAATTAAAATCCAGTTTAAATGATGACAATTCAGTTGTTTTTACAGTTAAATTATGCAATAGTCTAGTTTTTGTTTGATGTTTTGGAATAATCCAGTCTTATTAAACACCAAACAATGTCTTAATTCAGTTGTGACTACTGTTTGCGTATTTAGTGCTCTCTAACTCACCTTTCTTTAGACATTGATGAGTGTCGCTATGGTTACTGCCAGCAGCTGTGCGCTAACGTCCCTGGCTCATATTCCTGCTCCTGTAGCCCTGGATTCC
Organism: Labeo catla; assembly: GCA_012976165.1. Classification (NCBI taxonomy): domain Eukaryota; kingdom Metazoa; phylum Chordata; class Actinopteri; order Cypriniformes; family Cyprinidae; genus Labeo; species Labeo catla. The sequence goes on along the minus strand of VONZ01000791.1, from coordinate 74,910 downwards.
TCCTTAATACAGATAGCAGGACATGCCAAGGTGCACACATACACAGAAACAACATATTAGTTTGATCATTATTGTCCCTGAAAATCTTGACGTCTGCCATCTTCCTCTCTCACCAGATGTGGATGAGTGTGAGACAACCCCATGCTCTCACGGCTGTTTGAACACGTACGGCTCATTCATGTGCACCTGCGACGAGGGCTTCGAGCTCGCCTCTGATGGAACCACCTGCAATGGTAATCAGTGGAGGAGAAGAGATGATTAGTATAGAGAAAGATAGGGGACTGAGAACAGAAAGGTTTTAGAGAGATGTTTAACATGTTGTTGCCTGAATTTTTATGTGATTGTGTGCATTGACGGTGTGTAATGTGTCTGTCTTTATCACTACCCATTCTCAGATCTGGACGAGTGCAGTTTCTCAGACTTCCTTTGTCAGCACACATGTGTGAACACACCAGGATCGTTCTCCTGCGTGTGTCCGCCTGGATATTACGTGTATGAAGATGGAAGGAGCTGTGAAGGTATCTGAATTTTTACTTTATGTGCTTCTTTGGCATTGGCATTATCCATTTACATTAACCATTTGCAGAATTAGTAGATATTTCATATCTACTGCACCATGTAGGTTCCTTTACATTGATGTTGTTGTTATTGTTGCCGCTGTTAATGATCATGATGATACTGATAACCTGACTTCTGTCTGTTGTGTTTGGTTTTCAAGACCTCAATGAATGTGAGTCTGGTAACAACACCTGTACAGCAGCACAAGTGTGTTTCAATTTCCAGGGAGGTTACACATGTCTGGACCCTCTTAGATGTGATCCACCTTACATAGAGCTCAGTGACAAGTGAGTTCCTGAAGTCAGTCATTTGACTTGTTTTGTTGTTGAACAGTTGCAATATGTTCTGAATATATTTCTGTCTTTCTCTCTCAGTCAGTGCATGTGTTCTGCGGAGAATCCCGCGTGTCGCGAAAGACCTTTTACTGTCCTGTACAGGCATATGGATTTGTCTTCTGGCCGCAGTGTTCCTGCCGATATATTTCAAATGCAGGCCACCACACGTTACCCTGGAGCATTTTACATCTTTCAGATCAAGTCTGGCAATGAGGGGCGAGAGTTTTACATGCGGGTAAATGGGGTTTTGTTTGTATAAATGATGCCTGTTGTAAAACAATTTTTTAAAGGAAATTAATACTTTTATTCAGCAAGGATGCATTCATTTGATCAGAAGTGACAGTAAAGACATTTGTGACCCTGGACCACAAAATCAGTCTTAAGTCGCTGGGGTATATTTGTAGCAGTACCCAAAAATACATTGTATGGGTCAAAATTATTGATTTTTCTTTTATGCCAAAAAACATTAGAAAATTAAGTAAAGATCATGTTCCATGGAGATATTTAGTAAAATCATACTGTAAATATATCAACAATTATTTTTTGATTACTAATATGCATTGCTAAAAACTTCATTTGGAAACTTTAAAGGTGATTTTCTCAATATTTCAATGTTTTTGCACCCTCAAATTCCATGTATTCAAATAGTTGTATCTCAGCCAAATATTGTCATATCTTTACCAAACATACATCAGTTAAAAGCTTATTACAAACATACATCTAAAAGCTTATTTATTCAGCTTTTAGATGATGTATAAATCTCAAGTTCTAAAAATGTACCCTTATGACTGGTTTTGTGATCCAGGGTCACATTTATAATGTTACAAAATATTTCTATTTTAAATAAATGCTGTTCTTTTGAACTATTCATCAAAGAATCCTGAAAAAATATGTATCATTTTTTACATAAAAATAGTAAACAGATGTTTTGATTGAAATAAGAAATGTTTCTTGAGCACCAAATTTAATAATATTTTTCTTGGGCACTAAATCAGCATATTGGATCGATTTCCGAACGATCATGTGACTCTGAAGACTGAAGTAATGGCTGCTGAAAATTCAGCTTTGCCATCACAGGAATAAATTATATTTTAAAATATATTCAAATCGAAAACTCTGGTTTTAAATATTACTATAATATTATTTTACAATATTACTGTATTTTTAATTAAGTAAATGCAGCCATGATGAGTATTAAGGTGCGTTCACGCCATATCGGAATTCCCGTAATTACGAGATTCCACCTTGTAAAAAGCGTTCATGTCCTAGTAGAACTCGTAATTACAACTTGTGAACTGGGGTTCTTCTGAGAGCTACGACTTGTACCACATGACCGCTGTACCAGCCTGACCAAAGTAGGATCTGTTTAGGCGTTGATAGCGTTGCCATAGAAAAGCATAATTCAGTCCGAGGACGCGAACCGCTCCGAGTAGAACGTCACATGTTGTCATCTTAAAATTACGGTAATTAGGATATGGTTTATATGTTGTTATGGCAGCATAACAGACTTCTTTCAAAAACAATTTAAACATCCGCCTCATTTTGAATGTAGTTTATAAATAAAGGTGACCACTAGAGGGGGCTGTAGGATTTCTGTGAGACTTTCCTTCAAAATGACTCTGGAGCCAAACCACAAAATCTTTATTGGTCCTAGGAGTCCCTTAGCTAATCAAATACCAGCTTAAGTGTTGAAAGAGTTTGTTTTCATATAATTTGCCAAAGTGTGTGCTAGCACATTTTCAACTCTGAAGAGAAAGAGTGACAGACTCAGAATTAATTAATAAAATATGAAAACGTTATTAAATTCTTGTTATGTCCTTTCTTTCCACAGCAAACCAGTAATATCAGTGCAACTTTGGTTCTGGCCCGACCCATTAAAGGACCGAAGACTATTGTTCTAGACTTAGAGATGGTTACCGTTAACAACGTCATCAACTTCCGTGGCAGTTCAATCATCCGCCTCACAATATTTGTGTCCGAACATCCATTCTGAGGCTTTACAAATGAACCTCTGACCTCTCACCTCTTCATGGCCCCATACCTCTATCTTGGACTTCCTGTTACTGCACTACCCGTCAGGCAGCTGCATATCTTCATTTTGTTTGTTCTCTGGATCTGGACTCTGATATTTCATAATTCAGGTTTTTGATTAGGCTGCCTGGCTGTCATTGTCATCTGCAGTCACACGCATGTACCCTTCCACAGAAGAATATTTATGTTGTGTTTTTTTTTTTGTTTGTCTTACATTTCCCATTGTGCTTTCTCTTGCCACAATCGCAAATCCTGAAGTGTCGTTTTTTTGTAAAGCTGGATTTGTTTTTATACTTTTAGTGGCACCTGTGTCACACTTTCTCACTGTGAATGTGAGTTTTTGAGCGCCGCTTTTATTTGTTCTTTACCTTTGATGACCCCAAGCAGTGAGAGAGCTGCCAGGCTTGCACGTGCTACAAAGTCACGTTTTTGAAAATGTTCTAAATCAATCTCACCGGACTCTGCAGTGCACCTTCAACACCCATTTCCCAGGGAGTCTCAAAAGAAAAAAATTAGTTTTGGCTCAGAATTTCTTATTGCATCTGTGCAGAATTTCCACTGTGTATCTGTTTTTATTTGACAGGTAAAGAGAGCCTGGTCAATCAATAAACACAAATTTGATGACCTGTACTTTTGTTGGTTTGTGTTTACTTTGAGCAAATTTAGACTCATGCATAGAAGGTTGGGCATTAGTGATAATAACTGACAATAAAGTGTTTAATAAAATGAGATTATTACAATTATTAGAGCCTTAATAGAGGGTTCGCACTTACATCACAGTAGTACATTAACTTACATGGTTAATGTACTACTGAATACATTGTTCTGCTAATTTATGCTGTCTAAACCACAGACAATATATGTGGAAGCTGTTAAATCATATAGAGAAGGCCTTAGTAAGAAAAGGGCGCAATATTTTGACAACTAGAGTAAATAGGTGGAACAGATATGTATGAGCAGTATTAATTAAGATGTTGGTCTAATATTTCACGTACCTGACCGGAAATTATAAGAACAAACATGAAAGATTCTTGCCCTGGAAATCCTGGTTCAGCTTGGCCAACCACAAACACCAAGCTCAAACAGTTTTTTGCACTCTTCTTATTGATTTGTTATAACTTTTTGTAGTCTATAGTACTCCAAATGTTTTTCCCGATTAGTACAGCCCAAAACATGGCAAGAATTGACCAATTTCAGCTGCAATAATCAGCTAAATATGTGAGTTTTGTTCGGTTTAGTGGCATTGTTTACATTCAGTGCCACCAATATGGCTGATTGATGAGGTATCATGAAAACACTCTACTGTAGATGTAGGCCTACATATTAGTTATGACAAGGGGTCAATTTTTTAATGTGTTAAGATTTAAAGGGATAGTTCACCAAAAATGAAAATTTTGTCATTAATTGCTCACCCTTGTGTCATTCCAAATCCGTAAGACCTTCGTTCATCTTTGGAATGCAAATTAAGATATCTTTGATTAAATCTGAGAGTTTTCTGACCCTGCATAGACAGCAATGTAATTACCACTTTCGAGGCACAAAAATGTAGTAAGGACATTGTTAAAATAGTCCATGTGACATCAGTGGTTCAACCGTAATGTTATGAAGCTATGAGAACACTTTATGTGCGCAAAGAAAGCCAAAATAACGACTTTATTCAACAATTTCTCTCTTCCCTGTCATTGCCCACCACCATTCAGGAGAGTACCATGAAGCATGGATAGACGTATGCTGCGTTCAGGTCCTCCTGGGATGTTCGTACTTGCCAGTTGACAAGTCCTCATTATGACGTCAGGTGCGTTCAAATCACTTTGGTTGGAACAAGATGGCGATTTACCTTTTCTACATAAAATTCAACAATTTTTTAAACTCTGCATCTACAAAATGATGAATAAAGAATGTGCATCATTGTGTTTTGCTCTTTTCAGTTTTTATTCAATTTATGAAGGTGATGTAAACCGCATCATTATATATTCTATGGTAATTATCCAATAATATAGTATTTTGTATATGTAACTTATATAGTTTTATTGTACATTACAAAAATAATAATTTTATTCATTTCAACAAATTTGCCGTCAATACAGGTGCTGCATATCTAAAGTCTTTGGCTAAGTCCATTGCATCCGACAGGTTTTCTCACTGACACGCCCCCAACTCGGAAACTCAGATGGGTCATCAGATGCAAAGTTCACTTTTACATGTTGTTTGAACATTAATGTGTGTTGGCAGTGTATGTACAAATCTACCCTATAATGATAAAAATGCATGCAGTGGTTTTAATTAATCTGTAAAAATAATATCCCCTTTTTCAAATCGAGCCATTCTGAGATTCTGCTCCCACGATAGTTGATTGACATGAGCGTCTTACCTCAGACCCGCCTTAAATCAGTTGTAACAGTCCGACCTCCGTTGTTTGGATGCCAGAGCAGGGATGTAAGTTAGACAAGAATATCTCCAATTGAGGTGTTGTGTTGCTGGATGTAATAATGAACATAGTGGTCGTCATTTACTCCCGACATCTGAGCCGCTGAAGATGCAGTGGATTACATTTGTTTGTGAAGGGAGTGCGCCTCCCGATCTACATAAATGCATCTATGTTCGTGCAAATAATACTTGATCCAGCTTCACCTACAGCAGAAGTGAGTATAAGGTTTTTTTTTTATGAATCTTTGCGATCTCCTTTCCTAATAATGTGCTAGTTATTAAACAGGCTCCTCACTCCACAAAGAGAAGAGAGGGGCGGGGCGAGCAGAGCTCATTAACATTTAAAGCAACCTGGACCAGAACAGGATGACTTTTGCAGAGCTGAATTTGGCAAGGTAAAAAAGCTGTTATTTACACTACCACTGAGACATTTTAACCAAAGCATGTTATAGACTTTTCATTAAGACCCTAATGAATCATATCAACTTGCGGAAAATGGGCATCCGATGACCCCTTTAAGGAAAATTTCGAGTTTCCCACTCCTAATAACAACTTTATGGTGGCGTTCATGTGCGTGATACGATTTATGATCTATGGGACATGACTTGAATGCACCAGTAGAGCACGCATGCGCTGCACCTTGTTTACAAGCAGAGGAATGCACAGGTATGCTCATGTTACTCTCCTGAATGGCACAGACAGTGACAGAAAAGAATTGTTGAATAAAGTTATTATTACGGGTTTGGAACGACATGAGGGAGAGTAATTAAAGATAGAATTTTCTTTTTTGGGTGTGCTGTCCCTTTAAAGAAATATGTGTGACTCTGTGGGAGTGTGAACTTTGGTTCCCGTCACAGTGATCAAAGAGACAGTGGTATTTTTCCTCAGTAGCGTTATTTGGGACCGGTGGACACTAGGACCCAACAGTAGGCAGAAGTTTTGACGCTCACTAGAGGCTTCAGACGCACCTGCTGCACTGGCGAGCTCAGAGACTTAAGCTCTTCGCGGACAGCAGCGCAGGTACGTACAACCTTATGCATAAACATAATGTTCTTAGTAAAAAGAAAAAAGCGGATAACCTTGATTGTTGAAATAATTATAACCGTATTATATATCCTATATATTTAGACACTTTTATGCCTCAGCCGTTTTTCTGTTAATGCCTTTTGCTCATTTTCAAACGTCTTTGACGTTTAACATTGTAATGTTTTACTGTTGTCCGTTGACACAACTTTCAATCTTGCCATGAAAATTCATTAGAAAATTTAGAATTATTACAAGATTAAAACGTTGATAATCCAAAGCCAGTGTGAATTAAATTATGTAGTGACTTATTGTGTGAAAATTATTTAGCTCATATTTTGAATGTGTCCTTAGTTGTTGCCATTTTTTCTCTCTTTATTAAAAAAAAAAAATATATATATTTTTTTTTTTTACCACAAAAATCTGCTACATACATAAAATGTGACACTAGACCACAAAACCAGTCATAAGGGTAATTTTTTTTTTTTTTTTTTTAAGATTTATACATTATCTGAAAGCTGAATAAATAAGCTTTCCATTGATGTATTTTATGTTTTTATGTATTTTTACGTTTGCTAGGATAGGAAAAAATTGGCCGAGATACAACTATTTGAAAATCTGGAATCTGAGCGTGCAAAAAAAATCTAAATATTTAAAAAATAGTTGTCCAGATGAAGTTCTTAGCAATCAAAAATTAAGTTCTGATAAATTTACAGTAGAAAATTTACAAAATATCTTAACAGAACATGATCTTTACCTAATATCCTAATGATTTTCTGCATAAAAAAATCAATAATTTTACATACAATGGATTGTTGGCTTGTTGTGCCACTTACGACTGGTTTTGTGTTCCAGGGTCACAAATAAGTTGACGTGATGATATTGACATTGTGTTGGAAAAAATGTTTGTGACTAGAAATGATAGAATTCTGTCTACTGTTAAACAGTTTTAACATAGATTTATATAAATGTATTATTTTTAGTCTCTTTATGTGATTGGTTTGTGATTTTGTTTAGATCCTCAACATGACAGAATGTATTAAAAACTGCTGCAGGACATTTTTGTCCAAGAAGTATGAACCAGAGATTCAGAGTAAGTCTCTATCTCCCTTTTACCTCCTTATGATTGTTGTTTTCATTATACATACACAAAATGTACTGTATATAAATATAACTACATATGAATTCTGAAAGGTGTATTTGTATACTATTTTTATAGTGATTAAGGTTCGACCTCCTGGTAAATTAACTGCTGAGTCTAATGTGAAGAGGAATGTTGGAGTATCAGAGGATTATCTGCTGTCTAAACTGCCTCCGGACGGCCGAGAGGTTCCCTTCGTCGTCCCAACCTTCAAACCCTCCTACATCCAGCCAAGAGGAGCACAGTACTCTGGCTACAACACTGGGCAACAGAGTAAGCAATATGACTGAGTAATTAATTAAATTAATTAGTTACATTTTTATTTTATGTTTTATGTCAGCGCCGATAGCCTTGTAGGCAGCGTACCGAGTTCAAATCCTGACTTGAGGACCTTTCTGGATCCCGCCACCTACTCCCACTTTGCTTTCTGTCTGTTCTATACCTGTCTTATCGTAATAAAGGCAAAAACTGCAAAAATAAATCTTTAAATTATCTTTTATTTTTTTTTTACATATTCAAGATAATACGTATTCAAGTACCAACCTGATATGAATGATTTTAGGTGCCACAAGGACCACTTATGCAGAAAGGAAGGCAGAACTCGCAGGAACCAGACAAATGATGTATGACCCTGATTTGACTTTAAACAGCAGTTACGTGTCACCAGGCTCCCTGAGACGCCCCACGCTAAAAAACAGACCCAACAATAGTCTTGGCACAGGTGAGATACCTTTAAAACTCCCTAAAACACCAAGCCTGTTTATTACCTGCGTGTGTTGTTTAAAGAGTGCAATTTCACTTCCTCATAGCATCATTCATCACATAACTACTCGGCATGTAACCTCAAATATTTACGTTCCTACCCACCTGTGCGTAATCCTTCTGTTTTATTCCTGCTCCTAAATCCTCAATTGTTCATAGCAGATTTGCACTGACAATGCCCTAGATCTTATTGTTGGGAGACCACATTCAGAATCAGATCATTGTAATGCTTTACATAGTTGTTTTCTGTGGCTGAGCACACATTTGTAAATATCAAACTGATGAAGACTTTTTAAATGGAATCACTTTTGTTACATAAAGTGATGTACTGAATCAACGGAAGAAGTTTGAGTATTTAAGACTCTTTCTAAGAGAGAAATGAAATGTTTTGTGTCTGTTTCACAGATTTGGAACACAGTGGCAAACAGAGACTCAGTCACTCCATGTACGATTTGTCAAACCCTCACGGCCACGTACAGGTGAATATGCACGCACACACTCTCTTAACAACCTAATCCATAAAACTGTTTCGCAATTAAAACTACAGCTTTCACATGCCACTGAGATCCCATACACCTGTTTGCGTTATATAATGTATTTAAAGAAATGTCATTTATTCTTGCGATAGCAAAGCTGTATCTTTAGCAACCAGTCTTTAGTGTCACATGATTCTTCAGAAATCATTGTAATATGCTGATCTAGGGCTTAAGAGACCTTTCTTATTATTATCAGTGTTGAAAATGAGTGTGTTGCTTAATATACACTACCGCTCAAAAGTTTGGGATCAGTAAGACTTGTAATGTTTTTTTAAAGAAGTCTCTTATGGTCATCAAGGCTGTATTTATTTGATCAAAAATACAGAAAAAACAGTAATACTGCAGAATGTTATTACAATATAAAATTAGGTTTTTTATTTTAATGTACTTTAAAATACAATTTATTCCTGTGATGCAAAGCTGAATTTTCATCAGCTGTTACTCCAAGTGTCACATGATCCTTCAGAAATCATTCTAATATGCTGATTTATTATTAGAATTATCAACGTATATAATGTATATATGTATCTTAATATATGAAAACATCTGTATTTTTGGTCAAATGAACACAGCCTTGATGAGCTTCTTTAAAAAACATTAAAAATCTTATTGATCCCAAACTTTTGAGCAGTAGTGTCAGTATTTGTGTAAACATGATTCTTTGATTAATAGAAAGAAAATTTTGATTCATTTCCTTATATTAATTGTATTATTTCTTTAAAAAGTCCTAACGATTGCAGACTTTTAAGTGGTAGTGTATATTATGTAGGGATATAATAATTAGTTAAGTATTATGACTATTGTTTATCATTATTTATATAAACACTATACTAGTTAGCTAGGCTATCAATTTATATATTAACTAATAGGTTTAATTCAAAACTGTTGCATTTGTTACTGGAATAATTACTGGAATACTTATCTCAGTTAATATTTATCTTAGTTAATAACTACGGCCATGCATTGTTAATATGCCATAAATAATTATCACTGTTGGGAAATGTGAATTGCAAATTGGTTCAGTTTGGTGAGGCTTCTTTTTTTTTTTTTTTTTTAATTTAAATAAAAAGTAAGTTTGTGGTCTTTTATTAGATTAGATTAAATTTCTGCTTTTAAGTGTGGTGTATTAATACTTTGCTGTTTAATGATTAGCAGTGCTGTTGTTCAGTAACATTTATTCCTCTCTTGTTCTTCCAAGCGTTATGATTCTGTATCCAGTGTCCAGAGCAGCACATCCTCCATTCAGGATTCCTTTGGGAGCAGCCGTAGTCTAGGTAACCATTCATGACGGAACACTGAAGTCGTAACCGCAGACAAGGGCATTCCAAAAGAACCCTCAAAGTTGCCTTCCAATAGAACTCTGTGGAAAGGGTTCTGCTCCAGTGTCACCTGGAATTTCCACTACAGTTTCATTTGTTTGGTTTTCCTTTTGTTTTTTTTCAGGGTTTTTAGACTCTTTATTTCCCAACAATCTTACCCCCTCACTCCTCACCCTAAACACAGACTTTCAAACAAACTCACACACACACATACACACACACAGGACACAGGACAGACTCAGATCACTGCAGATTGTGAAATCGTAAAGGGCAGACACAGTAATTACTTCCAAATGTTTTCCCTGAGGTCCAAGACACAAGTCCTCAGATAACTCTCAGAATGTTAAGAGGATCTTTACTTAACACAAATAACAAACTGAAAATATAATTCAGTATATTCCATGCATCTATATTGCATTTTTGTGTTTTTAATTAACACTGAGAAAAAAGTTGGATTGATTTGTCCCTCTTTATTAGCAACAGCACTTAAGCTGAATAATAAATATTAAACAGAATATTATGTTAATGTGGATGTGTATGTGTTTGTGTGCTTAGAGTCCATCACGCTGTCTGGCGATGAGCGGGATTGTGAACCAGGAAAAGTGTGTGTGCACCTGAAGTATGAAGAGGCAGTGGAGCAGGTGTGGATCACCTTAGTGAAGGTATGATTTCATCCAGGAGAGGTTTTGCTAGTCTACAACAGACCATTGTGTCCCATCTAGAGTCCACCTGAATGGAGCCTCTGTGTCGCTCTGAGAGACCTTTAACAAATGATCATATTTCCAACCAGCTATTTTGATCTCTCTTTTTCAAATAATTTAAAAATAACTTAGGTGTAACATAAATGTGTATATATCTGTCTGTCTTTGCCTCTTTATTTTACACACAATATACAGTACATATAATATGTTAATGTTACATATGGGACCCTGGACCACAAAATGAGTCCTAAGTAGCATGAGTATATTTGTAGCAATAGGCAACAATACATTGTATGGGACAAAATAAAAAAAAATTCTTAAAAATGCCCAAAATTATTAGGATATTACGTAAAGATCATGTTCCATGAAGATATTTTGTAAATTTTGTACCGTAAATATATCAAAACTTAATTTTTGATTAGTTATATGCATTGCTAAGAACTTTTTTGCACTTTTTTTGCACTCTCAGGTTCCAGATTTTCAAATAGTTATATCTCAGCGAAATATTGTCCTGTCTATTCAGCTTCCAGAAGATGTATAAATCTCACTTTCAAAAAAATTGACCCTTATGACTGACTGTGGTTTAGGGTCATATATAATATATTAATGTTAATTTATACTACTGTTATTTACTATATGTTCGGATGTGACCGAATGGGGTTGTATTTTAAAGTGTGGGTTGTTTATAATATTTACACACTGTCAGATCTCATATTTCATAATATTTTTTTATTTCTGTCAATTATTTTCTAATACAAACAAGGCCCTGCCTCCTTTTCCTTCTCTATTAGATGCCCTTTGTTGACATATAGTGGTTTTATTGGTTATAAAAGCTCATAAACAGTACGTTGCTTTTGTCTTTTTACTGTTTCTCATTTTTTTATTTTTTATTTTGGTACTTGTTCTCTTTTAGTGTACGGATCTGAGTGTGTATGCGGATGGGGTGGAGGTGCAGAAGATTGGGGTCAAAGGGGTCATCACCATGTCTAAGCCAGTGCGATTTAAGAGCACCGTCAAGGAAGCATCAGAAGTGAGTGAAATTCAGCTACATCGCCCCAAGATTCAATTCATCAGTTGTTTTTGAACTGAAATTTATTTTATATGGTAGTTTTTACTGTATTTTTGATCAAATAAATGCAGGCTTGAAGAGCTTAAAGGGATAGTTCACCCAAAAGCACAAAAAATGCTTATCAAGACTGACTGTTCCGTCATCCATGAAATTAATAGTGATGAATTATTCAAGCTTCCCTTTGTTTTTTGAGTAAAGACCATTCCAGCTGGACTGAAAAGTCCAACACAACCAAAGCTGCATATAAAACATAATGCCTCAGATAAGAAAAAACACATGTAGAGCTTGCAGTTTTGTTTCGTTTTGCTTTGCAGATTAAGTTTGTAACTAGTTATATTGTCTCTCTCTCTGTCTCTCTTTCAGGACACTGTCTTCATGGAGACATTTGTGTTCACTCTGGACTTAGAGCAGATACGCAGATCTGTGCTAGTGCTGCGCCTGCAGGCTCACACACCACGTAAGCGTACACTGGGAGAGTGTGTATTATCTCTTCGAACCATTGGACCACAGGAAACACAGCACTGGCTGGAGTTCAAGCCTCACTCTAAAACACATGTGAGTCCTCACCTGCTGTACCTCTTTGTGACTGCATATCCCAAATGTCTTTCCCTCAACAGATCCATCCTGGTTTTCATTGTGAAGTTCTTTGAAAAAAAAATCTTAAACTTCCACTTGCAATTACCCTCTGGACTACATTTTTTTTATTTGCATCACAACTCACACAGCTGCACTAGTTCTGCTCAAGTCTGTTCTGTGATATTTAGGTCACTGGGGCTGAAACAGACAGAGACAGAGAGCGAGAGAGAGAGAGAGAGATGAAGAAATCAATTTACTGAAACCAGCCGTTTCAATACTGCTGAAAGCACTTCTTGAAGGAATTAACTTGACCCTTAAAATGCTGATCTGTCTAAAGCTTAAATGTGACCCTAGACCTGACCCTTTTTGTAAATTTTATTTAATTTTTTAAAGGTTTATTTTTTGATATTTTTGCCTTTATTACGACAGGACAGATTAGAACTGACAGGAAGTGAAGTGGGAGAGAGATAGGGGGTGGGATCGGGAAAGGTCAGGAAATGTGCCAACAAGGCTATTGGCACCGACTGTATGGATCAAAATTATCAATATTATTTTTATGCCAAAAATCATTAGGATATTAAGTAAGGATCATGTTCCATGAAGACATTTTGTCAATTTACTTCTGTAAATATATCAAAACGTAATTTTTGATTAGTAATATGCATTGCTAAGAGCTTCATTTGAACAACTTTAAAGGCGATTTTCTCAGTATTTTGATTTTTTGCACCCTCAAATTCCAGATTTTCAAATAATTGTTTCTCGACCAAATATTGTCCTATCCTAACAAACCATACATCAATGGAAAGCTTATTTATTCGGCTTTCATATGCTGTATACATCTCAGTTTTAAAAGATTTACCCTTATGACTGGTTTTGTTGTCCATGGTCACTTATAATAATATAGTATTACGTAAGATTTCAATTAAGAATTTGTAATTAATTAATAAATGCTGTTTACCGCATTCTTTCTGTTCGCTAAAGAATTCTGAAAAAATGTCATGTTTTCAACATTGATATTAATAAGAAATATTTCTTGAGCAATAGAAATTCAGATACTTAATTCTGAATAGATTTTTTGTTATTGTCACTTTATCATCTTTGTGCATCATTAATGCCATTAAACCGTTGTTCGCCCTACTGAATGCTGCCGCACACACATGCAGGTCTCAGATTTGGCACTGGTTGCTGATTCTGCCTGCTTGAAACTGATGGTTCTGTGTGTTTTGCTTTTGTGTGCATGTGACTGAAATCAAACACTTAGAAGTGAAAATTGCTTTTTTGAAAAGAAAGTCTTTCAGTGATTAGGTGTTTGAAATTGACAGTCAGAATGAAAATCAGTGGAATTTGGTGTAGAGGACGTTTTTTCATAAATAATGGCTGTGTGTGTTTGTTACTGGGTCAGAAATTGTTTTGGGTCTCATCTATAAATCAGTGAATGAGTCACAGCAGGTAGTCTGCCATGAAAAAAAGTGTGTCTGTGTGTTTCTGTAGGTGTGTCATGCTGAGCTTCAGCTGGCCTTGTGCTTTCAGCCAGCGAACAGTCGAATGCAACTCCAGATCGTCAGTGCTCAAAACCTTCCATCATCTTCCTCACCACTTACACAGAGTGAGTCTTTCAGCTTTCATCATCATCATCGTCTTGCACACTTTTAATAACATAACTTTACATCCTAGTCCATTTTAAATACATTTTCATTATAAGTTAAGCTCTCCTCCTAAAATCCTTCTTATTTCTTATTAATTGTCCTTCTTAGTTAAAGGGTCAGTTCACCCAAAATAAAAATTCAGATATTAATTACTCACCCGTATGTCGTTCCAAACCCGTTAAACCTTTATTCATCTTCAGAACATAAATTAAGATATTTTTGATGAAATCCAAGAGCTTTCTGACCCTCCACGGCCTTGATCGTGGTAGGACCCTTGCTGTCTATGCAGGGTCATAAAGCTCTCGGATTTAATAAAAAATATCTTAATTTATGTTCTGAAGATGAACAAAGGTCTTACGGGTTTGGAACGACTTGGTGAGTAATTAATGACAGAATTTTCATTTTTGGGTGAACTATCCCTTTACTAGTTGTGGAAGAGTGAATATGACAAAGATGACAATGTTGATCAAATGAATTGTGCAAATGGACTTTCTCTTTAGGTTTCTTTGTGAAGGTTGAGTTGTTGAGTGAGGGTAAGGTCTTACTAAAGAGGAAGACAAAGGCGATGAAGTCATCAGGGAGGCAGATCCAATGGGGGGAAGTGCTTCACTTGCCCATCACCAATCAGGACCAGAATTTGCAGTTGGCAGTCAAACTCTACAGTCGTGGCTCTGTTCGGAGAAAACACCTGCTTGGACAGGTCAGTTTGGAGCAAAATACATCCTTTAACACACAACATGCCACTTTTTGGTGACAATACGTCATGTAAGTCTCAGGTGTCCCCAGAATGTGTCTGTGAAGATTTAGCTCAAATTACTTCACAGATCACTTATTATATCATTTTGAAAATGCCTATTTTAAGTGGAAGCAGAAACATGCTGTTTTCGTGCGTGTCTCTTTAAATGCAAATGAGCTGCTGCTCCTTGCTCCCTTTTCCAGAATAGGAGAATAGGATAGAACCATATCAGTTTAAACTTCTGATATACGATTTTCTAAACGCACAGAAGGCGGCTGTCACACAACGTGAGTACTAAACTAAGTTCTCTTTCATGTCCTATTGCACCCAAACTATCAAATCCACATAAGTTTATGTTAAAAGCACACAGGAGTTACAAAAACAGTCGGTTATGTCTGTGAAGGTAAACAGCTGAGAAAGAAATCACATGTTTATATTAGATCTGTGTGACAGCAGTGTAATATACAGTAAATAAATCAATAAATCCACTTCTCTCTTGTCTCCTCTGAGGCTGGGATTCTAAATAGTGTTCTGTGCTCGTCTGTGCAGTCAAAGACAGAACAGTTAGCATGCTCGCACTTTTGCCATGGTGTTAAAACTAATGCACCATAGTTGCTTGCGAAAAAAGAATGCCGGTGCCATGGGTGGAAACATGCAGATTAAGTAGGCTTACCAATAAAAATGTACTGGGTTGTTCTTTCTCACATTTTTTGGGTTGGTAGATGCACTGGGGACCCGATTATAGCACCTTACCTTTAACATCATACATGTCTTTATTGTTACTTTTGACCAATTTAAAGAAACACTCCACTCTTTTGAAAATAGAAAAATATCAAAACTCTTTGGTCATTTTTGAGCGAGATGCTAACGGTCTAATCTGATTCAGTGATCTATGCTAAACTGTGCTAAAAGTGCTACCGCCGGACCCGGAGATCAGCTGCATGGATTCGAAAACAGTAAAACTCAACTGTTTAACTCTAGGGGAGTTGGAAAATGAGCCTATTTTTTTTTTTTAAAAAGTGGAGTGTTCCTTTAAGGCATCCTAAGTTTCAGTAAAGATTGAAGACATAAAGATGTATTTCTTCATTTCTAGGTCCTCTTGGGTTTTGACAGCAGTTCTCCTGAGGCAGTGGAACAATGGAGGGATTCCATGGCTAATCCTGAAAAAATGGTGACGTCTTGGCACAGAGTTAGTCGACACTAAATTGAGAGGATGATTTTTTTTTTAGCTAAGTGGATTTTAAATGCAACTTCCAAAAAACTGTATCTTTGAATAATTTAATATGGTTATTGTAGGACAAAAATGCATTTGTCTAAAATGCAGTGGTAGAAATTACTCATTTACATTTCTAAATTGTAGCTAATCATGTATTCAGCTGTTTGTAAATTTAACATTTTATGTTCTTCATTGGTGTAACTTTGAGAACATGCAACTGTCTAAAACAGATAACACAGGAACAGGATACATAGACACTATGTGCAATAAAGTGTATTATACAGAGCTCTACAACTGTCAGTATAGCAACATGGCCAAATAACATGTAGACAGTCAGCTAATTACATTACAGAATTCATAAATGAAGTATTACGTTCAGTATTTTTCTCCATACACCTTCACAGCTGCTAAGTTAACGTGAACCTGTTCTCTGTAGAAACAGATATCTCCATTTTCTGAGCAATCTGAAGATGATTATTGCACTTTTGCTAGCTTTCGGATGAAGATAAACCTGTTTTTAAGTACAGTAAAAACTGTGTTGATGTTGGGGGTGAATGCTATTTAAAAAGCTTATTTTTAGAAGTTCAGAAGGGTTTGGGTTACATTCCTCTTAGTGGAATTCAATCCTTTAAACTGTCCCCTATTTCCTTTCACAAACACAAGAAAAAGGGAAAGGCCACAAGAGAGTGCAACAAAGAGACTTTTGTTAGCACATTTCACTTTCCTGCATCCTTTGTGCTACTCTTAGTTTAAGGTGACCTAACTTTAGGTCTTGTCATTTCTTTGAATTCACAGTAGCTTGTCTTAAAGTGGTCATTGTATAAGTACATTGTGTTAAGTAATGCTGTAGTTTGGTGGACATGTGATATTATGTAAGAGATATTTAAAAGCTAATATTTTGTTCATGTTGGCTGTATTTTGTATGTATGCACACAAAGATTGTCTGATCCCAGTCTGGCATCCTGACGTTATAGAAATAAAAAGATAACATTGTTTGTAAAAGAATTAGTTGTGTTAAATTTTAATGGGATTTTGTGTTAGTGTAGGTTCATGAAAGACACTTTAATTTACATTTTATACGATTTGACAACTGTACTATGGCTTGATGACGGGATGTTTGTGTGGGTCTGAATGTTTGTGTTGTTTAACCCCTCTGATTGTGCTGCTATTTTAAAGGCCTGTCAAAGGTACAGCTACATCCGGGTGTGATTTCATTTACGTCATGACTTTTGGGATTGATGTTTGTTTAGTGTTAATGGTTATACACCCCCAGCTGCAGCAAATCCCAGTAAAACAGCTGATCCTTGTGTATGAAAGTATTTGTGTAATGTGTCATATCCACAGCAACTATACAATCAAATACTAAAAACAGACCATATAAAAGACAATAAAAAAATACAAATATCAAGTGACAAAAATGAATAATAAAAATGTAAAAACAATAGAAAAAAGGCAATATGGTAACTGTTAAAGTTAATATTGCAGGATTCTCTTTCTCTACCTCTCTCTTTCTTTCTCTCTCTCTCTCTCTCTCTCACACACACACACACACACAGCTGTGACCAGGGTGGCTGTGTACTTTTGTCTGTCCTGTGTGTTTCAATTAAAAGTGGATCAGCAGGTCCGGGATTTTAGCCTTTGTGTCCAGGATCTGAAATCCTCATAAACTTCTTCAAACTGAGAATTTACTTTTCTGCATCATCACACCAACTACACCAGGGGTGTTAAACTCAGTTCCTGGAGGGCCACAGCCCTGCAGAGTTTAGCTTCAACCCTAATTAAACACACCTGATCTAACTTAGTCCTTCAGGCTTATTTAAAAACTACATGGTATGTACTGTATGTGTGTTGAAGTAGGGCTGGAACTAAATTCTGCAGGGCTGCAGCCCTCCAAGAGCTGAGTTGGATGCCCCAATGTACACCGTGCCCAACCTGACCTAAATTTTCAAACTTTCCAGCTGATTTACAAGCACATAAAACATGAACTGTGTTCAGGGGATTTTTGATGGATATCTTGTTTATGTTATAGAGTGACGTCGTGCAAAAAAGCCGTGCAAATATTTAAAAGATTCAGTTTTGAGTCGCCAGTTCCCTAATACCCTGATTGCTGCCCGAGAGCACCATCTTGTGTACTACAGAAGAAGTGAATGAACTAAGAAAGAGCGTTTGTTTGTTTTTTGGTAACTGCGGTTTGGTCGTGTTCCCGCCATAGTTTGTTATCTTCACACAGTTCATGTAGGAACATGGCCGCTAATTTCTGAGCATATGATCCACAGACAGATTGTGTAAGAATCTCTCGGTACAGCTATTCGTGCCTGTTGGCAAATTCCAGTTTTATGTCAAAATTTGTGTGTGCGATTTGTATGTAATTTAGAATTTTAGTGATATTTTTCCTAACGGTCCGTTCACACTCTTGTTTACAGTAACGGTAACATTTAGAATTCTGTAATACTCTGAAGAAACTTTTAGAACTAGGCTATACAAAAACTACTAATATGCTTACAATTAAGAAACAAAATAAAATAGAAAAAGATAGAAGTAAAAAAAAATCTGTATGTATACTATAAGATTTTTAATGTTTTTAAGTCTCTTCTGCTCACCAAGCCTGCATTTATTTGATCTAAAGTACAGCAAAAACTGTACAATTTTGAAATATTTGTACTATTTAAAATAACTCTTTTCTATTTGAATACATTTTAAAATGTATTTTTTCCTGTGATTTCAAAGCTACATTTTTAGCATCATTAGCTACTCCAGTCACATGATCCTTCAGAAATCATTCTAATATTCTGATTTGCTGCTCAAAAAACATTGATTATTATGTTGAAAACAGCTGAGTAGATTTTCTTCAGGTTTCTTTGATGAATAGAAAGCTCAGAGGAACAGCATTTATCTGACATAAAAATCCGTTGTAAAATTTTAAATATCTTTACCATCACTTTTGATTAATTTAAAGCATCCTTGATGAATAGAAGTATTCATTTCTATATTTTTTTTCCCCAAACATAAATAAATAAAGTAAATAAATAAATACTCATTCCAAGCTTTTGAATGGTTGTGTGTAAAGTTACAAACACTTTTTTATTTCAGATAAAAGCTGATTTTTGGATCTTTCTATTCATCAAAGAATCCTGAAAAAAATGTATTCAACTATTTAAATATTGATAATAAAAATAATAATAATAAATGTTTCTTGCACAGCAAAACAGCATATTAGAAAGATTTACAAGAAAGGATCTTGTAACACTGAAGACTGGAGTAATGATGCTAAAGAAAACTTTGCTTTGATCACAGGAATAAATTACATTTTTAAATATATTCACATAGAAAGCAGTTATTTTAAATATTACTAAACAAATATTTCACAATATTACTATTTTTCTGTATTTTGGATCAAAAAATACAGGTTTGGTGAGCAGAAGAGGCTTGTTTAAAAAATCTTACTGTTCAGCAACTTTTGACTGGCAGTGTATTCTGTATTATTATTACAATATAATAGGCTAATGTGCTGACAATTATGAAACAAAATAAAAACTAACTAATCTTGTTCTCCTCTGTATGTGTAGACTAATAAAAATACAATAACATTTCTAATTGTATGAATTTGACCTAAACATTAAATATGAATGTAACCAACAGCCTACTTGTTAATGTGAGTTGTTGTACTGTTACGTTTATTGTAGTTTACAGATTTGACCAAGAAAATAAAATATGTACATAACTTTCAAAACGTTATTTTCATAGCTGCACTACCATAGCAACAAACATCCGGTCACTGAATTGCTGAATCTTACCTGAACTGGATCAATGACTCAATCTGTCTGCGTCTGGATGACTCATGAAAGCAGCCCCCTACAGGAATTTCCCACTTGAGAGTTGGGTTCATTGTTAAGATTTAATAGAATAATATTTCTTTAATTCTATCGGATGTTAATTAAACTTTACGGGTTCTAATTATTTAGTTATTTATTGTAACAGTATTGCACTTTTTCTTATCAAACTCACGCCCAGTTAAAGTTGTTCTTGCTCAGCGTTGACTGTGTGCCCTAAAACCCGGGGGCGCCGATTGGAGGTGCGCGCAATGACGCACATTCCAAGGAATTCCGCAGCAGCTATAAAACACCTTTTGAAGCTTACCTGCTTATTGACTACTGAGACTACAGTTAGACTGGTGAGGTTAAAATGGGCACTGAATCAGAAAATAACGGAGCTCTCAAAGAGGGGTTTTTGGTGAAAAGGGTGAGAGACTTTTGAACTATTTTTTAATCTCCACACTGAACGAATTTATTTGTTACCTAATTGTTACTGGATTATTAACACACTGTGTTCATTTTAGGGCCATGTGGTTCAAAACTGGAAAGTTCGTTGGTTTGTACTTAAATCAGACAGACTTCTGTATTATAAATATGAGGGCGGCAAACGGGATTCCTGCCATCGAGGGACGATACCGTTGAGTGACTGCAAAATCATATGTCCTTACCTGGATTACGAGAACAGACCGGTAAGTGATGTTTTACGGTATATTTTCCATATATTTACGTCACGGTGAACGTACAGCTCGCCTGAGGAGGTTACCATAGCAACAGACACTGATTGCGCGAGTTTTGTTTGCATTATTGCGCTACGTCAACGTAAAAAAGTAATGTCGTACGTTACTCAATTAATTAATGTTCATGTACATATAACAAATTTAATTTTAAACATGTTAATGTTTTATTACATGTTAATGACTTTTATTTTATTTATTGTGCATACTTTACAAATGATCATAAAATAATATAGGCCTAAAGCAGTTTTATAATCCTCTGTAAAGGAATTTAACACAAAGTAAGTGCATATCTCAATATTATGTATTACACAGTCTACAAACAGATAGTAATGAGAAGTGGCTTATCAGTGGTTTAGTACAGATTACACCCTGCCCACTAAACCTAACACTGGGAGTGTCTTAGTAAGTGCTTTGAATTGTCACGCTTCATATGAATTAACCTTTCATTATTTTGTTTTGCAATGTTCACATGCACTAGCATGTCAGGAACATTTTTTTCCCCCTGGTAAATCTTTGCAGTGTTTTTGATTTATATTCCATGTTGCGTAACAGCTGTAATCAAATCTGTGGTGATGCAGTTTTTTAATGTTTCTGCCAGGTTAATTTTTAATACAAAAGACAGTGCTGCGCTTATCGTCGACAACTTAAAATGTATGTTTAGTGCTGTGACTGAAGGCTTTTGTCATAGTAACCACATTTTACACCCTGCAGTTGGTGATGAAGCTACAGACCAGCACATCAGAGGAGCACTTCCTGGAGGCTTGCACTAGAGAGGAACGTGACGAATGGGCTGCGGCGATTGGTGAAGTAGTACAGAAACTCAAACCACATGAAACACAGACCCCCTCCCCATCACAAATGAAAGGTTCCAAATCACTCCAGCTTCACAATGTCAACCTCAGGTAGCTATGTGTGTAGTTTGTTAATATATGGATATAAGGGATTTGTGTTTGTGACTCCGTATCTAATAGTGTGTCTGTATATCAGTCAGGTGGTGGACTCCATGTATGATGTGCACACTGGTATCCGGCTATGCAGTCATGTTGAGCAGGGCAGCTCTTACACCAACTGTTTTTCAGGTCAGACACTTTTAAAATATGCACTGACGTAATACAATAAAGCATGAAAATGTGCATTATTAAAGACATTAGATTTTCTCATGATAATCTTAAGTTTTATACACTCCTGTTCAAATGTTTGGGGTTGCTAAAAAGCCTTTTGTGCTTACCAAGGCTGCATTTAGTTGATCAAAATATAGTAAAATATGGAAGCCTGTTTCCACCACTAAAAAAGGTAATTGTGACTTTTTATTTCACAATTCTGTCTTTTTTTCTCTTGCAATTGCGAGTTTACATCTCGCAATTCTCACTTTTCTCCTCAGAATTGTAAAATATAAACTTGTGAGTTATAAAGTCAGAATTTTGAAATAGAAACTCACAATTCTGACTTTATAACACACATTTGGGAGTTATTAAGTCAGAACTGTGAGATAAACTCACAATTGTGTGAACATCAGTCTTTTTTTCCCTCAGATTTGGACTTTATAACTTACAATTAGGTGTTTATATCTAAATTCTGAGAAAAAAAGTCAGAATTATGAAAAAAAAGATATAAACTCGCAATTGCAAGAAAAAAGTGAGAACTGCGAGATGCAACCTTGCATTTGCAAGGAAAAAGTCAGAATTACAAGTTTATATCACACAATTTTGACTTAATAACATGCAGTTGCAAGTTTATATCACATTTGCGAGAAAAAAAGTCAGAATTATGAGTTGTTATCTTGCAACTTTTTCTTGCAATTGTAAATTTATATCACAATTCTAAAAAAAGAGTCATATTGTGAGTTTTTATCTTGCAATTCTGACTTTATTTCTTGCAATTGTGACTATATCACACAATTCTGAGAAAAAAGTCAGAATTACGAGATATAAACTAGAATTTGCGAGAAAAAAAGTCAGAATTGTGAGTTTTTATCTCGCAATTCTGACTTTATTACTTGCAATTGTGAATTTATATCACACAATTCTGAGAAAAAAGTCAGAATTTTGAGTTTATAGCTCGCAATTATGAGTTTATAATCATGTCATGCAATTCTGAAAAAAAAGTCAGAATTGTTTTTATTTTTTCTTCAGTGGCGGAAACGGGCTCCCATAGTATTTAAACCAATCTGTTGAGTGAATGATTCACTTTAGAAAAAGACAGCAACTTGTCGCCACATAATGGTTTAACTATGTAAACTATGTAGGAGTCATTGATACAGCATACAGACCGACAGTCTGTCTGGAACTTGCAAACACAGATAAGCAAAGTGATTTAACTTTTAATTGTCACCATCCCCTCTGTGGGATGCCTAAGTTTACTTCACCATATTACAAATAAATCCTAATCTATTCATGACAAACTATATATTGTTGGGAAGGTCCAAGACTCCTATATAGATATTTTACCACACTTTTGTGTTACAAATTATATAGGAAAAGTAATAGATTAAATTATGACAATAGTGCACCTCAAAAATCTACATAATAACAGGAGTTCTTCGTTGCCTTTTTACCTATCATGCAATAGAAATCTTAAGAAATTATATATCAACTGAAAACTTAAAATCTCATAATTCATCCTTTGAAAACCATTTTAAAATCAGACATTGCATTACCATGGAAATTGTACATCAAAATCATATTACAAAATGTTTTCATTCATGAATTATAAAAATGTAACTATAGTGCATTTTTATGTCTATGTTCAAGATGGGGAGTGACAGTTAAATGGTTAAACAATTAAAAGTTACAGTGCTCTATATCAGTCATTCTGAAGACCAGAAACTCACAGTTTTTTTGGATGTGTGTATAGGCTCAGCGGTGGTGGACTGGCTTGTGTTTAATAAGCTGGCTCTGACCCGTGTGGAGGCAGTAACATTAGCCTCTACACTGCTGGACGAGACCTCCCTGCGGCCCATCGGGATCAGGAGCACAGACGCTCTCCGTAATGCAGCTCTAGGAGAACAATTCCTCGATGACTCCACTGCACTCTACTGCTTTGTAAGTTTCAAATCTCGCTTTTGTTGTTTTATTCTCTACTCAGTGCTTTTGTAATTATGTATAATAGATATGATTTCCCAAACAGTCCCAAAGCTTCCAGAAGCGAGGCAGTGTGAAAGCAGAGAAGTCTCGGTCTGCAGTGGAGCTCAGTGGAAGAGTAGTAAAGAGAGGTTACCTACTCAAACAGGTGAGCACTATAATCTGAAGTTTTGAACTGAATAGTTCTTATCTGTGATTCTAACAGTCTTTTTTCTGTGTCAGGGGCACAAGGTGAAGAACTGGAAGGTGAGATTGTTTGTTCTGAGGGCGGAGCCTAGTTTCTTGCACTATTATGACCCTAGCAAGGTGAGAACACTGACCTGCAATTCACAGACTGTAATAGTACATTTTATGCTAAAGTCTACAGAAATCATGTGATGTTTATTTTTGTGCTGAATTGTCAACTTCTTGATGGCCACCTTTCCTAGGATGACATCACTCCGGTTGGCAGTATATCGCTGCGTGGCTGTCTGGTGTCTGCTCTGGATGATAACGGCGTACCGTCAGGTGAGTCAGAATTACACCTCTGTTTAAAAGTGTCTGTAGTCTGATGACTACCTGTTTCACAATGAATATTTACAAAGCAATTCCAGATATGAGTCAAGACTTTGAAGACCTTGCCACAGACCAAAAACACAGCAATGATTTGGGTCTTGTTGTCATGGCAGCAGAAATATTTACAGGTAAATACTGTAAACACAAAGGTTAATGGTCATTTTTCTGTACTCTTCAGGTGTTAAAGGTAAAGTCCAGGGGAATCTCTTTAAAATCATCACTCAGACGGACACACACTATTACATCCAGGCCCCAACACACGAAGAGAGGATGGACTGGATCCGAGCTATTAGACAACTGACATAACTGACCCTTCGCAAAAGACCCGGCTCCCTTCGTTACTATTGCTATGTCCGACAAACCATGGCACTTTTATGCCACACATCATGTTGTCACACAGTGAAAAATACATTGCGGAGCAAAGAGAAAACTGACAACATGCTGACAGACAAGACAGAGCAGATTACTTTAGGTATTAAACAAAGCCTAAGCCTTCAAATTCGGTTGTTTTTGAAGAAATTTAGACAATAAATACTGTTTTATGGCTCTTTAGTGTTGTGACAGATCGCTGTAGCACTTTCAAGTGGCATGTTAACGATCATCTTTTCCTCTTTACTAGTTATAGCATGAAATATACATGAATGAACATCAGAAGGTATGTTGTTTCAACCATGGAAAGACTCAAAACACACAATTTTCTAAGTTCAAGTCCACCAATGTTAATCTACTCTCCTGTCTAGTTTGTTTGTCGGATCAAAAAAGTCAGATTTGGCGTTATAATTGGTCGTATCAATTGGCCTGTCAATCAAACTCCTTGCGAAAGGTCAATTAGGTCATTGTTGGTATTGTTAATTTTATTGTTATTGCTAATTTTGTATTTCTGTCTGTCACACATCTATTTAGAAATCTTGTTCTGTTTTAATAGTTTTACATGTGGTGTTTGTGTATGTGCATAGCAAACAAATATACATTGTTATATAAAAAATATTACTAAAAATGGTAAAAAATAATAATACACATTTAAGTAAGCATATAGAATATTTACATGTAAAATTCAGATTTTCCCAATGTCCAACGTTTTGATATTCCTAATAGTCTGTATCTTATGTTTGAAATAATATACAGGTGGTAAAGCTTATACATTCAATGAATGTACTTTGAAAGCATGAATGATGATAACTGTAACATTTATTTGGTTGTATTTTGTAAAATAAAAGTTATATTTGAGTAACTGTCATCTGGCAATCATATCTTTGATGTGCATACCTGCAGTTTTGTAATGGACCATTAGCATGTTTCTGCCTGCCTTCTGTTTGTCAGGTAACAGAACTGACTTCATGTCTTGCACAAATCTTTTGGTTTGTTGCTATGGTTAAAAACACACACACTGTGTCTGTGAATGTATTTCTCGCTCTCTCTCTTTTTAAACATGCCCAAATACACACTTTTACACACACACACACACACACGTTTTTTTGGTGAATTGTGGGGACTTCCCAGACACTTCTATAGTTTTTATACTGACAAAACGATATTGTCTATCCCCTAACCCAACCCTAACCCTAAACCTACCCCTTACAGAAAACATGTTTGCATCGTTACATTTTCAGATAAACATCATTTACTATTTTTAATAATTTTTTAACATTGTGGGGACCACAGGCCGGTCCCCACAATGTCAAAAATTTCAGGTTTTACTATCCTGGTGGGGACATTTGGTCCCCACAATGTAGCAAAAACAAGTACACACACACACACATTAAATAACTTTAAATAATCAGATCTTCTTAAAAGTTCTTTAAGAAAAGTTTACTGTTTACAGTACATATTGCAATTATTAGATGTTAAAAGACATTCAAGTAAACCTTGCTATTTAATACATGCTTCATTTGCAGCATTAAGTGTGTAGATTGACAGCACCAAGTACAGGCTTCAGAGGACTTTGAGTCCTGTTTTTCAAACCAATACAATCTCAGGGAATTGCATTTTAAAGTGAACATTCAATGCCATCAAAACTGTTCTGTGGTACATTCAAATGAACCAAAGCAAAAACAAACATGATTCTTATGATTCTGAGTTATTCTGTTCTGTTGAAATGATTTAACTCATTTTTCAGACAGGCAAACAAAAAACATTCCTGTAGCTCAAACTGTCAGCAGTGCCAAGGATATGGGTTTGATTCTCAGGGAATGCAGAAACTGATTAAATGTATACCTTGAATGCAAAGTAAGTCACTTTGGATAAAAGCATCTGCCAAATGTGTGAATGCAAATGAATTTGAACTACAACAATTACTGCTACAAGCACACCTAAAGTCCTCTACTGTATAAGTGCATCTAATGGAACAAATGAAGGCACTTTTGCTTCTGTTTCAAAGAGCCAAAGAAACTAAATATCTAATCAAAAGCAAACAAAAAGGTAGATAGTACATTATGTATTATAAAAACTATGAAAGAAATCTTCTATCTAAGCTAGTTTATGGCAAAACGTTCTTAATTTGAATTTTTATGCTATCTGGATTGGTTAAACCTGGTTGCACATGAGGTAACACAGCTTCTTTAGAGATTTTCTCCTACTAATGTGATCCTGGACCACAAAACCAGTCATAAACCGGCCAGTTTTTAATCAATAAGCTTTCCATTGATGTATGGTTTGTTGGAATAGGACAATATTTGGCTGAGATACAACTATTTGAAAAACTGGAATCTGATGGTGCAAAAAATCAAAATATTAAGAAAATCGCCTTTAAAGTTGTCCAAATAAAGTTGTTATCAATGCATATTACTAATTAAAAATTTAGTTTTGATATATTTACGGTAGGAAATTTACAAAATATCTTCACTGAACATGATCTTTACTTAATTTCCTAATGATTTTTGACGTAAAAGAAAAATCGATAATTTTGACCCATACAATGTATTGTTGGCTATTGCTACAAATATACCCATGCTACTTATGACTGGTTTTGTGGTCCAGGGTCACAAATGTCTCCAAAACCATTTTAAAATGAACAGCCTCATTTGCCACTACAAATAAAAATTACTAGATTGAAACTATACAAAATGGCCAATTAGTCTACCAAAACAAACACAGACGAAACTGAAAAAAGTTCTAGATGTTCTAGATGAACAGAGGGAGTTCTGGAACTTTAAGACAATTGTGTACAGTACGCTCAGAATTCTAAAACCTCAGCCAAGTTGCTTCTAGGAATAGTCTGTGTCCTCATAGCAAACAATTCTTCACTTCACTGCTCAAGCCACTTTGGTGAGCTGTAGGTCTCCATGGACTCTAAGAGCAGTGAGAGATGCGAGCTGAGTCAGTCTGTGAGTGAAACCACACAAGGGCTGCCCATCCACCAGAATACGGAACTGCTGGTGCTCGCACACAATCTCCATCTGAGAGAGACACAAGATGAAAACAACATTATTGTGACTGAAAGTTATGAGCTTTATTTAGCTGTATCTAACCTTCCGAACACATACTGTGAGTTTTTACCTTAAATGGCTCTCCTGGAGCAAAGGGGAAGAAAGACAGGGCGGTTTCTGAAGCGCCCCACTGTCCTGACAGACGAGCGTTACGAAGCACGGCCTTTTCTGAAAAATTCACCTTCAACTCCAGACCCACGTCACCCTCGATTTCCTCATCCCCTTCTCCTTTAGACTGGCATGACACTAACACTACCATACTAAAGAGACAGACAGAAAAAGTTTTTTAACATCTGTTTAAAAACAAACATCTTTTGAGTCAATGTCATGGAATTTGAGCTTTTTGATCACGCTCCAGATCAAATCACATCATGAAGCAACAGTTTCTGGGTAACTCTTAGATGCCAAATATGGCCAGAATTTTCCAATCTGTTTTTCCCAGATCTGGCTGGCTAAGCCTTCATGGGAATTGACCTTTTTCCCACACTGGCAAAACAGAAGTGGACAACAACAGCTGGAAAACCACATGTACTGTAAAAAAAAGTCATTTTAATTGAAAACAAATGTTAAATGTTTAATTGAAAAAATATGTTTTTAAAAGTAAAAAGTATGCGTTTCCTTAATTTGTGGAAAAACACTGCATTCCCTGTCAGAATTCCCTGCTCAAACATCACATTTGTTTAGATTTTATTACAAAAAAGTTAGTTACTTTTTATTACCCTATTAGATTTGTTGGTTTAAATTAATGTATACAGATTGTTAATATTTTTGACTTGAATAAAACCGGTTAATTTCGATGTTTTTTAGCTGCCACTGTTGAATGTGGCTACATTGTATGGTATACACTGCTTTTCAAAAGTTTGGGATCAGTAAGACGTGTATTGTTTTTTTAAATACGTCTCTTATGCTCATCTACATTTATTTGATCAAAAACACAGGGATAAAAGCAGTAATATTGAGAAATGTTATTACAATATAAAATAATAGTTTCTATTTTAATATACTTTAAAATATAATTTATTCCTGTGATGCAAAGTTAAATTTTAATCAGCCATTACTCCAGTCTTAAGTGTCCTTCAGAAATCATTCTAATATGCTGATTTATTATTAGAATTATCTATGTTGACAATGCTGTCAAATATTTTTTTGGAACCTGTGATGCTTTTTTTCAGGATTCTTTGATGAATAAAAAGAACAGCATTTATTCAATATTATAAGTCTTTGCCATCACAAGTCTTTTTATCACATCCTTAAATAAAAATATTAATTTCTTTCAAAAAAAAAAGAAAGAATACAAATGTACTGACCCCAAACTTTTGAACGGTAGTGTATATTATTAGAAAAGATTTGTATTTTAAATAAATGCTGTTTGTTTTTGTTTTTAGCTTGTTATTCATCAAAGAATCCTGAAAGTATCAGTTTGCAAACAAAAAGAAATAGTTTACAGCATATTAGAATGATTTCTAAAGAATCGTGTGACACTTAAAAGGGTCATCGGATGCCCATTTTCCACAAGTTGATATGATTCTTTAGGATCTAAATGAAAAGTCTGTAATATACTTTGCTTAAAAATTCTCAATGGTTGTGTAAAACAACACCCTTTTTACCTTGCCAAAATCAGCTCTGCAAAAATCATCCTGTTCTGGTCGAGGCTGTTAATGAGCTCTGCTCGCCCCGCCCCGCCCCTCTCTTCTCTCTGTAGAATGACGAGCCTGTTTACTTGAGCCGCGTTTAGCCGCTAAACGTGTTAACTAGCACGTTATTAGGAAAGGTGATTGCAGAGATTCATAAAAAAACCCTTATACTCACTTCTGCTGTAGGTGAAGCTGGATCACGAATGATTTGTGCGAATATAGACGCTTTTATGTAGATCGGGAGCCGCATTCCCTTCACAAACAAACTTAATCCACTGCATCTTCAGTGGCTCAGATGTAGGGAGTAAATGACGACCACTATGTTCATTATTACAACCAGCAACACAACACCTCAATCGCTCAATCGGAGATATTCTTGTCTAACTTACATCCCTGCACCAGCATCGAAACAATGGAGGTCGGACTGTTACAGCTGATCTGAGGTAAGACACTCATGTCAATCAACTATCGTGGGAGCGGCCTCTGTGGGTGTGACGCCACAACGACAGGCATCTGAGAATGGCTCGATTTGAAAAAGGGGATATTATTTTTACAGATTAAATAAAAACCACTGCATGGATTTTTATCATTATAGAGTAGATTTGGACATACACTTCCAACACACATTAATGTTCAAACAACATGAAAAAGTGAACTTTTCATCCGATGACCCCTTTAAGACTGATGATGCTGAAAATTCAGCTTTGATAATAAATTAGATTTTAATGTATATTAAAATAGAAAAACGTTATTTTACAACATAAAGATGTAATATTTCACAATATTATTTTTTTCTGTATTTTTGATTAAATAAATGCAGCCTTGACGAGCATGGGAAACTTATTTTTAAAAACATTAATACCTACTGATCCCAAACTTTTGAACGTTAATGTATGTATATAATATAATCTGTTTACACTATAGAAATATATTTACAAAAGAATATATATACTATTATTTTACATATACACACACACACGCACGTAGTACTGCAGTTAAATGGGTGTTTTTCCACATGCATTTAAAATGATGTCTCGTGTTCTCTGTTGGCACCCATGTTTTCTCTTGCTCCTGTGTGAACTGGAGACGTTAAAACGGTTTAATCCCCGATACAACTGGCTCATTGTGTTACCGCAGTGAAGGCGCGTCTCATCCTCAATGAACGAAGTCATTCAGGATGTGCGGATGTGACATTTGACAAATGAACGCAAGTGCTGGCGAAGGCACAGGCAGGTGTGTCTGATACGAACCTTTTGGGCCGCTTGTGAACAATACCCATCACTACCAGCCTCATTGTCGGCCGCAGACCCCCTTTGATCTCCCCAACATAGTCCTCCTCCTGCGGGGATAGTATTTTACTTTAATTCAAACATCCGATGCTATGCAATCCAGACGAAATCATTAACGTACTTACTTGAAATACAATATCTTTAACCCATCGCTGAGCGTCAAGAAGGATAATAAAAGACCATTTTTCACAGTTTACAGTTTGTTTTATGCACATTACATTTTAATATGCAAATTACCGAGTCGTATTGTTTATAAATGTAGCAGTCTCATATATAGGCTATATGTGATATATTTATCGGTGTAGAATCAAATATACAAGCCCAGTGAGGACGTCACTGTGCCGACACAATCAATCAGTCTCAGCAGCGGATAATAAACTCTAAAATCACAATCATCATACTTACGTTTCGGATATTCCCCTTATCTGTCATGCTTTCCTCTGTAGCAAACGGCTTTAGTTTTAGTCGTGCAGGTGTTGCGTTTCAAGCGCGAGGACAATAGCTGTCATGCACGGAATTGATCATCGCAGTGCGCGAGACCGGCGTTGAATCGGCGCACCCCGCCTCGCGCCATTCCGTTTCCATAGTAACCATCACAGGCAGGGAGTGATGATGACAAAAATAAAGTAGTGACTTCAGCATATTTCAAAATTAATGAACGAATCTCTGCTCAATATGAGAACATAGGCTGTACCAAGTTTTGTGATTAAATATACACACTAGCCTATTAATAAATTTAATTTAAATTCAAAACCATAATTTATTTGAATTCTTTATTTGAATATTTACTAGGTTATATTCTTATACATTAAAATTATACCAAGATAAATACTAACTCACTTGGGAATAAGCTCATATAATGGTGGAATCACAAACATGGACAACACACTCAAGAGACATAATTAGCTCCCAAGTCCCAGCAGGTGTATTGTTTTACATTCCCATCTAACCAGTCCGGCACTTTGTTTCTGCAATATGTTTTTACCACCTGGAGAGAGTTTCCAAGGTTTATTAGCTCCAAATTATGTTGTTTCCCAGTGTCAGTTTCAGGGCTGTTTGTACACAGCTCTCAGTACACTGTCTCAGTTAAAACCTAAATAATTTTCCAGCCGAATACGAACATTTGTGGCATCAACCCAAATATTCAGCAACAGAAACAAGAAAATATTAGAGTGAGACATCCCTGCTGAAACAAAACAAAACAAAACAAAAAACAATATAAACCATCAAAGAAGTTATAATGGTTTCCACTACAAGTACCATTACAAACAATTAAAAAATGGTTGCATGTGTGTGTTTTGAAACATATTCCATTAGGATTTAGTGGCCAATGTATCTATAAACTGTATCTAATTTACATATTAATGTGTTTTTGGGGCAACATATGTGACCCTGGACCACAAAACCAGTCTTAAGTAGCACGGGTATATTAGTAGCAATAGTCAAAATTGTATGGGTCAAAATGGTTGATTTTTCTTTTATGCCAAAAATCATTAGGATATTAAGTAAAGATCATGTTCCATGAAGATATTTAGTAAATTTCCTACGGTAAATATATATCAAAACTTAATTTTTGATTCGTAATATGCATTGGTAAGAACTTTAAAGGTGATTTTCTCAGTATGTTGATTTTTTGCACCCTCAGATTCCAGATTTTTAAATAGTTGTATCTCAGCAAATATTGTCATATCTCATTCATATTTCATAAATCTCAATCTTAATCCGACTGATTTTGTGGTCCATGGTTACATATAATGAAAAACTAAGTGTAATAATGGGAGTAATAATTGGCAAGATTTTCATAATAAGATCTAATATTTCATAGGAATATTCATATATAATTTCTTTCCCTATTCACTTGTGTCTCCCGAAGTGCCTAATAAACATGATTTAAGTCCTGGTGTCCTCTACAGTGGGCATGCATGAAACTGATGTCCTGATTTCATAACAGAAACTCATATTTTGATTTGAAACACCATAACTTTTTCCTGAGATGTTGATTTATGACAAACAACTTGAAAATTAGAGAGATTTAAATGATTACTGCAAAATATTACCATATTTCCATAAGGGTGTTGAATTTGATCACTACATTAATGTCAGCCATTTTTGAAGACCAAGAAGAGAGTGATCATGGTGAAACTTCCAAACATTTGGTATCTTTGAAAAGCCTTGAATGTGCTCTTTACAGGACATCAGACTTAAAACTATGACATGTAAGGTCTCAGAGAAATCGCTAAAAATAATGTCCTCTAAAGAGCACAAAACTCCATAGCTGGTAGTCAGAAGGATAGGCACGATTACAGTTTCCATTAAAACCAGTACAATTCCCATTATAACCAGCTGAATCAATTTTAATTCTGTGATGGTTCCTATTTTTTTTTTAGCAGGGATGTAGCAACAACTACACAAAGTTTAAATGCAACGTCAAATCTAATACAAATACCACGAGATAAGACAGCGATCATCACAATATAATGTTTAAACAAACACATTTTCACAATAAATCCATAAGATTTCAGGTCACAACAACTGTCCACCAAAAATGAACTGTATTTAATACTTAAAGAAAGATGGCTTATTTGAACCACAAGAGGCAAATATTAAACACAAAAGATAATCTAAGTGTCTTCCACTAGGGGTCGCGTATAGTTGAGCAGAAAGATTAAATCGCCTTTTGTTTTTTTATTGATTATTTTAAACATAATACAATGTAATTGTATTGTAATCTGTCAATCTAAAGGATTAATACCTAAATTTAGGTTAAAATCAACTACGGGAATGCCAATAAAATGGCTTTTAAAATAATTTATTACAAACCACTGTGATTGGATCATCCTTTCAGCGCTGAGAAAAGTATCAGGTATCACCTGACTACATCAGCAGCCACAGTAAAGTTATTTACACCTGAGTGAAGACTAGCAATTTAATTGTCACCAAAAAGAATAAATGTTATTTAATTAGAAGCCCAGCTGTGATACACAGTTTCATGGCAATTGCCATTCTTATCCCCTGTTTAATTTCTATTGTTTTGACCCTTGAACTGACAGCTCCTGGATCAGCTGATCGAGTCACATGACTCGGCTCTCTCATGGCCACACACAGCTGATGCCAAGCGCATTTGAACGCGCTGTTCTTTAGTCTGGCATATAAAGGACAATCCAAAATCGTAAGTGCTGATTTAAATTAATTATTTATTCTTGTACATCAGAGTAAAGCGATGTACAGTGTTTTGATGGTGTAGTCAATTTGCCCTCCTCCAAACTGTTTCAAGTGGGCAGTGTCTGTTGTTTTGCTGTCATTATTTCACTTTAGCCAAAGTTTAAAACACACTGATCGCAATGTAAAAACGTTATGGAGGTCGTTAACAGCCTAAGTCCAAAAAATGTTGACATCATTCCTGCAACTTTTTCTGCTTTATAACAGTTTTTAATCTTATTAACCGGTTCTGCTCTTTTAAAATGAAGTCTGTACAATTGTGAATTTTTATATTATTGTGTCTTCTTATTATTATTTTATTCAAAGTAAATACTTTTTATCTTTATAAAAATGTGTGCATATATTCTGAGTTTGATTTGATATCGCCTATGATATAGGGTTACAAAACCGCTCATATTTATTTCCTTTCATTTTCTATTCCGTATCTTTCTTAGATGTGGAATACTTAATAACACATCTGAGGCCAGTAATCTGTCCGTGGACGTCAAGAGATTACTTAATCAAAGCGGACTATCTATCATGCATCCGTTTGGCCGTGAAGAAGAGACCTCCAGGCGCGAGCTCTTCAGCTTCTTCACTCGGTGTTTGAGGCGCGGTGAGTGGGAGCTTGCGGCAGCCTGCGTGGGTCAGCTCGGCGATGCCCGCGGAGATGACCCTCATCGCCCGCATGACATCGTTAAAGCCATCGTTACCCACCCATACCCGCTCAGGTGAGCAACCCTGACAGGAATAAACAACAGAACCAATAATGTAAACAAATACACTTTCCTCTTTCTGCTGACAGTGGTTACAATAGTTCTAGTTACTTTTAGACGGAAACTGTGGTTGTTAATATGGTAAATGTTTCATTTTACACATCTGCTTTTCTATTGCTTATACTTAGGTGGGAAACAGTGGGCAGCCCTCACAGACTGGCCTGGTATTGGCTTCAAGTTCTGGAAAAGCAGACTAAAATAAAGGTGTGTGGATATCATTTCTTATGGATGCATTAAGCGTTCATCCCTGTTGTCAGTACCTCTTTTTCCTGATTCAGATTATGGTTACCTTCTCTGCAGGTGAGCAGGTCTGTGAAGAGAGAACTGGAGTTCGTGTTGCTTCTAGAAGAACTTGGAGACGTGCCACTGTCTATACTTAAGGTATGATTAATTTCCAACTACTGCATGTAGAGTACAAAATATGGTAGCGCTGACACTGTTGAAACAACTTTATGGCTTTTTGTTGACAAACCTCAGATAGTTTCCTTTGAACTCTGATAAGGTTCGACTCTATCAGTTGCTATTGTGCACATGTGCACAGTTGAGCAAGACATACAGTATGTTTTTGCTTTTTGCACTTTTTTCCTTTCCAAGAAATATTGCATCCACTTTCCATGCTAAAAGTCTTAATTTTGCAATAGACATTTGTTAAGTTACTCCATTACCACAAATCCTTTTTTTTCTTTCAATTTTTTTTTTATCTCCTAACTAAAATCATTCAGTAAAGAGCCTGAGACCACAAATCCTGTCATAAATGTCAGTTTTTTTAATTTGAGGTTTATACATCATCGGACAACTAAATAAATAAGCTTTCCATTGATATGGTTTGTTAGGATAGGACAGTATTTGTTTGAGATACAACTATTTGAAAATCTGGAATCTGAGGGTGCAAAAAATCTAAATATTGAGAAAATCGCCTTTAAAGTTGTCCAAATGAAGTTCTTAGCAATGCATATTACTAATCAAAAATTGAGTTTTGATATATTTACAGTAGGAAATTTACAAAATATTTTCATGGAACATGATCTTTTCTTAATATCCTAATGATTTTGGCATAAAAGAGAAATCGATAATTTTGACCCACACAATGTATTTTTGGCTATTGCTACAAATATACTTGTGCTGCTTACAACTGGTTTTGTGGTCCAGGGTCACATTTAGTAAAGATCTTTAATCCTTGTCCCAAATCAACCAACAGATCTTTGGTCTAATTTATAAGGAAATGATCTCACAAGTACCAAATTGCAAATGAAATAACGGAACAAATACTGTGCGGTCACATTAGCAAATTTTAATCAACATTTTGTGGACAAAAATGTCCAAAAGGGCTGTTGTTAATTGTGTAAGTGAGATTTATAAACTATTGTTGAAAGTCAAGATCAAGTGCAGTCTTACTTTTGTTTTTCTCATTTGAGAAGTCGTTCTCAGATATACGTCAAAATAAGGAACAAAAGACGAACTCAATTTGTGTTTAAAGGAGACCCCAGAATGTGTCTGTGAAGTTTCAGCTCAAAATACCAAATCATTTGTTATATAATTTTAAAAATGCCTATTTTGAGTGGAAGCAGAAACACGCTGTTTTCATGCATGTCTCTTTAAATGCAAATGAGCTGCTGCTCCCGCCTCCTTTTCCAGAATAGGATTGTGCTTTTACAGCTCATTTCCTTAGATACTCTGCTAAAAAACATCTGTTTGGTTTTAAATATAATTTCTATCGTGCTGAAATCTTGCGTTTTAAACTGTATTAGTTTAAACTTCTGTGATATGGTTATTTGAGCGCACACAAAAAGCGACTGTCACACGGCCTTTGAGTAATAAACTAAGTTCTCTTTCACGTGTTATTGCACTTAAACTGTCAAATGCACACAAGTTCATGTTAAAAACACACATGAATTACAAAAACGGTCGGTTTTGTCTGTGAATGTAAACAGCTGGGAAAGAAATATCATGTTTATATTAGATTCATATTGCAGTAGTGTAATATAGTGTAAATAAATCAATAAATTCACTGCTTTCTTGTCTCCTCTAAGAAGCCCTACTTTTTTCTTCTCCTTTGCTCTACATCTTCTATAGGAGCTGCATGAAGCCTTCCTGTACTCTGAGAAAGTAAAGGGAAAGATTCCAGGTGATTCCACCCCTCCACTGAGCGCTGCTGTTCTATCCTGCCTCCGTTCTCTTTTAACTCGCCAGCAGCCGCGGCTCTGCCACTCTCTCATCAGCTTCCTTCAGCACTCAGGCCATACCAGAGATCACGCCTTACAGGATGTCTTCATTCAGCACCTCACCGAGCGAGTGAACGTGCCTGTGGATGAAAGGAATGAGAAATGGGTTGAAGAGGTATGTTCAGTGCTGGCCTTAGCACCGTGGGGGCCGGAAAGGTCAAATGCTCAGCTAGAGACCCTGTGGGAGGGTTTGTGGTCGGCTAGAGAAGGGCCCATGACGGAGGAGAGAATTCTGGGATGCCTGCTAAGGCCGCAGGGTCAGGCTCTGTTGACGGCATACTGCTCCACAGCACTTAAACTTCTCAAAAAGAAACTGCTGAGAGAAGCACCACACACACAGGGTGAGTCAATTAAGATTATCGTGGTCATACAGACAACTAGGAAATTACATTTTGTTGCTGTAATAATGTGTGTTTTTTTTGTTCTATGAATCTTGTAGCAAAATACTGACAATGAAACACTAGTAATAGGTTTGCCCCTTTTGTTAATGATCAGTATTCGTAATATTGTTGTGGCAACCGTGATGCATTTTTTCAGGATTATGTGATGAACAGAAAGTTCAGAATTACAGCATTTATTTTTAAAGTGCAATGCAATTTATTTTTTAAATGCAAATCTGAGCCATGATTAATAGTGGTTTTGCTTCCAATTTGTGTGTTGTGTATTTAGGAAGTGAAGGAGATTGTTATTGGTGTGTGTGCAACCTCCTTTACTTTGACTTTTCACACTTCTGCTCATGTGGTCATAGTTTCCTCCCAAAAAGTCTTCATTTGTCACACCATTTGCATGTGATCATTTTTTTTTTTTTTTTTAACAATCGTGTTGATGCTTGTCAAAAACTCATTTCTATTTCCTTCTAGGTGACTTGCCTGATCTGGAAAGGGTCATGCTTGGCTTGTGCTGTCATGGTGACAAGCGTTTGGTGTGGAAAGCCATTTACTTTGAGTGTTTGAGCACTGGAAAGCACTTTCTGGAGCAGGTCTTGGTAGGTGTCCACAATCAGACAAACAAAGTGTAAGGTCTCTGTTTCTGTTTTAATTCCTGAAGTTAGTTAATGAGACTAACTTCATCAAAGTTCATTCATTGAAAAATAACACTTATAAAAGTGTATAGATAAAAGCAACACAATGTTTCCTCTAGTTTTATAATTGCAATGGTCTATCCTTGTTGTTTGCAGCTTACTGGTTTAGATCTCATAAAACGGGAGGAGTTCACCAAACTGGAAACACTATTGCAGGCTGAGTTTCAGCCTTTGTCCCGCCTCTTGTTGTTGTTGGGTTGGATGCATTGTCAAAGTCTGGATTCTGCCAAGACCCTTCTTGGAGTCCTACATCACCAACAGGTCAGTAGTCATTTGAACGACAGTACAAAGTATCCTCCCTTGGGCTGCTTATTCTGGTCAAGAACGACCCACTAAGACAGATTTTTTTATCCCCCTTAAAGGGATAGTTCACCCAAAAATGAAAATTCTGTAATTAATTACTCATCCTCATGTCATTCCACACGCATAAGACCTTTGTTCATCTTTAGAACACAAATTAAGATATTTTTGATGAAATCCAAGAGTTCTCTGACCCTATAGACAGCAGGTGTCCAGCAGGTGTCCAGCAGGTGTCCTACCACGGTCACAAAAACGTAGTGAGGATGTCTTTAAAATAGTTCTTGTGACATCAGTGGTTCAACTGCAATTTTATGAAGCTACATGAATACGTTTTGTGCTTAAAGATAACAAAATTACAACTTTATTCAATGATTTCTTCTGTCCCGGGACAGTCTGCCGCCATTATCGAGAATACCACAATGCGTGTACATTCCTCTGCTTGTAAACAAGGCGCAGCACAAGTGTGTTCCATGTCAGCAACACCACATGCATGCGGAAGAAATCGTTGAATAGTTGTTGTCTTTGTTTTCTTTGTGCACAAAAAGTATTCTAATAGTTTCATAAAATTAAGGTTGAACCACTGATGTCACATGAACTATTTTAACAATGTCCTTACTACCTTTCTGGGCCTTGAATGTGGTAGTTGCGTTGCTGTCTATGAAGGGTCAGAAAGCTCTTAGATTTCATAAAAAATATCTTAATTTGTGTTCCGAAGATGAACCGAGGTCTTACGTGTTTGGAACAACATAAGGGTGAGTAATTAATGACAGAATTTTCATTTTTGGGTGAACTAACCTAAAGACTTGATAGAATAATAATAGATTGGTGTGGCAAACAACTCTTTCAAATAGTTCCATAGAAATGTTGGCATGTAACCAGGTACAAAATACACGCCAAACAAGCACTTGTTGTAGCAACCTAGTACCTTGTAAAAATAACATTGTCAAAAAAATCCATTTGGACAGACAATCCGGAAATGGCAATTTCAGGTAGACTTTGCCTTTTTTGTGTTTTTAAAGACTTTAAACGAGGAAGTTTTGTGTTGTCTGATTAGGTCTACACATGCTCAGTAAAGTCCGCATGAAAACATTTACTTTTAAGGGCCTACTTCTTGGACCTTTCTCGATCCTGCCCCCGCCTCCCTGTCTCACTTCTCTTCCTGTATAAAATACTGTTCTATTTTAATGAAGGCAAAGACAGAAGAAATAAATCTTTAATAAAAAAAAAAATCCCCTCCAGCTAAGGCGTGTGATCTTGAGCTTTTCTAAAATGGGCCATGTTTCCTTGTGCAACACTCATGACGTGTACACCTTCATTAGATATAGGAGATGGCATTCAGAAGAAAGTTATTGATATTTTGTCTAATTTTTAATTAATTAATTACATGATGTTGCTAATAATTAATCTAATTAATCGTAAAAAAAAATACTGTGAAAGGACCCACAAAAGATTATTTAAAGCTATTTTTGTGTTAAATAAGAAAACATCAAGTAGACATTACACTTTGTAGCTTTAGAAAGAAATATTTTATTTGATTCAACAAAAAGTTTATTACACATACACATTTAGGCTGCAACGTAAACCATGGAACATAAAAGAAGATAATTTGAGAAATATCTCAGTATTTTTTGTTCATATAATTAAAGTCATTGGTAACCAAAACAGCTTTGTTACCAACAGTCTTCAAAATACCTTATTTTATGTTCCGCAAAAGAACAGTTTGAAACGCTATGGGGGTGAGTAAATGATGACAGAATTAACTTTTTTTTTTTTGGTAAACTGTCCCTTTAATTTTTTTATTTTTATTTATTATTTTTTTTTAATGAAATGATAGGCTACTTTAAATAAGGAACTAAATCTGCCAGCAGGTGGCAGTAAATATCTTTATGAGTCATTAGCTCAAAGGGCTGATTCATTCAGGAATAAAGTGAATGGCTCTCTTTATGAATGGGTCTTTGAATCATTAGTTCACACGATTCATTCAAAACGCGGATTCATTCAGAAATCAAACACCGCTGTGTTGCTTGAAGACGCGCAACAATTCTGCTTTGGCTTTAAAGGTAATATGCTCTCTGCAAAATTGAGCAAAAACACATTATATTGTGTTTACAATATAACACAGCATCAACCTTTTATTTACTGAACTGTTGTATAAAATCACATTTAAGCTCGTGATAGATTGGGACAAAACCAGCAAGTCAAAATCAGTGTCAAATTGCTCTTACTACGTGTGATAAATGTAAATGTATAAATATGAAACAAAACACATACAGGGGCATTTTTTGCACCAATATCTTGAATTTTAGGGCATAACTGCATTTGTGGAGTTGTTGCTCTGCATCATATTTGTCAACAGTTAACTGTATGAAATATAAGATGATGTACAGGTCCGTGGGCGGGGCCAGTGCGTTAACTGCGTTAAAATATTTTAAACGCGTTATTTTTTCATAACTAATTAATTAAGTGAATGCGTTAAACTGATAACCCTAATCTAAATACTGTACATAATCATTTCACATTAGTGTGTGTGAATGTAAATTAATTAATAAGTTCCTTCTTTCTTGCTCTCTGTAGCCCCAGAAAAATGATTCTGTACTGAGTGAGTTAGCTT
Source organism: Labeo catla (assembly GCA_012976165.1). Lineage (NCBI taxonomy): Eukaryota > Metazoa > Chordata > Actinopteri > Cypriniformes > Cyprinidae > Labeo > Labeo catla. Next base: position 34,114 of record VONZ01000791.1, on the reverse strand, counting down.
GCACTCTGTCCTCTCAACTTGGTGTGCTGGAATGGTGCGACCAGAACAACCCGTGAGTTAAAACGCTGTTTGTACCCTTTCTTTTTTTTGTGAAATGGTTGATTTAACCACAATAATGCATCCTAAAAAGCTACACTACTGTTCAGAATTTTTGAATGAAGTCTTGTGCTTACCAAGGCTGCATTTATTTGATCAAAAATACAGTAAAAAAATGTTAAGTATTGTAAAGATTTTAAAGAACTGTTTTCTGTTTTAATATAATTTATTCCTGTGAAGGCAAAGCTGAATTTTTAGCAGACATTACTCCAGCCTTCACTGTTGCATGATCCTTCAGAAATCATGCAGTTGGTGCTCAGGAAACTTTTCTTTGATGATTGTGCTGCTTATTATTTTTCTGGAAAATTTGAAAATGTGAAAACTTTTTTCAGATTCTTTGATTTTTAATTTTGTAGCACTATAAATGTCTTTACTGTCACTTTTGATCAATTTAATGCATCCTTGCTAAGTAAAAGTGTTAGTTTCTTGCAAAAAAACCCTCACAGTCCCCAAACTTTTGAATGGCAGTGCATATGTTTGTTTATTTACTGGTATGCATACTTGCACAGAGGGATATCCCATGAGGCCTTGCTGGGTCACCTACACATGCTGGACCATCACTCTGCCCTGTATGTGTTGCATTCCCTGACACCCCTCACTAAATACGAGGAGCACAGAGTTCTAGAACTGCTGCAAAGAACAGGTATAAGACACAAGGGGTGAATTTGAATTCACACAGATCTGCAGAAACTTTAAATTATTGTTCTGCATTTGTAGGAGATCCTTCATTAGTGGAGTCATCCAGCAGCTCTGTTCAGCGGAACATCACTCTGTTTCGAGGCTTCTGTGCCATGAAGTATGCCCTCTACGCTATCTGTGTGAATGCACACACACACACAGGCTGCCTGGACTGTGAGCCTCTGCATCAGCAGCAGACAGAGGCGGGTCAAGGGGATGAGCCAACTGCAGGTGAAAGTGCTGCTGTTTTATTTTTTCTATTAGGAAAACAAAAATAATATCTCTTCCCATTGTTATATCAACCAATCTTAATAATAAATTAGTTAAGAGCTTTAATATTTCCCGTTCCTATTTCATAGTTTGGGTGACTTTATTGTTCAGAAATGGTGAAAATAAAGATTGAATAGGTGTGTCAAATAGATGTGCAAAAGGTGTTTTTTCTTGTAAATGTGTATGGCACAGTTTCAGTAAATGTGATGACGTAGTTTACCTTTCATTCTTTACTCTTCCCAGGATGCTCTGATCTATTCCAGCACTACTTATCAGAATGTCAGCTGTACCTGGAAGCTGTTCCTGCATTATTCCGTTTGGAACTCCTGGAGAATATTTTCTCCCTCCTCTTCCTCTCTGACTCTGACTTCAGCCCACAATCAGATCAGATCAGCACCAGCACAGAAACCCAACCAGACACAAACACTGAAAAGAAGAAACCAAATGATACCAAAAATGTGAGCACAACTGAGAGCATCTTGAAAGCAGAAAAGGAAGGTGGAAAGATGGAGGAATTGAAAGAAGAGATCCAAAGTAGAGAGTCTGATCAGATAAACCCTGAGCTTAGCCACCTGATGTCAGGGTGTCGGGGGTTTCTGGTGGACTTGAGTGTAATGGAGGGGATTCTGCGGCTGGTGAGAGAGGGCTTGGAGGGCGTGTGTGGAGTTGGGCAGGAGGACGGCAGGGCGCTTGCGGCCGATGTGGAGTTGGCAGAGAGTCTGGGATGTTCTGTTACCGCAGAAACGTTCAGTGCCCGGTTACAGAGATTGTCTAAATACACGGCAGAAGCCCAGTGGAGATTGCAGATTGTTACTAGCAACCATGGAAATGGGAATGGTGAGAAATATGATGTAGTATTTTGATGTTCATGCAAGGGTTTAATACATATACTGCTGTTCAAATGTTTTGGGTCCGTTTTTCATTCAGCAAGGATGCATTAAAATAAACAAAAGTGGCAGTAAAGACATTAATAAAGTTACAAAAACATTACAAATAAATGCAGTTATTTTGAAATGTATCATAGTTTTCACAAAATATTAAGCAGCATAACTGTCAAAATTAAAAATAACAAGAGATGTTTCTTGAGGACCTAATTAACATATTAGAATAATTTCTGAAGGATCATGTGACACTGAATACTGCAGTTATGATGCTGAGAATTCAGCTTTGCCATTGCAGGAATAAATTACATTTTAAAAAGATAAAATAAAAAACAGTTGTTTTATTTTAATAAATTGTAATAATAACAACAATATTTTACATAATATAAACACATCTTGCTGAGCATCAAAAACAATTAAAAAAATTCTTACTGACCCCAAACTTTTGAATAGTAAAATTACACTACCATTCAAAAGGTTTTGAATAGGATTTTTAATGTTTTTTTTTTTTTTAAAGAAGTCTCTTCTGCTCACTAAGCCTGCATTTATTTGATCCAAAGTACAAAGTACAGTACAAGTTTGAAATATTTTTACTATTTAAAATAGAAACTATTTTCTATTTGAATATATTTTAAAATGAAATTTATTCCTGTGATTTCAAAGCTGAATTTTTACCATCATTACTCCAGTCGTATGATCCTTTTTTTTTAGGTTTCTTTGAATAGAAGGTTTTAGAAATAGAAATCTTTTGTAACATTATAAATGTCTTTATCATCACTTTTGATCAATTTGAAGCACCCTTGCTAAATAAAAGTGTTAGTTTCTAAAAAATCTAAATGATACTGACTCCAAGCCTTTAAATGCTATAGTATGTATATATATATATGTATGTATGTGTATAATGTTACAAAAGCCTTTTATTTCAGATAAATGCTGATCTTTGGATCTTGCTATTCATCAAAGAATCCTAAAAAGATGTACTCAACTGTTGTATATTGATAATAATAAAAAAAATCAGCATGCTAGAATGATTTCTGAAAGATCATGTGACACTGAAGACTGAAGTAATGATTCTGAAAATTTGGCTTTAATCACAGGAATAAATTAAATTTTTAAATATTTCACAATATTACTGCTGTGTATTTTGGATCAAATAAATGCAGGCTTGGTGAGCAGAAGAGAATTATTTAAAAACATTAAATATCTTTATCTGTTAAAAAACTTTTGACTGGTAGTTATATGTATTAACATATATGTGTGTTTGTATTTGTAGATGGCTTGTACCTTCCATCTCCACTTCCCAGTCCAGCATTTCCTCTGAAACGCCAGGGCAGCGGCAGCAGCGGTTCAGGTGTTCGGAGGAAGCGAAAAAACCACCGGCATCGCTCTGAACGACACCCTTCACCCGAACGACAGAACGGGGAGGTCAGCACCAGCGCCTCAGGTCAGTTCACACAAAAACATTCACACCTTGTTAACTTCCTTCCCACATCCTTTCTAAATGCTAACATTGTTTATTGCTTGTGCTGTCTTGCAGATGGCGGGGTGTGTATTGGGGCTGTGTGCCGTGGGAGTGAAGTGTGTCCGTGTGGTGGGCCACACAGCTGGCTGGTTCCTGCTATGCTCTCCCCACCTGAGTCTCTCCTCATTGCCTGCATACGCAGAGGCAACTACATAGAGGCCCAGCAGGTGAGACATGATGTCATTTCAGCAATGATGAAGTTACTGTGTATTGACACTACTACCGTTTTTGTTTACAGGAATAGTTGTCAAAAATTTTGTCATTAATTACTCACCCTCATGTTGTTCCAAACCCATATGACCTTTGTTCATCTTTGCAACACAAAATGACATCTGCGAGCTTTCTGACCCTGCATATACAGCATGTAAATGAAATGTTTCCAGCCCCAGAAATGTAGCAGTAATTTTTGACAGTTATTAATGAGTAATTAATGACAGAATTTTTATTTTTGATAAAACTATCTCTTTAAGGGTACAGCCAGCATAGTAGCAGGTCTAAAAGGAATCTGAGAAACATTTTAAGCATTTTCTGCACTAATTTATTCTGTGTGGACATAATTTTTCATTGTTGGCTCAGATCCATACGTTTGGGCTTTTTTAATGCTATGTGTTTGTTGTGTGTTTATTAGGTGATTGTGATGTACGGCTTGGAGAACTCTGAGTGTGCAGGTGAACTGGTCTTTATGGACCGGTACCGGGAGGTCCTGACCGAGCTGGCTCAGGTGGAGCAGAAGATAGAGAGCCAGTCACTTTCTTCGTCGTCCTCATCTTCAGAGGGTCTGGGCACAGTGAGTGTTGCTCCAGCTGGCAGGACAAGAATGGGCAGCAGCAGCAGATTAACACTTAAAAGCATTGGGAGTGCAGCAGCCGCAGGTATTGCACAAACAAATTTTACTATCTAAAGAGGACATGCCATAGGACTGTTTTTACAGTTGAAGTCAAAAGTTTATATTATTTAGTTTACCAGTTGGTTTACCAAAATAAGAGGGATCATAAAAAATGCATGTTATTGTTTATTTAGCACTGACCTGAATAAAATATTTCATATTTGGGGCAGTCATGGCCTGATGATTAGAGAGTCGGGCAGTGTGTATTCACTTCTCACTGCTGTGTGTGTGTACTCGTGATGGGTTAAATGCAAAGGACCAATTTCGAGTATGGGTCACCATACTTGACAATACATTGTCACTTTTTCACTTTCTTTTCATATATCAAGTTTACATACACTTGATTCTTAATACTGTTGTTACCCGAATGATCCACAGCTGTTTTTTTTATTGATAGTTGTTCATGTTTGTCCTGAACAGTTAAACTGCCCAATGTTCTTTAGAAAAATCCCTCAGGTCCCATAAATTCTTTGGGTTTCCAGCATTTTTATGTATTTGAACCCTTTCCAACAATGACTGTATGATTTTGAGATCCATCTTTTCACACTGAGGACAACTGAGGGACTCATATGCAACTATAACAGAAGGTTAAAATGCTCACTGATGCTTCAGAAGGAAAAACAATGCATCGAGAGGTGAAAACTTTTGAACAGAATAAGGATGTGTTTATTTTTCTTATTTTGACTAAATATCATATCTAGTACTTCCCTTCAGAAGCTACAGAAGATACATGTTTCCTAAAAGACAAAATAAGTTAAATTTACCCTAAATTTACCCGTAATACCTTCTGTTTCCTTCTGGAGCATCAGTGAGTGTTTGAACCTTCTGTAATAGTTGGTATATGTGAACATATTTTATGTAAAATCTTTTTTTCAGGTCAGTACTGAATAAGCAGTAACATTTTGTATAATTCCAAACATTTTGCTGATTATGCAAGGTGTATGTAAACTTTTGACCTCAACTGTATATAACACTATGTACATAGCCCAGCAACTGAAAGAATAAAGTGTGTAATGTTTTTGAAAAGTAGTGATATCTATAAACCTTTTTTCTCATTTGATGTCTTTCTTTCATCAGGCATGGCCTTTTATTCTATCTCTGATGTGGCTGAACGGTTACTCAGCACCTCGAGCCGGCCTATACCCTGTCTAGAGGACAATTACTGGGTCTCCCAGTGCTCTATAGACTCCCCAGACCTAGTGCGACCCCTGCTGGAAGAGTTGAGCCCTGCAGCTATGGCAGCCTTTGACCTCTCCTGCTGTCAGTGCCAGCTGTGGAAAACTTCAAGGCAGCTGCTTGAGACTGCAGAAAGAAGACTTAGCAGCTTCTTAGAGGGTAGAAGTGAGTTTGCATCAAGGATCTTTATTTGAGCCATCTTTATTGCTGAGTCCTAACCTATTTTGTCTATTACAGGTGTACGAGTAGATCCAAAGGTTCCTCATCCCAACGGTATTAGAGGCTTCCCTTCAGTACTGCAGCAAATCAGCAAGATTCTTAATAGAACCTCCGCCAGCAAAGGAACAAGTAAAACAAGTTTGAAGATTTCCGCACACTTGTATTTTACCTTATGTAAGGTAAAACTATAGTTTTACCTTAAATAACCTCTTTATTTTAACCTCTTCTCTAGACTCTAATGGGGAGGAAAATGCTGTCTGCAGCCCATTTGGCTGTAGTGCCCAGGAAGTGCTGCTGTCTTGTCATTCAACATTAACAGAGGAGAGTATCGCCTCCCGGCTATACCTGAATCAGCGCCTAGAGGTCACACTTCAAACCTTGACCTCTGCCACTAACACCTCAGGTATTGGCAAAGTGAACTTGGCATTATCTTTGTGCTCATTTCAGCACAGTCCATGTGACATCAGTGGTTCAACCTTAATATTATGAAGCTACAAGAATACTTTTTGTGTGCAAAGAAAATAAAAATAACTTCTCCCTGTCAGTCAGGTTTTTTTTTAAATCTGTGGTTTGTAGTCTACAGACTTTTAATAGGACCATATGTATGGTTAGTACTGAACCATATACAGTATATAAGCAGCTTTTTTTTTATTCTACTTGTCTGATTTTAATGGAAGCCCATCTACAAAACAATTATGTCTTAAAATGTTTAAATTATGAGAGAAGAGGTGACAAATCTTAAAAAAAAAGAGATAAATTAAGAAGAAATTGTAAATAAAACATAGGAATTATGACATAAAATAAAAGTTGACAATCATTACAAAAAGCTAAAATTCTGATATAAAAAAATTGATAGTCAAAACTGAAATAAAAATGTAGGAATCAAAAATAAAAGTTGAAACTCACAAAGAAATTCTGAGATAAAAAAATAATAGTTCTGTCTACTTATTTCATATTTTATTTTTGATCGCATAAATTCAATTCTGAAGACTTTGTCATAATTATAATTGACCCTTTGCAAAAACCAGCCCTCCTTAGTTACTGTTGCTGCATACACACCATTTTTCAAGTTTAAGTCCACCAAAGTTAATCTACTGTCTTGCCTGATTTGTTTGTTGGACAGAATGGCAGATTCTGTGTTATTATTGGTCAGATCACCTGTAAATCAAGCTGTTTGCAAAGGGTCAATCTCTTAGGAGTTAGATGTTTTTGCAGCGTATATTCATGAAATGGTATGAATTGACTGGGAAGTTTTTTTTTTTTTTTTTAATTCTTGATGTCATATTACATCAAACACAATGCTTATTCAAAATTTTCTGTGGCCTGACCCCTTTAAAATATAATTTATGTTATTAATTTTGTTCTCTTGCAGTAGATGCTTTGGGGGGTAGCTCTCTCTTGACGGCTCTGGCTGAACAGGCTGGTCTTAAGCAGTCTGAACTGGATTCCCACCCAGTGCGGACTGCTATGAAACAACTCCTACAGTATCTGGACCAGCTTTGCCCGTCTGAACCTAACAATACCCCTGGCAGACCAGATTACATGCGCAGTTTCCTTGATTACGTCAATGTGTTGGCTTCAGTACTAGTGCGCAGTCTGTGGTCAGAGGGTAAGACTAAAGAATTCCCCTATCAACAGAGTTATTGAAATGGCATGTCTATAAAGTATTAAGAGCTGTGCATGTGATCTTAGATCAGTCCACGGAAGTGAAACTTGGAAATCCTCTTTTGCTGTTGCTTCAGTCGCCTACCCAGCTTCTTTCTATCCTGCTGTTTGACAGACAGGTGTCACCTGATAGGTAAATAATGATCTGTCTTTCTTAAACTGCTGCATTATGTGCAAATATTTATAATCAATCACATATGTCTCTGTTTGCAGGGTTCTGTCTCTCCTGCAACATGAGCGGCTGCGTTTGAGTGTGCAGCAGGTTGTAGTTCAGCGCTGCTGTGAAACTCTCCCTCTGTTGGATTCTAGAGCTGTAACCTCTTCTCAGGGGCAACCAAGGATTGCAGGGCTTAACAGTGGGCTGTTTTGCCCAGCCAGCATTGCCTCAATTCTCCAGCAGTATGCTCAGGAGTGCGCCCCTTCCCTTGACCTCTCTGACCCTGCCACAACCTCTGACCTCAGTTCTGAGTCTGAGATCTCAGTGGAGGACGTGTCTGCTACATCCACCAGTCTCTCCACCTCTCCACCCTCACCATCTTCATGCCCTCCTTCTTCTTTTCTCCTCACCCCATCTGCGCTGTCTTTCCTGAAGTCCCGTTCCTCTCTCGTTGCTGCCCTGGCTTGTCTCAGTGCCAGTCGGGGTGGGGTGACCCGGGCGACCTCCTCTGGCTGGTCAGGCTATTTTCGTGGATCTGGGCGTAAAGAGATGGTTTTGGATGGTGATCAGATCTCAAAAGAAGGGGAAGCCCTGCTTAAAAACTTCCCTATCCTGAGAATGTACCTACGGACCATGGCTGAGCCAGTTCTAGGGGTCTCGTTGGAAGCAGATGAGGGTCTTGGGGTGGCTCTCTGTGGGAAGCCTGTGGTGGGAATGTTGTTTTCTGGCTTGCAGGGCAATGTGGGACAAGCAATGGCTGCTGAGGCCTTCCAGCAAGCACTAAACATGGGTGATCTGAACAGAGCCTTAGACCTCCTAGAGCTGTATGCACAACCCTGCAGTCAGGAGGGGGCACTCCGGGACAAACTACTGGCATGCACTGCTCTGCAAGGTAAGATTTACCTAGGTGACGTAGTGTCTGTTACAGTTTTTAGGGCCTGAGCAACAGTTGTGCGAGGACCCTGTTGGAATTACTCAGTTTCTTCTTCTTCTCCAAAATGAATCACATTTTTGAAGGCCTAAACATGCTTGAAAACTTATGAAACTTTTGCACACGCCAGCAGTGGTGAGAATTTACATCTGTTATGGGTTTCAGAAGTGGGTGAGTCAAAATGGCTCGATAGCACCACCTATAAAACTTCAACAAAGTGCCCCTTGAGCTACATTTCACGTACATGTACGAAATTTGATGGACACATGTAACACACCCAATACCTACAAAAAAGTGTGGTACGAAGTCCAAAACCCAACAGGAAGTCTGTTATTTTGAAATTTCTTTGCAAGTTTTGTGCTGTTTTTGCTTTTTTCAGGTGTTGTATTTAAACAAACTCCTCCTAGATATTTAAACAGATCAACACAAAATTTAATCTTGAAGATCTTGAGTTTTCATCGAACGGCGTGTCTGTGGCGGCCTGACAAACTGTTATGTTTCGCCATGAAACAAGAAGTTGTTGTAATTCAGCCACACAATGATCTGCACCAAAATTCACATGTTTGATAAGAGTCCTGTCCTGAGCCCATATTCAGTTATAGTCATGGTATGTTTTATGCTCTAACAGACTCCTCCTAGAGATTTCATGACATCAACGTTATATTTAGTCAGTCTAACCCCCCCCCCAAAAAAAACTTCACACGTTCAATAGGAGTTTTAGCCTGAACACCCCTAAAGGCCAATATGCTGTTATAATTATAGTGCCACCTGCTGACAACAGGAAATGACTTGTTTTACGCTAAGTTAAACATGCAATGTCCGAACTGCACTGGATTACACGTTTGGTAAGAATCCTGGCCCGAAGACATCTAAAGGCCAGTGCTGTGCTACATGCCAATATCCAGTTGTAGCCATCGCGCCACCAGCTGGCAGCAAGAAGTTTGGCACATAAATGACTTTGACATATTTTTTTCTAGTTTAACAGATATCTTTGTATATGTCTCTCTGTAAAGAATGCAGCAGTATGGAGCAGTTGTTTCGTGTAAGGGACTGGGAGCTGCGTGGACGTGTGGTTCTGCAGGGTTTGGACCGCTGGCCTTTACAACAGTGTTTAGAGCTGTTGCAATTCTGTCTCAGTGACCAGGACACCAAGGATCCACTCCGAGAGCAGCTTCAGCAGAGAAAACACGAGCTTGACATGTACCAACGGGTCAGTCTGACACAGCAATGCTCTACTTATTTACTGCATCAGTATAAGACTGGCATAAGGAATTCTTGGTTTTGCAATGTGCTTGTATTAACTGTGTTCCCATAATTTAAAAAAATATTCTTTATGTTAAGACACTTTAATGTGCATAAACATGCCAGTAAGTATTAACAGGAAAAAAAACTGTAGTACCATGTCATCTTCTCTCTGTTTTTATAAGCTCCAGACAGAGGCTGAAATGACTGTTTTGTTTTTGGAACTGTATTTTCCAGATTGTAGAAGTGGGCTGTTGACATAATTTTGTCATTTAGATGCTGAGTTTGCAGCCACCGTTGCCATGGGAGACATGGCAGGAGTTAAGGGAGGAGTCTACAAAGAATCCTGAATCTGTGTTCAGTCTAATGCTGGAGGCCATGGTGAGTCTGAGTTCTGTGTAAATCTACTGTAAACGGTAGTTGAAACATGGGCATCTCCTACGATGATGTTTGAATAAACTGAATGGAGGTATCTGTGCTGTAATACCGTGGCTGAATTGTCCAGTTGATTCTGAATTATTTTGAAGTATTGACTTGACTGTGCCAGTAATATGGGAACAATTAGCCTTTTCAAATTTCTGTGTTTCTGCAGCTGTTCACATCAAATCAAAATGCTTTCTAGAGCATGAACAGAGAAGATTAGACTTCACCAGAGTGAATTTGTTCAGCATTAAAGCCACTCTGTGTAAAATAGAAAGGGGTAAAGAGGATGTTAGATATCACTAGAGTGAATTAGGGTGGCATTAAAATCATTCTGTGTGCAATAGAGATGGGTAATGGATTTCTATAACTTGTTATGCTGTCTTGTGGGGTTTTGTAACCTGCTACATCTATGTTGCCTTTCACATTACACCTAAATGCTTTCCAGGATATATAATAAAAACATTTAGACATCACCAGCATGAATTTGGGTAGCATTAAAGCAATTCTGTGTGGAATAAAGAAGGGCAATGTCAGGGATTTGGGTAACATCAGATTTGGAGACCCTGCTGTATATCTGCAGCTGTTCACATCAGACAAAAATGTCTATGAAACAGGAGTCACCAGAAAAAATCTGAAGAACATTAAAGCCATTTTTTATGAAATTGAGAGATAATGGATAACCTCTATGGGTACCTGGTTGGATTGAGTGACCCTGCTGTATATTTGTGTGTTCATATTTGAACTGCTTTCTAAATTAAGCATTTATTTTCTGAAGGTTAGACATCACAAGAGGGAATTTGGGTAACATAAAAGCCATTCTGTGTGAAATAGTGAGTGATATCAGATTTTGGTAACCTGTCATGCTTCCTTGATTTGGTGACCCAGCTTTATATCTGCAGCTGATCACAGCAGATCAAAATGCTTTCTACAGTATGAAACTTGTAGGATTAGACATTACCAGAGTGAACATTTTGCATTATAGAAATAATTTTTTCAACTGTAGTGTAAAAGGCCTTTATTATAAAGGATAAATGTGTGTGTTTTCAGGAGTTTGAGTTGTGTACCCAGTGGGTGCAGCTGTATTCAGTCTCTGATCAGTCTCGAATGCAACTGCAAACTGAACACCTACTACATCTCCTAGAACAGAATCACACGGAAGATGCTTTCCAGGTGTGTATGTGTTTTTATGATTTCTGTTGGCTTCCATTGTATAGAAACATTTAAGTTTACTGTATCTGTGGCCCTGTTTACACTAATGCATTTTTGTTTTAAAATGAAAACGATCCTAGTTTACAAAAAACAGCGTTTTTACTGTGTTTCAGAAACTCCATCCACACTACACAAACGAAAACGCATGTCACATGACCATACATAATGAGCATGGTATTATTGTTTATACAGTCATAAAGAATATGCAGAACAAATTTTGTTACTCTGTTTACACTGAAACGCAACCCTGGAGGTTTCAGACTAAAATCTTCGTATGCGTTGGTTCATATTTGTCATCCTTTCCTATCGAAATGCTTGTTACAGATGCAAAAATGCAGAAAATCAAACCTGATCCAAAGCTTTTTATGACGGACAAAAGTTTCGGAGACAGTGTGTAAACACAATTGACAACTTGAGGTTGTATTTTATTTTTAATGTGCGAAAATTTCAGGCGAGAATTTTCGGACTCTAAGGTGTGCAAAGACCTTAAAAAGGGGTCTGCAGTGTTTTCGAAAGTCTCTGTTTTCAAAGGTCGACAAGCATAACTAACAAAAGTTATGTGTTTTAAAACGCAAATGCACTAGTGTAAATGTAGCCTTAGTTCGTAAACTAGTTTTATGCTGTCAATGACATTAACCCAAATTTGCCCTACCGTATTATGCATATGAAAGGATATCCATTAGCTTTGTGATTAGCTTTGTAAATGTTATTCCAAACAAATTGTGAATATGTGACCCTGGACCACAAAACCAGTCATAAGAGTCAATTTTTTTTTTTTAAACTGAGATTTATACATTTATACATGCTTTCCACTGATGTTTTTGTTTTTGGATATCCTATCCATAAAATTTGGCTGAGATACTAAAAACTATAAAATAGCCTTTAAAGTTGTCCAAATAAAGTTCTTAGCAATGCATATTACTAATCAAAAATTAAGTTTACTCAATATCCTAATGATTTTTGGCATAAAAGAAAAATGTATAATTTTGACCCATACAATGTATTTTTGGCTATTGCTACAAATATACTTGTGCTACTTAAGACTGGTTTTGTGGTCCAGGGTCACATATAAGAAAAAATGACTCTATGTCTCTCTGTATGTAGCTCTTGGAGGCTCTCTCTGATTCGATGGGTTTGGAGGTTAGTGAGCGGGCCCTGGATCGAAGACCTGGATTAGCTGCCTGCCACTTCCTGTCAGACTACCTCACCCTACACTTCCAGAGTCAGATGACCCCAGCGCGAAGACGCCACATCAATGCCCTTCACCTTGGCTCAAAGGTAACAATGTTTGACCTATCCAAATAACACACTGATTCAGCTGCAACAAGAAATGCTTGTGACTGAATAGCGTGGTGTGTGTACATGTCGCAGGTTCTACTCACTCTGCCGGAAGCATCTCATCAGGACTATTTTTCCCTGCTATCTGATCCGCTTCTCATGCTGGAGCAGCTTCTGATGAATCTGAAGGTAGACTGGGCCACTGTTGCCATCAGCACTCTACGGAGCCTTCTGCCGGCTCAGGATGCTGGCATTACCAACCAACACATTGATGCCCTACTGGCAGATTACGCCCAGAAGGCTCTCGATTTTCCTTATGCACCCAGAGAGTGGTCACGTTCTGGTAAGTTAGAACAGTGGATCAGTCCTTTAGTTAGTTACAAAAACATTCCTGTCAATGTTAGTGTTATTAGACGTTTGAGGTCATTATACTGCAATTCTACTTTGCGCTAATCTATTTTTCTCCCTCTTTCTTTCTGTCTCAGATTCTGTCATTAGTCTGCAGGATGCATTTCTGCAGTGTCCAGCCCAGGAGAGTTGCCCCTCTTCTCCAAGCCACACCCCTCCTCCATCAGCAGGTATAAACCACACGTCCAAAGTCAGAACCAGCCTGTGGATTTGCATTTGATGATTTTCACAAAATCTTGTATGATTTGATAGTTTAGTTTCTAAATCATGTTTGCACACATTTTCTTTAGGCAGCACACCCATGCACACACCCTCCAGTGATAGACGCCCCAGTGCGAAGAGGATCCGGCAGCTGGCCACACCTTTCACCCCTCCGGAGAAAACCCCTGAGCGCAAGGACTGGATCCCAGACCACAAACAGCACATCTGCATGGTCTGCCAGAGGGAGAGATTCACTATGGTGAGAGAGGCAGAGTGTTTGAGTGAGATGGGGTGTGAATAAGCTTGTGTGATAGGACGTGCTCCTGCTGTGATTTCCTGTTCTGCTTTCTATTAGGCCTCTCTGTAAGAATTTTAGAGTCTTAATGTAAACCTTCTCCTGTGTCAGTTTAACAGACGGCACCACTGCAGACGCTGTGGCAGGCTGGTGTGTCATTCCTGCTCTAGCAGGAAGATGGTTGTAGAGGGCTTTGAAGAACCTGTCAGAGTTTGTGACGAATGCTACAACTTCTTCCACACAGAGTAAGACATATGCACACACACCTTTTAAAAGCACAAGAACCGATTCTACAAGAGTACTAAGATTCTCAGATGACTCTTATAAGCTGATTTGTTTTAGCGAAGCAAACACATAGAGTTTAATATTTACTTTACTTTACAGTACCTGTTCTTGTCTTAGGACAACTTTTTTTTTCTATATTTAACCCCACTGAATTAAAGTAATCCAAACCAAAATTAAAACAACACATAACCTCCCCCTACCCATAAAGCCCTCAGGAGGATTGAAGTAAAATGTCATTATCTATAACAATACTATATGAAAAAAAAAAAATAATAAAAAAAATAAAAATAATTGCATAAAAGTAACATTAAATGTAAACAATCACATGCTGATCAAACTCAATCAGAATCAGGTCAAAGAAACTTAAAATGGGGTTTGAAATTGTAGAATTTAACAATTGAGCCATCTTAGGACAACTTTGATTTGATTGCATTCATGCCACATTTGAAAAAACTTAAAAGCCATTGTAAAATCTTTGTAAACAATAATTGTTTTAAAATGTTTATTATCTAAATTATAATTTAAAAAAATGGAATTGAAGTTACTTTTTCTTCTTTTTTTCTTTTTTTTTTTTTTAAGTTTGGGTTCAGCCAGAAATGTATGCTTTTATTCAGCGAGGATGCATTAAATTGATGCATTAAATCAAAGAATCCTGAAAAAATCAGTTTCCACAAAAATATTAAACTGTTTTAAACTTTAAAAAATGACAATGAAAAATGTTTTCTGAGCAGCAAATCAGCATATTAGAATAATTTCTGAAGGATCATGTGACACTAAAGATGTCATGACTGCTGAAATAAAAAAAAAAAATCATCTGAAAATTCTGTGTTGCTATCACAAGAATAAATTACATATTAAAATATATTTTATATATAAAACAGTTATTTTGAGTTGTAATAAAATGTCCTGATATTACTGTTTTAACTGTATTTGTCAACTGTATAATCAATGCAGTTTTTTTGTGAACATGAGAGACTTTGAAAAACATTGAAAATCTCACGGGCCCCAAACGTTTGAACAGTAGTATATTTCTTTTAGTAAAAAGTATTATTGAACCATTAGGAGAAATCAAAACAGGATCTGATTTTTTTTTTGATTCCTAGATGTTGCACATCTGAAAATTTGATGCTTCTCATGCTAATCTGTTTTTTATGTACCTTGATCTCATATGTTGTGTTTATTGCAGCTCAGACGAGGAGCTTGAACAGGGAGAAGGTAAACTTGTCTCTGTTAAGTTCATGTCACACACATAATCTATTTTTTTTTTTTTTTTTTCAGTCTCATCTTATAAGGGTTTACAAATCTTTTTGTTTTGATTGCATGGGTAAATGTTGGTGCTTTTACTCAGATGATGATTACATGATTATAAAGTAAACTTTTCTCAGTAGCTGGCAGCCCTGCGTCTGTTGATGGAGTCCTGAATGGAGTTCTCAGTCTGCCTGAGGTTCCACGAAAGCAGTACCGCCTTAGTCCAAACCCAGTAGAGAACCAGCAGCTGAAGAACGAGTTCTACTATGAACAGGTCTGATTCTCTAGTCATTGTCTTGTTCTGACTGTGAATTGGTTTAAATGAGATTTCTTTTATATAGTCTCATTTATATTTCCTAAAGATTATGTGTTTGTATGTTAAAGGCACCCAGCGCGTCACTGTGTGTCGCTATAATGACATTACACAGTGATCATGCAGCCTGCGGGCAACAGCTGATTGGCCACTGTCGCTCACTCTCCCGCAAACTGACCAATCCCGAGGTGGATGCACGTCTGTTGACAGATGTGATGCGTCAGCTGCTGTTTAGTGCCAAACTCATGTTTGTAAACGCAGGATGCACCCATGAACCGGCACTCTGCGACAGGTGAGAAACACACCTTTACTTGTGTAATGAATCTAATATCTATTTTGTATTTTAATTTAAAAAAAAATAATTCTGAATGAGACCAGAATTAAACTGATTCTCATATGCTTAAATGTCTTATGCTTACCCACGCTGCATTTATTTGGTCAAAAATATAGTAAAGACAGTAATATTGTAAAATATTTGTACAATTTAAAATAACGTTTTTAATCTATTTTAAAATGTAATTTTTTTCCTGTAATGGTAAAGTTGAATTTTCAGCAGCTGTTACTCCAGTCTTTAGTGTCACTTGATCATTTTAGAAAGTATTTTAATAAACAGATTTGGCACTTAAGATTACTTTAGTTGTGCTGCTTGTGTAATTTTTTTTTGTGGAAACAATTATACTTTTTTCAGGATACTTTAATAGATAGAAATTTAAATGAACAACACATATGTGACCCTGGACCACAAAACCAGTCTCAAGTAGCACGGGTATATTTGTAGCAATAGCCAACAATACATTGTATGGGTCAAAATGATCGATTTTTCTTTTATGCCAAAAATCATTAGGATATTAAGTAAATAACATTGAGTTTCCTACCATAAATATATCAAAACTTATTTTGTTATTAGTTGTATTAGCTGAATTAATTATATGCATTGCTAAGAATTTAAAAAAATGTACAATTTTTTTTTTTATTTCAAAAAATTGACCCTTATGACTGGTTTTGTGGTCCAGGGTCACATATTTTAAATAGAAATCATTTGTGGCATTATAAATGTATTTACTGTCACTTTTGATTCATTTAATGCGTCCTTACTGAATAAAAGTATTTATTTAATTTAAAAAATAACATTACAGACATTTTGAAAAGTAGTTTATCTTGTCTTTAATTAATTTTTCTCTTCATCCACAGCTACATCAGTAAGGTGGATGTGTTAAAGATCCTAGTCAGTGCAAACTACAAATACATTCCATCTCTGGATGATATTCAGGAAGTGGCTGCAGTGACGCGTCTGCGCAACCAGCTGCTGGAGGCTGAACACTACCAGCTGGCTGTAGAGGTGGAGTATTTGCTCAAGATTTAAAGCATTAGTTCAGTCAAAAATAACTCAATCAAAAATTACATTACCATGATTTTCTTGCTTTTGTTGAACACAAAAGGAGATGTTAGGTAGAATGTTCATGCTGCTCTTTTCCATCCAATAAAAGTCAAATGTTATGACCTGTCATGATTTTTTTGGCTCAGATGTTTTTTGAAATCAGTTTTTGTTTACAATGCTCAGGTGTCGACTAAGAGTGGACTAGACCCGAACGGTGTTTGGCAGGCGTGGGGTATGGCGTCTTTGAAGGCTGGAAATCTGAGCGGGGCAAGGGAAAAGTTTGCCCGCTGCCTGAAAGCACCAGTAGATCGGAACCAGCTAAACCATGGAGGGAGACTTCTGCAGGAGATCGTTCAGCACCTGGAGTCCACAGTCAAACCCACTCTGAGCACGGTAATACTACACCCTGACTTGATTTGATGGGATCCTTGACTTTCCTTACAGGGTGTTTCTGAACTCCTTTTCTTTTTTTTTTGGTATAGACAGTGGATGAGGACATCCTGGCCTCTTTGCGTGAGCTAGAGGAAGCTCTCGCTGAGTCTGCTCCTCTAGATGGAGCAGAGAGCAGAGTTCAGCGGTGCAGCTATTATCAGGAGTGTCTGTTTTACCTGCTCACCTACGGCACACACCTAAGCCTCATCAGCTTTTACCTGCGTCACGACTGCCTGAGAGACGCACTCACCCACTTACAGAACAAGGTTCTGCAAAAAGTTACAGAGCACTTTACACCTCACAGATTTATTATCAGAACTACAATACCATACGAAAGAAAAAAAAATAATTCTTTTTTTCAGCGAGGATGCATTAATTAGATCAAAAGTGATGACATTTTAGAAATGCCTATTTCAAATAAATGCTGTTGTTTTCAACCTTATATTCATCAGTAAGTACTGAAAAAATAAATCTCTCATGGTTTCCACAAAAATATTAGGGATTTTTTTTCAACATTGATAATAAATCAGTATATCATGAATTCTAAAGTATCTTCGACACTTAAAACTAATTCATTGGCTACTGAAAATTCAGATTTGCCGTCACTGGAATAAATTGCATTTTAAAATATATTAAAATAGAAAACAGCGCTTCGAAATTGTAATAATATTTTAAAATATTGCTGATTTTACTGTATTTTTGATCAAATAAATGCAGCTTTGGTGATACTACTTTCAAAAACATTGAAACATTTTTCCAGCCCCAACAGTCATGTACAAGTAATCTGATTTTAGAGGCATGTTTTATTGCATATAAAATACGACAGACAGAGGAACATGTATGTTTACAAAGCATCTTTTCTTATTTTGTATGTTTCTAGGAGTGTTCAGAGGATGTGTTTCTGGAGGGCATCTTTCAGCCCTGTCTTGAACGTGGGCGGTTGGGGGCTTTGCAGGGTCTTTTAGAAACCCTGGACCCCACACTGGAGAACTGGGGCCGTTACCTTCTTTCAGCCTGTCAGTTCCTGCAGCGCAGGGGACACTACCACTCTCTGTACCAACTCCAACAGTTCATGATGGTACTTAACACACACACACACACACATACACACACAACCCTGTACAGCTATCTTTGTGAGGAGATTCATTTACACAGTGCAGTCTCTAGCTCTTTACCCTACACTCTTAAAAATGTAGGTGCTTTAAAAGGTTCTTCACAGCGATGCCATAGAAGAACCATTTTTGGTTCCACAAAGAACCATTCAGTCAAAGGTTCTTTAAAGAACCATCTCTTTCTTAACTTTTTATAATCTGAAGAACCTTCTTTTGCCAAAAAGAACCTTTTGTGAAATGGAAAGGTTCCTCAGATGTTAAAGGTTTTTTTTATGAAACCATTTAAACAAAAAAGGTTATTTTATGGCGTTTTTTATCGTGTAGCACCTTTATTTTTAAGAGTGTAGACCTACCCATAAGAACTAAGTGCCTCACCCAAACCCTTACCTTAAATCTAACCTATCCCTAAAACCAAGCCTTGACCAACAACAGGCCTTTAAAGGGGTCTCAGAAAGTGAGGATCGGCCAAAATGTCCTCATTTTACTCTCTTTGTCTTTACTCTGATGGTCTAAAACTCAAACCAGTCCACACAAAGATAGCTGTACAAATGCACACACACATGCACACATATTCTCACTTGCTCTGTAGTATCCTGATATAACTTTTTCTTCTCTCTTTTTAGGATCACATTCGTGCCGCTATGACCTGTATCCGCTTCTTTTCTTACGGTGCTCAGTCGTATCTACAGCTGGGAGAACAGCAGCGCTGGCTGATCCGAGCCAAAGAGCACCTGAGAACTTACCTGCAGGAACAACAGAGCCGCAGGAAATCACACAGCTCCTCTTTCAGGAAGAAAATGAGCTCCACCGATGTTTCCAGGTATTAAAATGTTTCAGTTTTTAGTCAAATTGATTTTAGATTTACATTCCTTTGGGAAAATAAAATATAGCCAGATGCACTAGTAGTTTACATAATTTACTATTTTCATTACACTGCCCTCCAAAAGTTTGGAAACGCCCTAGAAAAGTGGGGTTTTGGACAATATTGGCATGAATCCTTTTTAATTTGTTATAATTTGGCACTGATAAGGGACAACACAAACTATGAAAAAATATTTTATTACATAAACAGTTTATACATAGAAAAAACACACATTTTCGATTCATCAAAATATCCACCATTAGCAGCTATTACAGCTCTGCATAATCTGGACCTAAATTCATTGTATTCTAAACTTAATTGGCAATCAGTTGTTGAAGCTATTAAGGTGTGCTGACCCAAAAATCTTTTAAAAACCTGTTTAAACCAGTAACCAGGCATCACAGCTGGCAAAGGGGCATGTCTGACTTTGACATGTATATATTGCCATTATTATGTAATCAAAATGAAAAACCAAAAAATGGTAAGGATTTATGCTGATATCGTCCAAAACCACACTTTGCCAGGGGTGTTTTCAAACTTTTGGAGGGCAGTGTTTGTATAATGACATAAACTGAATTAAAACATTATATAATCAGTACTGATAAGAGTTTTCATTAAGTTCCTCAGTGTGTTGGCTTCGGGCTATTTTTGTTTGGTAATGGAACCTAAATGTTGCAGACACATACACACAATTGAGCTGCAGTTGGAGGTGACACGCTTTTTACACCGCTGTGAAAACTCACCGTCCAAGACAGCTGTAGGCCCCGCCCTCACAGGGAACAGTGCCCCACCCACTTTGTTTGGAAACAGCCCCATGAAGGTGGATGTGGCCTGCAAGGTGAGCTAGTAAAACATGCTCTTCTGTAGTCCATTTTCTGCTTCCCCCTCCATACCTGTTTCTAAAGTTATTGTTACATCAGTGAAATTACGTCAATATTTAGAGGACAAAAAAGGTCTATTGTCAATAGTTTAGCGATGTGTGAAGCACAGCTCACACAGATGTCTTTCTGCTTATCAACATACCGAATATGCTTGTCCAACTGGAAACCTTTTGAAATCCTGTGTGCGGAAATCTTTCACACAATTTCACACAATTGCGTGGATTTCTATTAAAATGACTGAATTTCGCCCATGAAAATTCACAGAGCAATGGTAAACTTTGTAGGTTGGATTTAAGACAGTTCTTGAAGTCTTTTTACAGCATAGAATATGTGAAGGTGAGGGGAGAGTGGAAATGTTGCATATTTATTTAAAGAAAAATAAGAGAGATATATTAAAAAAACATCAAAATGGATCAATAAATCAGTACATTTTTGCTCTTTTGTGGTCTTGTGTTATGTGTGTATATTATGGTTTATGGTAAGATTTTAACTGTAAGTATTTCCCTGAATGGATTTTACACATTTCAGTTTCAGCTGATTGCATGAGCGAATTGTTTTGAATTACTTGAGAATATGAGTGAATGCATATTGTGGGAAAAGAGATAATGTATGGATATGGTTAACAGCATAAACCTTTCAGAAAACTGAAATAGAAACAGTTTCCTAATATTCAGAATGCACATTGTTTAAAGTGCTGCACTCTAAGGCTGCATTTACACTGCATGGCCTAATGCAGATTTTTTTTTTTTTCAGTATGCTAATATATAAAGTAATTATATTGTAGAGTACATTTGAAAGTGGTCCAAATCAGATGCCCAAAAATCTGAAGTTTTTTCTGTTTACATGAATGCAACAAGATCTCTATTGATATCTACACTACAGTTGGAAGGTTTGGCATTGGAGCAATATGTATTTAAGGGGACTTCTTTGAAAGAAGTCTCTTATGCTCATTTAGACTGTGTTTATTGGATTGAAAATATAGTAAAAGCAGTAATATTGTGAAATATTATTGCAATTTAAAATAAGTGTTTTCCATTAAAGATATTTTAAAATCTAATTTATTCCTGTGATGGCAAAGCTGAACTTTGAGCAGCCATTACTCCAGTCTCACATGATCCTTCAAAAAACATTTTAACATGCTGATTTGGTGATCAAGAAACATATGATTATCAATGTTGAAAAAAAATGCTTAGTATTTTTGTGGAAACTGATATCTTTTGTAACATTATATATAAAAAGGTTTTTACTGATCACTTTTAATGCATGAATTTTATTTAAATAAAAAATCTTACTGAGCCCAAGCTTTTAAAGTATATGTAGTGTATAAAAAAAGTAAAGACTGGTTGACAGTGCATTGTGGCATAAATCTAACAGAGATGAAATCTGAATAAATCAAATATGAACATAGTCATAAACAAGTCTCACAAACGCCGTAACCTCTGGCTGCACTTTGCACAGGTGATGCTGGGAGGCAAGAACATTGAGGAAGGTTTTGGCATCGCATATCGAGTAATACAGGTAAGCGGTTATGACACACCAATTACAGACTGAGCCTTTGTCTCATAAACATTTGACTCTGATTCTTATTTTCTTTTATGTGGTGTAGGACTTCCAGCTGGAGGCACTGGCGGTGTACATACGAGTAGGACAGCGCCTTGTTCGGCAGCGTCAGTTCTCGTCTGTGCGGCAGCTCCTGAAGTGTGTTGGGGAGTCTGGGACAGCCTCCAAACATGACTGTGACGCTATTGTGCTCAGCTGTGTCTCAGTAGCTGATAAAAGTCCAGGCGATGTAAGTTCCCAACCTAATGATCTCTTTCTGGATTTTTGTTGCTGCATTTGTATAAATTGTAATTTTATAGAAATATATGATTAGATATGTAAGTTTATACAACAGTTCTTTCTGGTCCTCGAATCTGATTGGCTGAGAGGTGTGCAATATTCTAGTGATATCGGAACTCCAACCGTTTCACTGTTTTTATCACTCCGTTTGCGGTATTTCTCATAACGAGCGTCATAGCGGACACCCATTTCCACTACAGTGTTATAAATGATAGTGTTTTTGTTTCACAGAATGTAGTTTTAAGAGTTTTTTTGGGGGGGGGGATGTAGGTGAGATTTCAAATATGTGGTTTGTTAATAAAGACAACGTCTATTTGAAAATTAACATTGATGTTTTTAAAGATGTGAGCTCCAGAGCGTCAGCGGCCGTTTAGCACTCATGAACCTGCAGAGAGCAGCCTTACCTCGGGCCAGATCTTCTGGAGTTTGCTGCTGGCTCTGATGTCACTATAGTGGTTAAACATGAGATATAATTTGTTTTGGGTAAATCTTTTAGGCAGTCTTTGGTCTCATCAAAGGAGAACTCCACTTTCAGAACAACAGTTTACAAAATATTTACTCACCCCCTTATCATCCAAGATATTCATGTCTTTCTGTCTTCAGAAATTATGGTTTTTGAGGAAAGTATTTCAGGATTTTTTTTGGACTTTTTTCAGGACTTGATTGGTGCCCCGACTTCCAGAATGTAGTTAAAATGCAACTTCAAAGGGCTCTAAACGATCCCAGCCGAGGAAGAAGGATCTAATCTAGCAAAATGATCGGCCATTTTTTTTCAGAAAATAAAAAATTGTTTACTTTTTAAGCACAAAAGTTTGTGTAACAGTTTTGGCTGAGGGGAAGATCTCATCACATTATATTTTATGTAACTTCAATGCTTTATATCAGAGTACTGCCTTTGTACTTTTGACTGAACTGCCTAGCAACTTTTATGATGGCTGTTTTTGTTTATTATTATTGTTTAATATTATTATTCAATAAATAATAGTATTTTGTATTGAGAAAAATTGTGTTTGAGTTGAATTGTGAGTGAGTCAGCAGTAAAGACTTTTATGTTGAAAGAGACTGAAACAGGGTTGTAAACAAGGAAGTCATATTACACTGCCGCTCATATGATATTGCCCATATATAATTTATATATTATATAAACAGATGAATGAAATAATTGTGCATATCCCTAAAATAATCTGTTTTACTTTCATTTAGGCTAAAGAACTAGAGGCCCTCATTCTGGAGTCTAAAAGTCCAGAAAACAAGGTATCGTTTCTTTCTTTCTCAGTCACTTTTTCTTTTTTCTCCAACACAGTTTTTTATACTTATTCACACACTTTTCTTTCTCTCTCTCTCTGTAGATAAAAGCATATCTTCAGTGCAGTAAGCTGCGGGCAGCATATCTCCTGGCTGTGAAACTTGATCTTGTCAAGGCGGCTCCATTTGTACAGGATGTGATGCGGGCCGCTGAGAGCTCAGGTGACTCTGTCATGCACGACATCTGCCGCCAGTGGCTCTCGGAGCATCAGGAACGATCATCACGTCAACGACAGAGCAATAACTGATAACCACTACCACTCTAATTCCTATTGGTCACTGAGGTATCCTGCTGTGCTCTGATTGGCTAGAGTGAAATAATGTGCCAGGAAATGAATCACCGTTGTGCCACTTTTGTTCATGTTCAAGCTCAGTTTGGGACCAGTCCAACTCCCATTCCAGAACAAAAACCTAATCAGGAAGGAGAACACGGCCTCTCAATCTACCAGTCCCCATCAGAAAGAAAACCGTCCCAGGTTAACTTTACAGCAAAATAACACAACATTCAATCTTTAGTATTTAACTGAGCTTATTTTCTTACCTCAGGAAAATGGATTTTTCTTCTCACTATGTCAGAAGGACTAATCACTGTGATTAAATCTCATTCTGATGAAACAAGGTCATAATGTAGTGAAGTTACCTGGAGTTTAACATTAAAATGCATTCATGGCACGTTTACAAAAATGTCACTATAATTTAGTGTCACTTCAGGCTGTTTATTTTGATCCTCAGATGTGGTTGGACTACAAAACACATTGTTAAAAGGGAAGGTGTGATTGACAAACATTATGATGACGAGTGCTGAGAACAAAATAAGCAGTGTCTTCGACATTGCAAAACTCTAACAGTTACATCGGGGAAGTAAGGGATGGCATTTTTTGAAATATACTGTATCTGAAAATGTTGCTTATGTGTTTGTCTATAATACAGATTACCCTACAGATGACGCCCTGAAAATATGTGCACTGTTTATGAATGTGTGTGTGTGTGTGTGAGAGAGAGGGTGTGTATATATTTACAGTATGTTAATCATATTAAAATGTCTCTGACCCTCCTGTAATTTGTTTTATAGTGTGGAATCTGTAAATGTGTGTAAATGTTATTGTGTAAAATTAATCATAGGTTCAGAAGGGAGGAGGTTTCCCTTTTTTAGGATATGTTAAAGGGATATTTCACCCAAAAAAAACCAAAAAAATCATCTTCATATTATTCCAAACCTGTATGACTTTATTTCTTCGTCAGAAGATATTTTGAAGAATGTTGGCAACTAAACAAACACAGACACTTTTTAAAATACTTAATGAAAAAACTAAAGTCAGTCATACAGGTTTGAGAATGACATGAGGGTGAATAAGTGATGACAGAATTTAAATTTTTGGGTGGACAGTTCCTTTAAGGAACTATGTCTGTTTACAGGGCCTATGCATGTATTAAAATCAGCAAAACTGTTACAGCGATGTTGCCAAAGAAATGGATATACTTGTGTCTAAACCCAATTAGAGTCACAAACATGTCACCTGGAGGGCCATATTAAAGTTATTTCATTATAATTGAAAGTTATTAAAATTACAATTATCTATTTAAAAAAGCAACACAGTTTGAGTTAATTTTTTTAAACCATTGTTTTAATAATGAACCTACTGATCTGTTAATATTATTTGCAACATATCCTTGTGTATTTGTATATTTTAGCAAATAAAGAAAGGACAATACAAAAAATATACTTTTCTTTACTGTATATATTTAAATATTCATCTCTGTTCATGAATGTACCACAGTAGTTAAAAGCACATCTGTATAAAAGACTTCAAATATGCAGCTTCATGTGATAATACTGAGATGGGAATCAAAGCAGCGTTTCAAGTACAAATGGAATACAGTGTAAAACAGTGAATTAAAAATGCTCCACAGATTTGTTCTAGAGCAAAATAAACTCTACTTGCTCGTCACAAGGGCATGATAGAAAAAAAACTAGCTGAGAAAACAAGGTGGGTTGTGCTGATGAAAGTGTAGGATTATGAAAATGTACAAGTGTTTTAAACAAAGCCAAATACGACAAAAGAAGTCTAATCACTTAAAGTGTTTGAGAATGAAAGGTGGGAAAAACAGAAGAGAAATAAAGCAGGTCAATGAATGTTTCAGTCCCACTCAATGCCTAATAATTCACAGCTTGCATCCCACAGTTTCCGTGCCGTCTCCTCATTCCGTCCCTGAGGGGCCACAAAAGCAGGGGCGCAATCACTGTGGGAGAGAGAGATTAAATAAATAATATATCTAAGAAATACATTATATATATATATATATATATATTTTTTTTTTTTTTATTTCAACTTAAACCATTCTGAACTATGTTGTAACGTTACCTGAAATGTTTGCCTGAGATTGACTGGAGCTCCTCAGCGACGGCGCAATAAACAGATGTCTGAGCTCCTTCCTTCGGTGTCTTCAGGAACATAGAAAAGATAGCAAACAGCAGCGACATCGCCGTTGAATGACGCAACAGCTCTGACCTCACCGTCCCCGGATGCACGGAGTTCACCGTCACATTTGACCCTGATGAAATGCAAATCAAACTTACATTTTCTGTAAGGCAGGATTCGTTAATTCGTTTCAGATTCCTGTTTGATGTAACGTTACAGTAGTACTCACCGTGGAGCCTGCGTGCTAGTTCGCGTGTGAAAAGCACATTAGCTAATTTGCTCTGGCAGTAGGCGAGGCCGCTGTTGTAGCTGCCCTGACTGTGCAGGTCGTGGAATCGAATCCAACCGAAATTATGTGCCAGGGAAGAAACAACCACGATTCGCGATGGAGCGCTGCGCTTCAGGAGACCAATGAGGAGGTATGTGAGCAGAAAGTGGCCTGAATTAAAAGAGATGCAAAAATGAGCTGTGCTGTTATAGTATATTTCTACACTAAATTAGTATTTATTCATATTTTGAATTAATTTATTTTACATTTTCTATCCACCCTTTTTTTCATGTAAGAGTGGGCGCGGCCGTTTGTTAATTTTATGGGTTCGGCTTCTGGTCTCATCAACATCCAGCTATTTTTAGCTGTACAAAACAGCTGGTTTTGATGCTTGATATTGCAAAATGGTGAGTCTTACCATATTATTTTAATGTATTATCTTGATTATGAACACAAACAGTTTTACCATTTACTACATATTTACCGTTTATACTCATCATCAATCGGCCATATTGGCGGAACTGAACGTAAACAGTGCCACTGACCAGAACGAAACTCGCATATTTTGCTAATTATTGCTGCTGAAAATGGTAAATTGTTGTCATGTTTTGGCCTGTACTAATCGGGCAGAGCAGGAAAAACATTTGGAGTACTATAGAGTGTCAAAAGTTATAACAAATCAAGGAGAAGAGTGTCTGAGGAAAGACTGTCTGAGGAACAAAATGTGTGTGTATTTGGCCAAACTGAAACAGGATTTCCAGGGGAAGAATACTGACAACATTCATGTTTGTTCTTATCATTTCCGGTCAGTAGGGTGACAACCTGTCCCGCTTTACGTTGTACTGCACAGCATTTTTACCCTTTGTCCCGCATGTTGCATATTGAGGAAATGTCCCGCATTTTCATCAGTCTGTTGGTTTTTAAAGATCATATTAAGAAAACCTCAATGCATTCTTTTGTCTTTTTAAGAAAGTTTTTATTTATTCTTTTTGCGGCTACTTTACTACTTTACTAAATTCTTCTGTAGGGTATCAGAGCGAATCAGACAAATAGAAGATTCGATCAGAACATTTGGTTGAAACCAAAGAGCCAAATTCCACAAAGGGGCCAGGACCACGTCATAAATCTGTCCAGGAAACCCTGGCGCCAGCCAGCCAGAAGTAAGCCTAACCAACCAACTTTCACAGCTTTGAACAACTTGCAACATTAAAACAAGAAGAACACAATTATTGATAATCCCAATTCAGGAAGGAGATTGTCAATATTGGGGCGAGAAACCCAAGATTAATGGTCAAAGATGCAGCACATCAGGACCATCACATGAGGAAACTTTGTTGGGTGGTGCTCCCCCACCCAAGACAAGAACCAGACCAAGTTCCTTCTAAATTCCTTTGTTCCTTGGAACATGCCCTTAGTTCACAGAATGGCAGAGACTGTCCATTTTACCTAAATATGCACCAAAATGATGCTTAAAAGGACTTATGAATGAACATCAGACCATTGAATAACTCCCTACTATGTATGTCACCCACACATTTGTCTATTATGTTCTAATCACTCGTTGTGTATGTCCTTTTTAATAACTATTGAATAGCTTAAGGGTTTATATTCATGTTTGGTATGTATGAGTTTGAAAATTCATGCTTTGAATGTTTCCACCAATCAATTCATTGTCAAATGCGTTGTATTCATGTTATAGGAATCATGGCCAAATTATACTCTGCAAGAGCGGGAAAATTCTGACCATGTGACTGATAAGATAACGTGCTGATTTATGTTTTGGGAGGAGAAACATAGCAATATCCCGAGTTAAGACAACATCTAATTGGTCAAGACACCATTTTGGGATGTGTCCAAAGCTGAGTTTAAAACCACAGGACACCATCAAATTTGGCTTTTAGTTTGGGCTTTTTGCTATTTCCATCGCTCCTAGCCATGCTTTTAGCCGTTGCTTTTAGCTTTTAGCTATTGGTCTTCGCCATGCTTTTTGCGTTCTTTGAACGTTTCCTGGCTTGCACGCCAGCCACTCCTCTAGTGAAAACATGAGGAGACCGTCACATTTCTTTCTTTTACTTTAATCTTTTCTTTCCGTTGAGAGTTTCGTGTTCTAAGTTAAGTTTTGCCGCTAAGCCGTGTCTCAGACTTCGTGCCCGCCTCAAAACTTCAACCAGCGTACACAACTCCATCCTCCAGCCAACGCCCAAGACATCACTTCCAATGACCACGGACTTCCAACCAATCAGCAACCTTGGGGAACCCCTTTCTGCAACGACGTCATCAAAGGAAACCCCTTAACACAAAGGCAACGCAAGTACAACCTCCAGATTCTAGCTGAACTGGTGCACTTAATATAAAGTTTAATAACCTCATTAAGAAACTCAACGCGAGGGTTAATTAAATGATTGATGGTTGTTCAGGTCTAAGCAATTGCATATACTTATGCTATAAACTTGGGATTTCACATTTTCACTCTTCTAAACTCATTCTTTCCTCATCTCTCTCTCTTTCTGCAACTTGTATGAATGTGTGAATGCGCGTCTATGTGTTAGATTAGTTTATATGTCTTAGGTTTTTCCAATAAATTCCTATTCATATTGAAAAGAGAAGTATCTTGTGTTTTGTGCTTATAAATTAATGTCTTAAACTGCCGACCTTGTTACCGTGCTAAGAAATAGTGTTTTCACTATATTTTGGATATTAGTATCCAGTAGAGTTGATGTTATACGGCTCGCTCAATGAATCACTGACCGATTCATTGATCCGCTGTAAAACGGAGATTCTGTTCAATCTTAAATGATTCCCTTTGAGCAAAATTGACTTCTGTAGATCCCCTACAGTATAATGGTGGAGAATGCAGGCGGTTTAATCTAATTTTTAGGCATAAACCAAGTTATTTCATCTTTTCTATTGCTGCGGATGAAAGATGAGAAACTTCTGAGTCGATACGTGTGTGTGACGTAAGCAGCGCGCGGCCGCTTGAATGACTGAACGCTTGAATGCATGAGCGCAGAGAAGGCTGCAACTCGAGTTCGCGCCTCTCTTATAGACTGTAGTAAATGAATTCAAAGGTAAGATCTGAGATCGTACAATAAGGTCGAAATTGAGCGTGTTCCTCATTTTCTGTAATGCCTTGTTTATAGCTGAATTGATGTCATTGCGTGTTCCAGTGTCATTCAATAGCTATACTCCCGACCAGGGAATCTCAGTCACCGTTAGCTGAACAGAGCTAAACTGCAGTAATTCAAAGGGAAATAAATCGACGGATAAAAATAGTTTGAGCGTGTTCCTCAATCTATTTCTAAGGCCTTATTGTTCATAGATTGATTGTCAGTGCGTGTTCCATTGCCAATTCAACTATGCTATTCGACTCCCTGGGTTAAACATTAGAAATAATGCTTGCCTGTTTGTGTCTGTTCACTAAGTGAATTTAAGATACATATCTCGTGTTACACTACGTGTGTGATCTGAATGGGAGTGTTTTAAAAGCTTGATCAAGTAAAGTTAACTTTGAACCAACAGCGAAGAAACCCTGTTGTGTTGTGTTGTGTTTACGTGCCCAGAGAAATTGACACGTAGATTTACGATCCGCCGAGATCGATATCCTTGTTTCCCCTATTGTAGCGCCAAGCTGTATTTGAATACATTTCAAATCTAACTCTAAACGAACTAAGAGTTAAAGCGCCACATCGCAAAACCAACTAAAAGTGGTGTTATTTGTACAGTGTTGAAATGCGCCGACATTTCATTTAACATGCTTAACTGTACTTGCAATGCAACATTCATGTGCTTAGTCCACTAAAGTTTGTTTGGTTGCCATAGTTACGATCGTGACTCGGAAGTCTTAACCTACTTCCGGAGCAACTCTGAACTGCGCACGCGCAGCACGTCGACGTCATATGTAAACAAACTCTACGGTGTTGCTAAGCTAACGAAACTGTTGTGTTTACATTGAAATCTATGCTAAAGATTAGCCTCAAAGGTTAGCAGTTAGCATTAACATCTACTGGTTGTATACAGTGTGTTTGGGTAAAGCTAAAGTGATTTAACCCTTTGAACATCTTAACTAATACACCCGTTGGTCTCTTTCTATTTCTTATTTCTCCAATTTCTCACTTTCTACTACTTATTTGCATTTTACTAGAAATGGAAATACTGCTCCACAATTATTAATTGTGCCAAATTCAAATTCAATTTATTTGGAATCATTCAGATTTCCTCATCAGGTCATTTCATATGATCATTATTTCTAGTATTCTTTTACGCCTAACAGTTAATCATTGTAGGTAAGAATGAGCCTTGAACTTTGAAAGTTTAAGTAAACTTATTCTACCTAACTGATTTATAACCCTTACTAATAGATTCTATTCAGAATCGCACTTACTCTTATTGCGTTTTACCCTTCCTTCTTCCTGTTTGGCTATACACTTAGCCTCTATATTTATTTATTGATTTCCTCTTTCATTTAATTCCATTTTGATTATTTTGCCATTTATTACTTTCAGTTCCACTTTATCTTACCTCTCTCTTTCCTCCTGGTATCCTAGTTCGGGAACGACACACCTGAGCCCTTAACAGGAGACATTGTTATCCCTCGCTACAAGTTCGAATAAATTAGGAAGACAACTCTCTTTCACTCAAATTTTATTGTTGTTTCATTAGTTGTACGGCAACTATTAACAACGCTATACTCGTAGTTGGGCATAACAGCAACACAGTCTGTGAGTGGACCAGATCTACTCTCCTTTCTTTCCTTCTACACAAGTCTCTCCTGTTCTCTTCTGCTTTCTTCCCTCTTCACATTTTTAGGGACCTGTAAGAACCATCAATCGATTCTAAGTGAATGAAATAAACAATCTTGTCGAAGACGAATCATCCTTATGAATTTGATTGTAACCAAACCCTCCTTCGTTCTTCCTAACCTCCCTGCCTTTTAAAACGCATTTCAAATTTTTGCATCTCACCAAACGCTGAGATCAATTAATAGAGATAAGTGTTGAACAACCGTCGCTTTTGAAGCATCCCAGGTAGGCGGTCCAACTGTAAGGTGTACGGTGTCAATCCTGTCAGACTAAGAAAAGAGATATCAACGTTATTATTGTATTCTTTTGTCTCAAACAGAGATATAATAATATTGTTTACCTTCTTGATAACAAAATCTAATCGAAAAATTCCCATTGGCAAAGGAATTGATTTATTACACTGAATTGTGTTTCACCTTTCTCTCTTTTTCCTCTTCCTCATTAGAGTGACGAAGTCTTCACCTCCCTAGTCTGCCTAGACACCTTGAGACCAACACAACCACCACTATACTTCACTAGTGGTTCACAATCACTGACCCAACATTTAGTTGTCCCACCACACATAGGCTTCTACACCACACAGATCTGTGTCAGTCCCTCTTCTCCTCAGCGCGCCAACATGCCGCAGACTGCAGACCCCATCGCCCAAGGGGAAGATGTGAACACTTGGCTGAGAGGCATGACAGAAAGCCTCACCCCCAAGACCTGTGAACTGTTATTATTTCTAATAATAATCCTAATCCTGAGAAGACTCCTGACACATGATTCAAGCCAGAACAACAACCACGAGGAGCTAGTCAAGATCACAAGCTCCCTAAGCTATGCCTTCACAGCCCAGCTGCACCTGAGCGACAAGCACATCACCCACCTCCAAGAGGAGCTGACACGTGCCCAAAGCCGCATAGACAAGCTGGAAGTGAAAGTTCAAGATCAACTCAAAGCACCCAACGAGAGGGAGCAGGAAACAACGGAACAAGTTAAGAAGTTCCAAGCAGCCCTGGCAGCAGCTCAACGTGACCAACAACAAGCAAATGCTGCCCAGAAAGACCTGGTAAACAGACTTCAGTATGCCGAACAGCTACTAGAGAAAGCCAGGAAAAACATCAGAGACAAGAATGCTGAAATCAGTGCTTTAGAAGACCACCTTGAAAAGTACGGCACTGAAATTGACAATCTGACCCAACATCTAGATGATGCCAACGACGAGCTCTGCATGGTCAGAAAAGAACTCAAACAGGCTTATGAACTGAAACATCTCTCAGCCTCACCACTGCTGAGCAGAACAGACTCTCACGTCCAAGAACTGGCATCCAATGAAAGAAGCGAAGAGCCACAACCCAAAACCTCACCTGCCTTCGCCACAGAATTCTTTCCTGTCCCCGAAAGAACAGACCCCATCCAAGCAGACCTTCAAGCTGCACATGGGATGACCATCAAAGACCTAAGCAAGCTGTCTAACAACATCTGCAAGTTCAACCCGAACTCCAAAGAGAGCCACGACATCCAGGCTCACCTGCAAGATATCGACTTTCACCTGGAAATGAGACCTCATGTGACTGACAGAGACAGGTTGTACCTCCTAAGAGCCACGTCAAGTCCCGAGGTACGAAACTTCCTAGATCGACAACCCAGTCACACAAAGTCAAATTACCAGCTACTTCGTGAGGTCCTGATTAAAGAGTTTACAGACCCAGAGTCTGCATATGGACTGTTAACTGCTTTAGAAACCAAACAAGGTCGACAAGAGACTCCACAAGCCTACTACAACCGGCTCCGACAAGCCTACTTTGGTGCACACAACAAACCTGACCTTGAAGAGGATGTGAACTTCAAAAGCCTCTTCCTAAGAAACCTGCACCCTGGAGTCAGTCGTCATCTAGGCGTCATGGCCTGTCCTCGCTCCATGACTATCCAACAGTTGCGTGACCTAACACAAAAGGCCTACAACAAGCAGAAGATGGCCTCAAAGAAAGGTAACAAAACATCTACACTCTTGAACTCTGTCACCAAAGACTCAAGCCTCGCACTGGATGACACCCAGTGGCATCACGACACCAGAGTCCTCCATCAAGAGCACAGAGAACGTGACCCCCATTTCCACGACAGCTATCAGCCCAGCCGCTGCGAAAAGCCATGGGACAAGCTACGCTTCTCAGAAATCCCGAAAGAGAGGATCAACTGGAAACCTAATTGGACGTACAAAGCCAATCAAACGTCTCGTCCAACTAGAGTGGGTAAACGACGACAAAACCCACATCAGCACCACTCAGACATCCATGGTGCTAAGTATCCACAAGAACAACATGGCTTACCATCAGAAGACATGGAACAAGTCATGAAAGAACTGAAAGAGTTCCTTGAAAACCAGCTAGACACAAATGACTAGAAACATGAGTCATGTTCGCTGTGACCAGCGACAGAACGGAAGGCCGGCGATCACCTGGTACACCACCATATCAGAGATGACAATCACCTGTTCATCAACCACCCAGAACGAGCAAGTCTCTCACGGCCCACCGTTGATGTAAACCCTGAGGTACCAAACAACATCACCTCAGTCACTATCAGTCACTAAGAAACTGCTAAATGAACTTCAACTCCAAGAACCACATTCATGTCTGTGCAACAGCAACCACCAAAGCACAGAAGGTCGGAAGGTCTGCCACAACCAGAAGGCATCACAAGAGGAATGCACCATAGGAGACCACGTTTGCATCCCAGCTTCACACAGCCATGCCAAACTAAACCTCCGACTGTCTGCTAAAGAACTTCCTGCCTTGCTGGACTGACCCCCATGAGATCATGGACCCGCCCTCATCCAAGCCAAGGATGCAGAGAGCCAGTCTTCACTGACATACAAGAAAAGGGGGGAGCCAAAACAGACTGAAACAGATCTGACCATACACTGCACTACATCATTAACACACAACATAACTACGTCTACTGATAACACATTCAACCAACATATTCTTCCCACAAGGAGAATATTCAAATCTTAGCTTAACGTAGTTTACACCCATCATGCAGGAACATGCAATTATCCTCACCACAGGTAGAACACCTGACACTAAGTCAAGGTACATGGCACCCTAGCTGCACACAGCATCCTAGCACAACAGTAGTTGTTAGCCACACTAGGAAAACCCGCAGCTCCTTTGTTTTTGTTTGTTTTCTGTGACCTATCCCTTTCCTTTCTCTCTTTCTTTAGAAGGTGAAACTCCTAGCCACCCCACTGGGGTCAAAGGTCTGATATTAGGATTGACTCGCCACGCCTAATATCCACAAGCCACTCTAAACTGAATGGAAGCCAAAGAGCTCCATGCCCGATAGGTCAAACCATTTTACCACAAATGATTCAACAGAAATCAAAGGTGAACATTTCTAAATTAAAACCTATAAGAAACAAACAAATTTTAATTGCAAAATTTGATCAAA